>CM071846.1:32355173-32612551 GCA_036507275.1 Sicyos edulis | reverse complement strand
AATCAACACAAACACACACAACACTCTACTTCTTACCTTCGGCCAAAGATCAATAACCAAATGAGGAGATGAAGAGGATGAAGACTTACCCGGAATGATGATGATCGAACCCAAGGAGATGCAAGGGAAAGAAGAATCGGCAAGGGCTATGGAGAGGGAAAGCTTGTGCGGCCAAGAGGTGATTTGGAGAAGAAGATGGAATAAACCTAATTTCTATTTCATTTAACCAAATGCACCAAAACTCCAAAATCCAAGGCTAACCATAAGATGATGCAGAAAGAGCAACAAGAGCACCTAATGGCTCAATTGGCACACATCTCCACAAGCTTCCCAGAGACCCGGTTCAAACCCCACAAAGACAATTTCCTTTATTTTTACTTTTGCATCAAACCTTGCTCAAACCAAACCACAAATCCTTCCAAAAACCTACATAAATCCATCCAATAATTTTAGTAACTGGAAAAGACACAAACGGCCCGACCAAATTACCAAATTACCCCTAGGGCATACCTGGAAGACCGGGAAGAAAAACCTGGGTCGTTACACAAATACATTTCCAAAACTCACTCTGATTAGAGATTTATTTAAGACATTCAAAACTTTCCAATAGTTACAACAGTGCTAGAATCCGAAAAACAGTCAGAAAACAACCTAGGGCTCCGTGCCCAACTACATGCATTCAGAGGAAAATAAAACATAAAGAATCATAGACATAAACTCAGAGTTCGAACAACGGGTTTCCATGATCACAGCTCCTCCTTCAGCAATCCTGTCTCGCACCTTGGTTACCTGTGGAAAACCACAAAATAAGGGTGAGTAACGAATTATTCAGTAAGAATCCCCAACCGGGGTACAATACGATATACATGGTCATCTAGCAGAAAGGTATGCAAGCTATGAATATAAACACAGAAGAGAGCACCTAGCTTAAATCCACACATAACTTCGGATGCCATCTCAGGGTCTTATTCCGGAAAAACCACCACACGATACGATCCTATACGAGAAACAAGTCTCGACCTCAGCCTGTCTATTGTCTATACGAAAGGTGCACTGGCTCAAGATCCCGAGGAGCTCTCCGGTCGGCGCTGTAATGAGCGTGTGCGCGCACCGCATTCTACTCCAAACCATGGGGGGTGCCGGGTCTAGTGGCAAGCCGCCTGAGTCCGATCACCATGCCTAACTAAATCTCGGATCGGTGTCAGCGACATAGGGGTGTGAGACACGGACACGTGAACTATGTCAGCCTGAACCACCGCACCTAAGGCTAAGGAACCGGTCGTGGAAGGCTTACACCAGGAAGCGGTCCTTGCCCTAACAGGTGGCAATCAAGGGCTACGGCCGAACACGCTGAGGACGTGTCGACTGCCGGGGACAAGGCAATGCCATGTCATCATCCTGATCGTTGGGGTATTTAACAGTCTGCCACCCTCACCCAAGATTGCAGGGCCTGCCGTTAGGGTTAGCTAAACCCTAACGGTGGATCAGGGACGGAGTACTGCCTCGTACGTCCATGTCGTGGATGCAAGTTACGTTATGCATCCTGGCCCGGATGATGCTACCTACCATATCTCAAACCCATAAACAGATACAGCAAACAATCCAATACGTGCTCAACAGATACAACGAACCTAGCATGATACTACGAAGTAAGAACAGATAACGAGCATGCTAGAACGGAACAACTTAGCATGGACTAACATGAGAAACAACATAAAAAATCATGCCAGTTGGGAATTCAGAGTAGAGCACCTATCACTAATCATGCTGATAAACACAAACAAGCATACAAACAGCAATCACATATAATATCGTAGGGCCCACACAACTCCGGTAAGAAATCCTTACCTGGTCGGAAGGCAACTACACACAAGAATCCTAAGCTGCGATCGATCCCGAGCTAGCTAATGCGAACCTAACAAGCACAATAATTATCACAATCCATAGGCCTAAATATAATAAAATAAACAGGGCTCGGCTCGAGAGCAACTCACACGGCAAGGCTGATGCGCGGACGACGAAAGCCGCGGTAGTAGTGGTCGCCGCCGAGCGATGATGGCGGTAGGGTCGCGCTATTGGGCTTGCTAGCACGGCGCCGGGCGCGGCGCGCGCGTGCGCACGAGAAGCGGCGCAGGCGCAGACGCGATGATTTAACGCGCGGCGCGCGGGCGCGAGCTCGACTAGACGATGGCGTCTGGTGCGCGCGAGACGGTTGGGCTGCGACGCGATGAGGGGCTCAGGCCCGAAGCGCGGCGTCGCGATCGGTGGCGGCGACGCGCCGCTGCAGCGTCGGGCGTCGCGGCGTGCGTGGTGGACACTAGGCGTGCTTTACCGGGCGATGGGCTCTTCTTTGGGTGCGACTGCTTTGCTCACTGGCTCTTGCTCGGCGGGACGACGCTCTATGGCCGAAGCTTGGCACGGGGAAGAAAATCACGGCAATGAAGCTTGAGGAAAAGGGTTGGGCGGCCATGGGATTAAAGAACAAATGGGGGAAAAACCTATTTCTCTTCATTTAGCCAAATACACCAAAATCCCAAACACCCCTAGCTATCTAAGACATACTGCAGAATGAGCATCAATATCACCTGGTGCCTCAACTGGTAAGGCCTTGCTCTAGCACACAAGGCCACCCTGGCTTGAACCCCGGCTGCAGCAACTTTAAATCCCTATATTACTTTTGCATCTCTCCATGCCCAAACACCTCCACAAAGCAACAAAATCCTACAAAAGTCCATCCAATAATTTTAACAACTGAAAAAGACATAAACGGCCTCGATGGCCCGACCAAATTACCAAAATACCCCTAGGGCATACCTGGAAGACCGGGATGAAAACCTGGGCCGTTACAGGTCATCTAGCAGAAAGTATGCAAGCCATGAATATAAACATAAAAGAGAGCACTTTACCTCAATCCTCACATAAACCTCGGATGCCATCTCAGGGTCTTACTCCGGAAAACTACAACGCTTTACGATCCTATACGAGAAACTAGTCTCAGCCTCACCCTGTCTACTGTCGATAAGAAAGGTGCACTGAACTCAAGATCCCAATGAGCGTGTGCAAGCACCGCATGCTGCTTCAAACCAGGGGGGTGCCGGGTCTAGTGGCAAGCTGCCCTAGTCCAGTACTCATGCCTAACAAATCTCTGGATCGGTGTCACTGACATAGGGGTGTGAGACCTGAACACGTGAACTATGTCAGCATGTACCACCGCACCTGAGGCTAAGGAACTGGTCGTGGTAGGCTTACACTAGGAAACGGCCCTTGCCCTATCAGGTGGCAATGAAGGGCTACTGCCGAAGCTGAGCACGTGTCGACTGCCGGCGACAAGGAAATGCCTCGTCATTGTCCCGACCGTTGGGGCATTTAACAGTCTGCCACCCTCACCCAAGATTGCAAAGGGCTGCCGTTAGGGTTAGCTAAACCCTAACGACGGATTAGGGACAAAGTACTGCCTCGTACGTCCCTGCCACGGATGCAAGTTACGTTATGCATCCTCGCCCAGATGATGCTACCTATCATAATTCTAACTATAACAGATACAACAAACAATCCAATACGTGCTCAAGAGAGACAATGAACCTAGCATGATACTACGAAGTAAGAACAGATAGCGAGCATGCCAGAACAGAACAACCTAGCATGGAACTAACATGAGGAACAACACACGAATCATGCCAGTCGGAATTCAGAACAGAGCACCTAACACTAAACATGCTGATAAACATAAACAAGCATACAAACAACAATCACATATTACATCGCAGAGCCCACACAACTCCGGTAAGAAATCCTTACCTTGGTCGGAAGGCAATGACACACTAAGGCCCTATGTTGCAAACGAACCCCGAGCTAGCTATCAGGTACCTAGCAAACAACAACACATTTTACAATTAATAGGCCTAAAATAATAAATCAAACAGGACTCGGCTCGAGAGCACTCTCACGGCACGGGCTGGCGCGCGACAAACGGGCTGCACGGTGCTGGGCGCTGGTTGGGCACTACTGGGCGGCAGAGGGCAACGCGCGCGGGTGGACGGGCGCAGGCGTGCAGTCGCGGACGAGCGCTGAGGCGCGGGCGTGCAGACGCTTACGAGCGATGGGCGTGCAGAAACGATGCGGGCGATACGCGGGGGTGCGGACGCGCTGGCGCCAATGGGCGACGCGATGGGCATCTGGACGAGATGCAGGGGCTGGCGATGGGTGTCTGGACTGCTCGGCTACTGGTGCGACGTGCAGGGGCTGCTACTGGTGCGATGGGCAGGGGCTACTGCTGCTCGGCTGGGCTGTTGCTCGGCTGCGCTGCACAACACCAAGGCTCACCTCTTCTTTTCTATACCAGCAAGAATACACCAAACACAAGAAGAAGGGATCGAGGACACTTACCCGGGGCGACGAACAATCGACGGAGCTTGGCAAGGGGACACGGCAAGGAGTTAGGGAGCTTGGGGCGGCTAGGGAGTTTGGAAGAACACAAAAGAGTTAAACCTATTTTCCTCTTCATTTAACCAAATACACCAAATCCCAAAGACCCATAGCTAACCAACACGTACCGCGGAAAGAGCAACAAGTGCACCCAATGGCTCAACTGGCACGCTACTCAACTGGCTTCCTGGAGACCCGGGTTCGAAACCCAACACCTACACTTTTAATTCCCTAATTTACTTTTGCATCTCTCCATGCCCAAACACATCCACAAAGCATCAAAGCCCTAGGGGTGCCCTAGGGCATACCTGGAAGACCGGGATGAAAACCTGGGCCGTTACAATATACTTTTGCATCTCTCCATGCCCAAACACATCCACAAAGCATCAAAGCCCTACAAAAGACCAACCAATAATTTTAACAGCTGGAAAAGACAGAAACGGCCATGACGGCCTGACCAAATTACTAAAATACCCCTAGGGCATACCTGGAAGACCGGGATGAAAACCTGGGCCGTTACAATATTCCCTCCTTTTTATGACTTTTGTCCCCGAAAGTCCTTAAGACTGAAACAGCTCAGGATAATGCAATCTCATCTCGATCTCCCGCTCCTCAAAGGCTTCCTCTGAACTCCGACTCCTCCACTGAACCTTTACTAAACGAATCTCACGACTACGCAACGTCTTCGTCTCAAAGGCAAAAATCCTCTCAAGCTTCACCTCGAAGCTCAAATCCTCATTCAGCTAAAAAAAACTCAAAGTCTATAACGTGCGATGGGTCCGGCACATACTGCCTCAACATCGATACATGAAACGCACTATGCACAGCTGACAACAACGGAGGAAAGGCTAACCAATATGCAACTCTGCCAATCCCCTCAAGGATCCCAAACGGACCAACAAACGGGGACTCAACTTCCCCCGCTTACCAAACCTCAACACACCTCGCATCGGTGCAACCTTAAAAACACGTACTGTCCAACCTCAAACTCTAAATCTCGACGCCGTACATCGGCAGAACTCTCTCGCTGCTGCGGCGAGTTAACATACAAGCTCTAAATCTTCTCGCTTTGCATCTGTTGGTCAATCAGAGCAACTTCGGGGCCCAAAAGCGACGGCCACCAACTTTTTCCCAAAACACTAGAAACCTGCAACATCTACCATGCAACGCCTCAACAGAACCACATGAACTGACAGCTGGGAACTGCTACCCAAGGCAACCTCATAAAAACCAACACTGGTCCCCCGCTGCCTAACCACGAAAACACCAACTCGCAACAAGTTCTGAAGGATCTGGCTCACCCCTCCCAAAAGTCCATCGATACGAGGGTGAAAACACTACTGGAATTGCACTCGGCTCACAAGCCTCTAAGAACGCTCTACAGAACCACGGTTGTTCAACGCACTGCCTAGAATAAACCTTTGTTGCCACACCCTGGTGCCAACAACTCTAGCCTGAAACTTCCATGCCACTACTCCACAGTAATGACATCTCCCCCTGGGGCGTGGTGAGAGCTGCAGCTACCGAAACTAATCGGCCAAAAATGCGAACTCACACAACAACCTCAACCAACTGCCGGCTCCCACACAGAAACCTACGAACCAACAACTTGAGTGCTACTAACTCAGAAGCCTAACCAACTGCAAGCTGCATTGCTACGCCGGTCTACTCAACTCTAGCTCGACCTAGATCACTGACTGAAAAAGTCAACCTGCTATCAACAGGGCCCTAGAGGGCTCCCTCCACTAAACTTTCCTCCATGCAAGCAACGGAACGAAGCTTGCCTCAAATATGAAACACGTCTCACATGTAAAGACCCGACCCAAAAGGGGCTCTAAATGGGCCTTTACCCCAATGCATGTAGTGAAAATAAAAGACATTATGAAAAAAAAATACATTTCGGATCCCAAGTAAAAACAGAAACATTCAACAACCAAAACATACATTTCTAAAAGCATACTCTGATCAGAGATTTATTTAAACCGTTAAAACAATCCACAAGTACAAATATCTTTGGAATCCATAAAACGTAAGAAAACATCACGGGCTCTGTGCCCGTCTACATGCATTCGGGGAAATAACAAAAAGTCAAGAGTCATGATAAATAAAATAGAATAATCGAGAGATGACAAGCAGGATTCCATGATCACGGCTCCTCCTTCACCATCCTGTCTCCCGCCTTGATTACCCGTGGAAAACCACGAGAATAAGGGTGAGTAACGAATTACCCAGTAAGAATCCCCAACCGGGTACAATACGATATACATGATCATCTAGAAGAATGTATGCAAGCTATGAGTACAAACACAGAGCGGAGCACATAGCTAAGTCCACACTTGGACCTCGGATGCCAACTCGTGGTCTTAATCAGGAAAATACCACAACACACTAAAGCGCGCTATACGGGAACAAGTCCCGGCCTCGGCTGTCTCATCGCCGATCACGAAAGGTGCATCGCTCAAGATCCCGAGGAGCTCTCGATGTGTTTGTAATGAGCGTAAGCGCGCACCGCATGCTCACGCAAACTCTAGGGGTGCGGGTCTAGTGGCAAGCCGCCCGAGTTCGACCACCATGCCTAACTAAATCTCGGATCGGTGTCACCGACATAGGGGTGTGAGACACGGACACGTGAACTATGTCGGCTGAACCACCGCACACGAGGCTAAGGAACGGTCGTGGTAGGCTTACACCGAAGCGGTCCTTGCCCTAACAGTGGCAATCAAGGGCTACGGCCGAACACGCCGAGGACGCGTGCCGATCGCCGGGACGAGGCAATGCCAAGTCATCATCCCGACCGTTGGGGCATTTAACGACCGCCACCCTCACCAAAGATTGCGGGGCCTACACGGTTGGGATAGCTAATCCCCTCACGGGGTCCAAGGGCGGAGAAGCTGTCTCGAACGTCCTTGCCATAGATGCAAGATACTTTATGCATCGGGCCGGATGATGCTATCTACGAATTCTAAACCTTAACAATAATAACGATTCAATCAATGCGGTCCAATACGTGCTCATCGGATACAAAGAACCTAGCATGATACTACGAAGCAAGAACAGATATCGAACATGCTAGAATAGAACAACCTAGCATGGGCTAACATGAGAAACAATACAAGAGTTCATGCGATCAGAATTGAGCAGAGCACCTAGGGCTAAACATGCTAGTAATCATACATGGCATACAAAACAACAATCACAAATATATCATGAGGTCCACACAACCCCGGTAAGAAATCCTTACCTTGGTGGGAAGACTTCTACACACAAATCCTAAGTCTGCGGAACAATCCCGAGCTAGCGGCGGGAATCTAGCAAACCAACAATAATCGGCATCTAAAATGTCTAAACAACAATAGAACGACAAGCTCGGCTCAAAGGGAACTCACGCGCGCACGACGACACGAGCTTGGGGTCGCTGGCAAGCTGGCTCGGCAAGGTTGGGCGCTGGCTGCGCTGGCACGGCAGACGGCAGCGAGGACACGCTACGGCCGCGCGCTGGCTTGCACGCGCGACGGCAGGAGGACGCGCGCGGCGCGCGGCGCGGCTCGGGCGAAGGCGCGCGGGCGCTGGCGCGGCGAGCGCGCCACACGGCGAGCGGCCGGCAGGAGCGCGCGCGCGGCGAACGCGCGCATGCGCGTGGCGGCGGCGCGCGCGCGGGCAGCGCGCGACGCGGCGACGCGACGCGCTGCTGCGCGCGGCGGGCGGCGGCTTCGGGTGAAGGCCTCTGGCGCGCGCGAGCGGCGGCGGCTTCTCGGCGAAGGCCTCTGGCGCGATTCGCATGCGAACGATCAAGGCGATTCAGGCTGGCTGACGAACGGGCAAGGTCGCTAGGATGAGCCCGGATTCGCGGCGTCTGGCGTTCGGGCGATCATTGCGTCTTCGAACGCCGGGCAAAGCAGGACAGGCTTTGGCGGGCAGCACAGCGTCTGGCGTTCAGGCGATCTGTCTTCGGCAAGGCCGCAGCAGCAAGGTGCTAGAGGGCCAGTGCAGGCGACGGTGGACGGTGGGCGTATTGCGGCGGCGAGCGTCACTGGCCGGGCTTGGGCTTCACTCGGGCCGCAATCAACACAACACACACAACACACCTCTTTTCACTTGGCCAAACGCACACCAAACGGATGAGAAGAAGAAGAAGAAGATCAATACCTACCGGAATGATGATGATCGAACCCAAGGAGATGCAAGGATGAAGAATCGGCAAGGCTATGGAGAGGAGAGCTTGGGCGGCCAAGAGGATTTGGAGAAGAAGATGGAATAAACCTAATTCTATTCCATTTAACCAAATGCACCAAAACTCCAAAATCCAAGGTTAACTAAGATGTGATGCAGAAAGAGCAACAAGAGCACCTAATGGCTCAATTGGCACACATCTCTACAAGCTTCCCAAGAGACCGGGTTCAAACCCACAGCAAAGACAATTTCCTTTATTTTTACTTTTGCATCAACCTTGCTCAAACCAAACCTCAAACTCCTCCAAAACCTACATAAAACCATCCAATAATTTTAGTAGTTTGGAAAAGACACAAACGACCATGACGGCCCGACCAAATTACCAAATTACCCCTAGGGCATACCGGAAGACCGGGAAGAAAAAAACTAGGTCGTTACAATATTCCCTCCTTTTTATGACTTTCGTCCTCGAAAGTCCTTAAGACAAAAACATTTCGAGGGTAATGCAACCTCATCTCGTCTTCCCGCTCCCAAGTGGCTTCCTCGTAACCCCGATTCTTCCATCGAACTTTTACCAAACGAATCTCGCGATTACGCAACGTCTTGGTCTCAAAGGCAAGGATCCTCATTGGCTTCTCCTCGAAGTTCAAATCCTCATTCATTTGCAAAGGCTCAAAGTCCACAATGTGCGACGGGTCCAGGCACATCTTGCCTCAACATCGATACATGAAAAACACTATGCACCACCGATAGTGTGACGGAGGTAGGGCTAACCGGTAAGCAACTCTCGCCAATCCTCTCTAGGATCTCAAATGGACCAACAAAGCGGGGACTCAACTTCCCACGCTTACCAAACCTCGAACACCTCGCATCGGAGCAACCTTAAGGAACACATCTTTGACCAACCTCAAACTCCAAATCTCGGCGCCGAACATCGGCGTAACTCTCTCACTGCTCGAAATTTTGTCAACATACGAGCTCTAATCTTACTCAGACCGCACCATTGGTCAATCAGAGTAACTCGGGACCCAAAACTGTCTATCACCAACCTCTTCCCGAACACGGGGACCCGCAACGCTTACCATACAATGCCTCGAATGGAGCCATCCAGATCGCCGATCGTAGTAGCTGTTGTTATAGGCGAACTCCATCAAATATGAATCTTGGTCCCAATCGCTCGGGAAATCCAACACACAAGCCCTCAACATATCCTCGAGAATCGATTCACTCTCTCGATCGACCATCCGTCTCGAGGGTGAAAAAAGTCTTTGGCGCACTCTGTGCCCAAACCCTTCGGGCGCTCTCGAAACGAGAAGTGAACCGCGAGTCACGATCGGACACAATCTCTCACCGGCACACCATGATATCGGATGATCTCGCTCCAAAAAGCATTTGCGTAGCCATTGTTCCCACGGTATAAGTGTCTCTCTCGGGAATGAAGTGTGCGCTCTTGGTCAAACGGTCGACTATCACCCAAATCGAGAGAACTTCTCTGAGTCCTTGGCAAACCAGAGATAAAGTCCATGGAGATCTCTTCCCATTTCCACTGGGGTACACTCGATGGTTGCAACAAACCAGTGGCCTCTGCACTGGGTGCCTTCACTTTGGCGACAAGTGAGACACCTACCGACAAACTCTGCCACATCTCTCTTCATTCCCATCCACCGGAAGGTGCGCTTAAGGTCTCGATACATCTTGGTACCCAGGGGTGCCAAGCAAAAGGGGCTGTGGGCCTCGAGAGCAACTCGCTGCAGAACACCGCAATGACCGGAACACACAACCGGCCTCTATAAGTCAACCCACCATGCTGGGAATATACAAAGTCAAAGTCACCGTCGGCACTAACTCTGTCAACCAATCTCTTAAGTGCGCGGGTCACCCAAGCTGGTCGTCTATAATCATTTGCCGAATCGGCGGTGAGCAGTCCAATCGAGCTACCACAGCGGTAACCTCTCCCAACAACACTGCAACCTCGGCCCGCTCGAACTCTCTCGCAAACGGGTGGGAACTCAACAACGCGCAGAGTGCGGCGTCTTTCTACTCAAAGCATCGGCCACTACATTGGCTTTACCGGATGGTACAAAATCTCATGATCATAATCCTTTACCAACTCTAACCATCTCCTCGCCTCATATTCAACTCCTTACGAGTAAAGCAGAGATACTTGAGGCTCGGTGATCGGTAAACATCTCGAATCCGCTCACCATACGGGTAATGCCTCCAAATCTTGATTGCAAACACCATCGCCGCCAACTTCATATCATGAGTCGGGTAGTTTCGCTCATACGGCTTGGTGACGGGAAGCATAGGCAATGACCTTCCGTCTTTGCATCAACACACAACCTAATCCAAACTTGGAAGCATCATTTGAGACCACGAAACCACTGTCCCCTCGGGATCGCCAACACAGTCTTTGAAGTCAAATCTGCGCTTGAGCACGGCAAAGCTCTCATCACACTCTTTGTCCCAAACAAACTCGACACCCTTCCTCGCCGGACGAGTGAGGGGCGAGGCTAAAGCCGAAAAGTCCTTGACGAACCGAAGCAGTAGTAACTCGCCAAACCCGTAGAAAGCTGCGAATCTAAGAATCAAGTCGGCTTGGCCCATGAACTTACGGCCTCAATCTTCGCGGGGTCCACGGCTATTCCATCTCTTTAAACCACGTGGCCTAGGAAGGCCACCTGCTCTAACAGAAATCACATTTGGAAAACTTCGCATAAAAGTGGTTTTCCCTCAAAGCCGCCAATACTCGCCTCTAATGCTCTGCATGGTCTTCTTTAGACCTCGAATAAATCGAATATCGTCAATGAACACGATGACGACGGTTGTCCAAAAATGACTTGAACACCCTATCCATCATGTCCATGAACGGGTGGGGCATTGGTCAATCCAAACGACATAACCACAAACTCATAGTGACCATATCTGGACACGAAAAGTTGTCTTAGGAATGTCGGCATCCCCGATCCGCAATCGATGGTAACCGGATCTCGAGATCTATCTTGGAGAACACGAAGCTCCCTGAAGGCCGATCGAACAAATCATCGATCACGGGGCAGCGGATACTTATTCTTCATTGTCACCTTATTAAGCTCGCGGTAATCAATACATAAGCGCATAGAACCATCCTTCTTTTTCACAAAGCAGAATCGGGTGCTCCCCACGGGGACACACTCGGACGGATGAACCCTCGGTCTAACATCTCCTGCAATCGAATCTTCGATTCCTTTAACTCTCTTTGGCGCCATGCGATCACGGAGCCTTCGAGATAGGGAGGGTCACGGCTCGAGCTCAATAATGAAGTCAACCTCTCTCTTTGGGGGCAACCCCGGTAACTCCTCAGAAACACATCCGCGAACTCTCGCACGGCCGGCACTGATCAGCAGACAGCGAGAGGCGGCTCTTCCCGCACAACTTGGCTAGATAGCCCCAAGCTCCATGAGCTAGCAAACGACGAGAAGCCACAGCTCACACCATCGGCGGGCAAACTCCCCTGGACTCCACGAAACTTAAAGTTGGGCGACTGGCGGCTGAACACTACTTCTTTCGGTGGCGGTCAATCAACGCGTGGTTAGCGACTAACCACTCCATACCAAGAATCACATCAAAACCGCTCATAGGCGGAACTATGAGCGTAGCCACAAGCAACTCTCCGGATATCTCGATCCGGCCATCCTTAATCTTATCTCTAGCCAACATATTAACTCCCGAAGGAGTTGCAACAGATAACTCGAAACCTAGAGGCTCTAGTCTTAACTTAGCATGCTCGACCAAACAACACAGATACAAATGAATGCGTGGAACCGAGAATCAAACAAGACAAATGCGCAGTTGATCTAAAACAAGAAGCGCACCGCCATACAGTGGCATCCGTGACGCTCGGCCTCTGACGGTCGTAGCAAACACACTCGACCCTATTTGCTGCTGGCACTGGCCGAGCCGCCATAGCCGGGTGATCACAAAAACGGGCCATGTGACCCTCTCTACCACAACGGAAGCACAATCTAGGTCCAGGTGACAAGCTCGGCGTGGACTTTCCCACAAGTAGCACAAGCGAAATCGCACAGGTCCTCCTGCTGTCGGGTGAAACGGATGGAGCTCGCCGATCTCTGTTTCGAAGCGCCCTTGGCGCGCGCTGCCGCCACCCGAAAAGTCAAACTTCCTCTTACGCCCCACAGTGCTTTGGGACGGAGGCCCGAACAAGAGCGGCAACAACCCGCTCGCAGGATACTTCCCATTATAGATCGTGGCTAATCGACAGACCCTAGCATAAGTGTCGGGGCCCGAGCCCGACATCATCTCGGGAAACACCCCGCCTCAATCCGGATATGAACTTCCGAATCTTGACTCTGGGGTGGCAATCAAGCGAGGAGCAAAATATCCATACTCGAGAACTTGCGCTCATATTCCTCAATGGAATCGAGAACCCGCTTGAGGTTCTAGAAGAGCTCCACCATCTTCTCTTGAGCCTCATCACCGATGAACTTTACCTTGAACTCGGCCTTGAAGAAGAACCCAAGTAGCGGGTGGAGACCCGGTGGTCTCTCGCTCAAGGTGGACTCCCACCACCATCTCATTGTGCCTCCTAGCACATGAGCCGCACATCTCGGCCTCGAATATCGGGGCACACCATGATCAAGAAGGTGTACTCCAAATGGGCAATCCACATTTGCCGCTAACGCATCACCGGTGGCATCAAACTTCTCGAGCTTCCACTTCACAAAATCCTTCACCACCTACCCAATTCCTCGGCACCTCTGCCGCCATATCGCCTCTGGGGCTACTTGCTCCGAGGAGCCTGGAGGTGCTACTTGAGCTCTCTTTGAACCAATCGAGTCATTTGCTCGATCTGGGCTTGGGACTCTTCCGCCGCTTGGCGCCAACAAGGCACAGGTCTCTCGCCCTCGGTCACTCAACATGCGACCATAAAAGCCCTCATAGACTCGGCAAACTCTGCTCCGGGGAGAGCGATCTCACGGCGCTCGATCGCCTCAGCGCCCGCTCTAGGCGTAACAGAGGAGCTGCTTTGGTGGAATGCCATCGATTGTCGGCTTGGGACGATGTCCTGCGATGCATCGAGATCCGATCCACGATACCTCGACCGCTCTCGAACCTCCTCTCCGATGCGGGTGGATGGCATGCTAGCGATCTACATCCAAACCAACAACGAATCAAAAACTCGCTGTCACCATTCCACAACACCAAACAAGGCATACACTAGATGATAGGTATTGTAAATTCTTAACCCTTTTCCTTTCTAAAACAATAAATCTAGGCGTACTGATGGTAGCCAGTCTTTGGTGATCATGGAAAAACGACCTACAACAAAAGGTCGGTCTCTGAGAATCTATGACTCGAGCTCGATACCAATCAGTAAAGACCCACCCAAAAGGGGCTCTAAATGGGCCTTTACCCCAATGCATGTAGTGAAAATAAAAGACATTATGAAAAAAAAATACATTTCGGATCCCAAGTAAAAAGCAGAAACATTCAACAACCAAAACATACATTTCTAAAAGCATACTACGATCGAGAGATTTATTTAAACCGTTAAAACAATCCACAAGTACAAATATGCTGGAATCCATAAAACGTAAGAAAACATCCCGGGGCTCTGTGTCCGTCTACATGCATTCAGGGGAAATAACAAAAAGTCAAGAGTCATGATAAATAAAATAGAATAATCAGAGATGTGTGAGGATTCCATGATCACGGCTCCTCCTTGACCATCCTGTCTCCGCCTTGATTACCGTGGAAAACCACAGAATAAGGGTGAGTAACGAATTACCCGGTAAGAATCCCAACAGGGGTACAATACGATATACATGATCATCTAGAAGAATGTATGCAAGCTATGAGTACAAACACAGAGCGGAGCACATAGCTAAGTCCACACTTGGACCTCGGATGCCAACTCGTGGTCTTAGTCCGGAAAATACCACAACACACTAAACGCGCTATACGGGAACAAGTCCCGGCCTCGGCTGTCTCGTCGTCACGAAAGGTGCATCGCTCAAGATCCCGAGGAGCTCTCCGATCGCGGCGTTGTAATGAGCGTAGCGCGCGCGCACCGCATGCTACCGCAAACTCGGGGTGCGGGTCTAGTGGCAAGCCGCCCGGTTGATCCACCATGCCTAACTAAATCTACGGATCGGTGTCACCGACATAGGGTGTGAGACGGACACGTGAACTATGTCACCTGAACCACCGCACTTTGAGGCTAAGGAACCGGTCGTGGTAGGCTTACACCGAAGCGGTCCTTGCCCTAACAGTGGCAATCAAGGGCTACGGCCGAACATGCCGAGGACGTGCCGATTTGCGGGACGAGAGGCAATGCCAAGTCATCATCCCGACCGTTGGGGCATTTAACGATCGCCACCCTCACCCAAGATTGCGGGGCCTCACGGTTGGGATAGCTAATCCCTCACGGGGTCCAAGGACGGAGAACTGTCTCGAACGCCCTTGCCATAGATGCAAGATACTTTATGCATCGGGCCCGGATGATGCTATCTACCCGAATTCTAAACCTTAACAATAATAACGATTCAATCAATGCGGTCCAATACGTGCTCATCGGATACAAAGGACCTAGCATGATACTACGAAGCAAAACAGATATCGAACATGCTAGAATAGAACAACCTAGCATGGGCTAACATGAGAAACAATACAAGAGTTCATGCGATCAGAATTGACAGAGCACCTAGGGCAAAACATGCTAGTAATCATACACAGGCATACAAAACAACAATCACAAATATACCGCAGGTCCACACAACCCCGGTAAGAAATCCTTACCTTGGTGGAAGACTTCTACACACAAATCCTAAGTTGCGGAACAATCCCGAGCTAGTGAGCGGGAACCTAGCAAACCAATAATAATCAGCATCTAAAATGTCTAAACAACAATAGAACGACAAGCTCGGCTCAAGGGAACTCACGCGCACGACGACACGAGCTTGGGCAGCTGGAAAGCCGGCTCGGCAAGGCTGGGGGCTGTCGCTATTGCACCGCACGACGGCGCAGGACACGCTACCGGTCGTACTACCGCGGCACGCTGGCGAGCGACGGCAGGACACGCGCGACGGGCGGCAGCTCGGGCGGCGCGCGGCGCTGGCGTCGCGGCGCGGGACGCGAGGCGAGCGGCGCAGCGCAGGGCAGGCGCGCGCGCGCGAACGTCGGGCGCGGCGCGCGCGCGGCGCTGCGGCGGCGACAGCGACGCGACGCTGCTTGGCGCGTGGCGAAGCGGCTTCGGGTGAAGGCCTCTGGCGCGCGAGCGATCGGCGAGCAGCTTCGCGGCGAAGGCCTCTGGCGCGATCTGGCGTGGCGAACGATCGGGCGCGTCTGTCTTGGCTGGGCCGAAGCGGCGCATGGTTGCTAGGACGAGATCTGGCGTGGCGGCGTTCGGGCGTCTGTCTTTTGCTGGACGAACGGCAAGGTTGCTAGGGCCAGTGCGCGCGGCGAGCGTTCGAGGCGATCTCAGGCTTTGGATGAACGGCAAGGCCGCTAGGTCCAGTGCAGGCGTGCGGTGGCCCATTGGGACGTCGCGCGACGAGCGGCGTCATCTTCTTGTTTGGGCTTCACTCGGTTTGCCGCAATCAACACAACACACACAACACACCTCTTTTCACTTGGCCAAACGCACACCAAACGGATGAGAAGAAGAAGAAGAAGATCAATACCTACGGAATGATGATGATCGAACCCAAGGAGATGCAAGGATGAAGAATCGGCAAGGCTATGGAGAGGGAGAGCTTGGGCGGCCAAGAGGGGATTTGGAGAAGAAGATGGAATAAACCTAATTCTATTCCATTTAACCAAATGCACCAAAACTCCAAAATCCAAGGTTAACTAAGATGTGATGCAGAAAGAGCAACAAGAGCACCTAATGGCTCAATTGGCACACATCTCTACAAGCTTCCCAAGAGACCGGGTTCAAACCCCTACTGCAAAGACAATTTCCTTTATTTTTACTTTTGCATCAACCTTGCTCAAACCAAACCTCAAACTCCTCCAAAAACCTACATAAAACCATCCAATAATTTTAGTAGCTGGAAAAGACACAAACGACCATGACGGCCCGACCAAATTACCAAATTACCCCTAGGGCATACCTGGAAGACCGGGAAGAAAAACCTGGGTCGTTACATCACAAGTCCAAACGATAACACAAACAGGCTTAAACCCTCTAGCTTAGGCTTATTGCACCTTCCCACCGAAATTTCTGATACGGAACGCCACTACCCAGTTAACACCGGCTACCAAGAACAAGAACACCATCAATGGCTGGCAGAGCACAAGCTACACTAACCAGCAAGGATCCCTCAAACGTCAAGACCCTAACCCAGCCTCAATGGTGCAATCTCATCCCACAATTGATACAAAGAGTTCCTCAACCACAAAGGTGCAACAGCTCCCGGGCCAAACACACAAGGTACCTTAACTAACTAGGTCATACACTCACAGGAGGCAGAACAACCCTTACTGCAACTTCCAGAAAACACCCACGAGTTCGCTTAACTGGACAAACAACTGCTTTCAGGCGGCCAACAGACTTTCCCTCTTCCTAGCACCACTACCACCAACTCCAAGACCAAAGGAGTAACCTGACAACTCCCAAGAAGAAACAGTTCCTTACAAGCGGACATTCGAAGGACAGAGAGCTCCACACACGCTCGCTGTCTAGCTCAGCTAAAGCTACAACATCTAAATCTCACGGAGGCAACAACAGGGAGTTCCATCACAAACTGAACCACCAACCAAACCTAGCAAAGACTCACCCCAACGCCAAAGGAGGGGCAACTCCTGAAACTCCAGAAATAGGAAAACATCCGACAAGGCATGAACCACTCGTCCCAAGAGCAAGACTAACTTCTAATATGTCAGCCTGTACCACCGCACCTGGATCGGTGTCACTGACATAGGGGTGTGAGATCTGGACACGTGAACTATGTCAGCCTGTACCACCGCACCTGAGGCTAAGGAACCGGTCGTGGTAGGCTTACACCAGGAAACGGCCCTTGCCCTATCAGGTGGCAATCAAGGGCTACTGCCAAACACGCTGAGCACGTGTCGACTGCCGGCGACAAGAAAATGCCTCGTCATTGTCCAGACCATTGGGGCATTTAATAGTCTGCCACCCTCACCCAAGATTGGGCTGCCGTTAGGGTTAGCTAAACCCTAACGACGGATCAGGGACGAAGTACTACCTCGTACGTCCCTGCCACGGATGCAAGTTACGTTATGCATCCTCGCCCGGTCGTGGTAGGCTTACACAAGGAAACGGTCGTGGTAGGCTTACACCTGAGGCTAAGGGCCCGGTCGTGGTAGGCTTACACCTGAGGCTAAGGAACCGGTCATGGTAGGCTTACACCAGGAAACGGCCCTTGCCCTATCAGGTGGCAATCAAGGGCTACTGCCGAACACGCTGAGCACGTGTCGACTACCGGCGACAAGGAAATGCCTCGTCATTGTCCCGACCGTTGGGGCATTTAACAGTCTGCCACCCTCACTCAAGATTGCAAAGGGCTGTCGTTAGGGTTAGCTAAACCCTAACGACGGATCAGGGACGAAGTACTACCTCGTACGTCCCTGCCACGGATGCAAGTTATGTTATGCATCCTCGCCCGGATGATGCTACCTATCATAATTCTAACTATAACAAATACAGCAAACAATCCAATACATGCTCAGCAGAGACAATGAACCTAGCATGATACTAAGAAGCAAGAACAGATAGCGAGCATGTCAGAACAGAACAACCTAGCATGAAACTAACATGAGGAACAACACAGGAATCATGCTAGTCGGAATTCAGAACAGAGAACCTTACACTAAACATGCTGATAAACATAAACAAGCATACAAACAGCAATCACATATTACATTGCAGGGCCCACACAACTTCGATAAGAAATCCTTACCTTGGTCGGAAGGGAATGACACACTAAGGCCTTATGTTGCAAACGAACCACGAGCTAGCTATCGGGTAGCTATCGGGTACCTAGCAAACAACAACACATTTTACAATCAATAGGACTAAAATAATAAATCAAACAGGACTTGGCTCGGGAGCACTCACACGGCACGGCCGCGCACGATGCAGACGAGCCGCACGGCGCTGCTGGCTGGCGGCTTGCAGATAGCGCGGCGCGCGATCCACGAGAGAAGAGTGTTGAGGCGCCGGCGTGCAGACGCGATGCGGGAGAGACACGGACGTGCGGACGCGCTGGCGTGGATGGGCGATGCGATGGGCTTCTGGGCGCGATGCAGGGGCTGGCGATGGGCGTCTGGGATCGCTCTCATTTCTTTGGTGTGACGTTCGAGGCTGCTTTGGTGCGATGGGCGCTGCGCAGACGATGGGCGGGGCTCGTTGTTCTGCTGGTGGCTGCACAACACCAAGGCTCACCTCTTCTTTTCTATACCAGCAAAAATACACCAAATAAAAGAAGAAGGGATCGATGACACTTACCCGGGGCGACGAACAATCGACGGAGCTTGGAAAGGGGACACGGCAAGGAGCTAGGGAGCTTGGGGCGGCTAGGGAGTTTGGAAGAACACAAAAGAGCAAAACCTATTTTCCTCTTCATTTAACCAAATACACCAAATCCCAAAGACCCATAGCTAACCAAGACATACCGCGGAAAGAGCAACAAGAGCACTCAATGGCTCAACTGGCACTCTACTCAACTGGCTTCCCAGAGACCCGGGTTCGAATCCTAACAACTACGCCTCTACATCTCTAATTTACTTTTGCATCTCTCCATGCCCAAACACATCCACAAAGCATCAAAGCCCTACAAAAGACCAACCAATAATTTTAACAGCTAGAAAAGACAGAAACGGCCCTGACGGCCCGACCAAATTACTAAAATACCCCTAGGGCATACCTGGAAGACTGGGTTGAAAACCTGGGCCGTTACAACTCAACTGTCACTCGTGGGTCATCCAAGCTAGCACGCAACTCGACTGTCACTTGGGTCATCCAAGCCAGCACGCAACTCGACTGTCACTTGGGTCATCCAAGCCAACACGCAACTCGACTGTCACTTGGGAAACGAGCTAGCACGCAACTCGACTGTCACTCGTGGGTATAATCGAGCCAGCATGCAACTCGACTGTCACTCGGGGATCCCTATCAAGCACTACTACAATAAACAGCTTAGGGCAACAGTGTCTGACAATCAACAAGGCTTTTGATCAACAGAACATGTGTAACGGCCCCGTTTTCCTTCCCGGTTAATAGCAAAATTAATTGGAAAATTAATTGAATCTTTTGGGATTTGAACCTTGCCCTAAATGGTGAATTTGGAGTTTTAAGAAAAGAGTCTTAATTAAAAGAAAAGAAAAAGAAAAGAAGGTTGCTTTATAGGGACGCAAGAGAAAAGCCTTGGGAAGGGAATTTAGGTCTCCTAACCTATTTAAAAATAAGGAAAAGAAGGAAAATCAAGAAAACCCCTAATTTTCCCCTCATAGCCTCATTCTCTCTCACTCTCTCTCTCTCCTAAAACCCTAGCCGAGCAGCCATAGCCACACCATCGAACCACCATCGAACCACCCCCGAGCCACCCAGCCCTAGCCGCACGCACCACCTGCTCCATCGCACCACCCCCGCCGCGACCCTGCGCGCTCGGCCACCGCCGCCCGCCCACCGCTCGCGCTGCGGCAGACGGAAGCCCCACCGTCGCGACACCCATCGCCGCCGACGCCGCGCGTGGCGCAAAGACCGCCCGACGTCGCTCGTGGTCGCGACGCGATGCCGCAACGCAGCCCAGACGCGCGCGCGCCGCCGCGACGCCGCCACGCGCGCGCTCGGCCGCGATCCCTCGCCGCCGCCACCCGCCGAGCGCTCGCTCGCCGCGCGTCGCCTTGCACACCGCACACCCGCTGCGCGCCGCGGCGTCCGCCTGACGCGTTGCGCGCGCCAGCGCGCTTAACGCCAGCGCCCGGCCCGCACCAGCAGGCGCCAAGCCACCCTCCTTGCTCGCGAGGCCCGTGTCTTCTCGGTGGTAATTCCCGAACCAATCCCTTTGTGTTTTCTAAGCTTCGTTCTTGTATGTAATTACTTAGGATGTTTTATTTATGCCTAGGTTGCTCGAGTTCAGTATTAAGCTCGAGGGTCTTTTTGGTTGTGAAAGCTATTCTCCACTTGTTTCGTGTAAGGACTTCCTACCGTGGTTGTGTGGACCCTGCTATGCTTTCTTAATTGTGCCTTGTATGCTTGTTTACCTTTATGAGCATGTTAGTGGATAGGATAGCTAGTGATTGAATTCTTGCTAGCATGTTTTGCCTTTTTATACATGTTAGTGCCATGCTAGGTTTGTTCTTCCGGCATGCTTGAGATTCCGCTTTAAGCTCGTAGTATCATGCTAGGCTATGTATAATGAGATGTCTTTGTGAATGTTAGCCAGAATCACGTACTTGGTAGTCTAAGCTAGTATAATAGGGTTTGTCATCATCTAGAGGCTGAGAGCGGACATAACGTACCTTGTCCCCACCGGTCGGGAGTAGAGCGAAGCATAACGTACCTTGCTTCCCCCCGGCAGCCAGTGAGGATTAGCTACCTCATTGGCATAAGCCTAGTTTGTAGCCTGCTAGAGCGGAACCCTGCCAACGGTGCAAGCCTACCTTGGCCGGTTCTTAGCTTCAGGTCGGTGGTGCTGGTACAGCCGCATGCAGATGAGTGCCGAGGGCCTCGCACCACTCGTGTTCAAGTGACACCGTTCCGAGTTTTAGGCATGCGTACACTGCCCGCGTAGTTTGCCCTTAGGCCCCGCATTTACGCGGTTGCGAGAAGAGCATGCGGTGTGCGCGCGCACACGCGTTAGTAGCTTGCCTCGGAGAGCTCCCGGGCTAATGTTCGTGAGTACACCAGTTCCTTCCCGTTTAGAGCCAGACTTCGGGTACTCTCCCGATAGTCCAGATTTATAGCGAGGGTAAGAGGCCCTTGAGGACACCCATTGGGATTGACTCTAGAGTTAATCAATTGGTCGAGGGAGAAAGACCCTCGAGGGTGTCGGACATCTTGGGATCGGTTTTTGAGCTGATCAATTGGCCAAGGGAGAAAGACCCTTGGAGATGTCCCGGGATTGGTTTGAGAGCCAATCATTAGGCCGGAAGTAGGAGACTTCCGTGGATTCCGGATTTTGCCTTGTGAGCTCGTTGAGCTAAGATCCGTGTTGATATTTGTAGCATGTGTACTAGGTTGCTAGATGATAGATTGCATCGTATCGTACCCCGGTCGGGGTTCTTACCGAGTATGTTTATACTCACCCTTATCGTGGTTTCTTCCACGTGTAACTTGGGACAAGCACCGAGGTGGCTAGCGAGAGAGAGCTGGGAGATCATGGATGCCGACACTGGCCGTGTCTTATTTTACTTGCTTTTGGATTTGAGCATGTAGTTGGACTTAGGTCCGTAGGGAAAACTATGATTTGAACTATTTGATGTTTTAAGGAAAGTCTTGATCGATCCATCGTTTTTAATTTGAATGGTTCGTTTCGCTTAATGAATGTTTACTTTGTTTTTAATGTTTTCCACTCTTATATTTGAAAAAGTTTTACAAACCGACCCAGTAGGGTCCTTTTAAGCTTTTCACTTGCATCGAGTAAAGAACTAGATTTAGTCCCATTTTTGGGTCGGGTCTTTCTGATTGGTATCGAGCACGAGTCATAGATTCGTAGACTAACCTGTCTGTAGGTTGTGTTCCCATGATCTCCAAGACTCCAAGGCCGCGCTGAGTTTGTCTAAGTTCAATAGGCTAAGGGTTTTGTTTATGATACTATATGCGCAGTACACATGTGTTATCTTTGTTGGCGAGAGAAAGTCCGAGCGTGGACTAACCCGTTGTGGTTTCCGTGTAGATCGCCGAGTATGCCGGTTACACTTAGTGGAGCAGTCCGTCTGAAGGCGCAAATATAGAGATGCCGCAGAGCCAGCAGGGAGGTATATCAAAGCTCGTAGGCGCCCGTGGCACGAGAGGTTAACTTGCCGAGAGAAGGGGCGGAGGTCGCTATGCCTCAAGGTACGCCTCAGTGGAGATATTTTTCGCTATGAGAGACATGATGATGGGCCTAATGGCCGAAAGCAGAGAGCTGAAACTCAAAGTAGCAGCTAGCGGCAAGCAGAGAGAGGAGTCTAGGGCACGAGATAGCCCAATTGACACACAGCTCATGCAAAGCGAGCACCCCCAGACTCCAGCCTCCAAAGAGCCCGTGTAGCTCAACCGGGAGGGGCAGTGGTCATCAGACCGGTCGGACTCACTTGATAGTGTAGAGGGGGGCCGAGTTTGGCAAGTGGTTGAAAGATTTCACCAAGTGGAAGCCAAGAGAATTTGATGCTTCAGAGAACCCACTTGTGGCGATCGGTGGTTGGCAAGAATGGAGTACATCTTTAGAGTTATGGGATGCCCAGATGTACAGAGGCCGAGATGTGCGGCCCATGTTCTCTCGACACACGGTGAGTGGTGGTGGGAGTCCACAGATAGAGCTAGACCAGGTGGGTCTTCTCACCACACTGGGAGTTCTTTAGAACGAAGTTGAGCTAAGTATGTTAATGACGAGGCTCGGCGGGGAGATGGCAGAGGCCTTCTCAAATCAAACAGGATCGAGATAGTATTGCCGCCTATGAGAAGAAGTTCTACGAGTATAGCTATTTCGCACGGAGCTCATTGCCACCGAGGAGCTCAAGACTAAGAAGTTCATTTGTGAAAGGTGAGGAAGGAGGTTGCTCGGGATGTTCGAGCACTCGCTCCGAGAGTTATGATCGAGCGGTAGAGTTGCCCACGATTTATAACCCGAAGTATCCGCCCGATGCAGGATTTCATTGCGCCCCACTCGGCTACTCGATTCAGCTGCCCAAAGATTCCGGGCGTAAGAGGAAGTGCGGGACTTCTAGTGGTTTCCGCTCAATCTGGTCGATGAGACTCGCCGGCAGGCCGATCCGATGGTCGAGATCGCGCCGACCTCGTGGTAGAGCCTGAGATCGCCGGCAGCAGGCGGGCCAGCAACACTCATTGCAACAAGTGCGGAAAGGCACATTATGGTTCGTGTGGAGCATCGCCCGTGCTTGCTACTGGATGTGGCAAGGAGGGGCATTTGGCCGATTCTGCACTCGGGATTTAGCAAGAAGGGACCGGCCAACAATAGCGGGGCGGTGTTTGCCACTACTCGCCGGAGGCGAGAGCGTACTAATGATGCGATTGCAGTGTACGCCGCTTGTCTTACAAAGACTATGCATTCGTATTGTTTGATTCGGGTTCGACCCATTCCTTTGTTTTTCGATGCATTCGTTAGACAAGCTTGTGTGGAGCTCGAACCTCTAGGGTTTGAGTGTGTGTTGCCACTCCTTCGGGTGTGAGTATGTTAGCTAGCGATGAGAGTTAAGCATGGCGGATCTGAGATATCGATGAGATTTTAGAGGCTACCCTCATAGTGCTTTGTCTATGAGCGGTTTCGATGTGATCCTTGGCATGGATTGGTTGGCAGAGAACCATGCATTGATAGACCGCCGTCGGAAAGAAGTGGTGTTTAGGCCGCCTCGAGGCCCGAGCTTCAAGTTTTTGCGGTGTCTGGGCGGAACTTGCCCGCCATTGATCTCAAAGAATGAAAGCCCATAGACCGTTGGCTCGAGGAGCTTGGGGCTTCTTGGCAAAGTTGTCGGGAGATAGTAATCTGCGTTGGTCGTTGACATGGTCCCCGTGGTGCAAGAGTTTGCGAGATGTTTTCCCTGAAGAGTTGCTGGGTTTACCCCGAAGCGGGAGTTGGACTTCACCATTGAGTTTGGAGCCAGGACTCTTCCCATTTCCAAAGCCCCGTATCGTATGGCGCCTTGGTGAGTTGAGAGAACTCAAAGTGCGGTTGCAAGAGATCTTTGGATCGAGGTTTCATCCGTCCGAGTGTGTCCCCGTGGGGAGCACTCATCTGTTTGTTAAGAAGAAGGATGGATCCATGCGCTTGTGTATAGACTATAGAGAGAATCGAATAAAGTCACGGTGAAGAATAAGTATCCCCGCCGCGTATAGATGATCTGTTTGATCACCTTCAGGAGCCTTAGTGTTTTCTAAGATTGATTTGAGGTCAAGGTACCATCGGTGAGGATTCGAGATGCGAGATATCCCGAAGACCGCGTTCAGATCGAGGTATGGTCATTATGAGTTCGTGGTCATGTCTTTCGGACTCACGAACGCCCCCGCAGCGTTTATGGACATGATGGACAGAGTGTTCAAGGCATTCTTGGATAACTTTGTCATCGTATTCATAGACGACATTTTGATTTATTCCGGGACAAAGGAGGACCATGCTTCGCATTTGAGGCAAGTTTTGACAAAGATTGCGTGAGAACCGATTGTTCGCAAAGTTCTCTAAGTGTGAATTTTGGCTAGAGAGAGTAGCCTTCCTTGGACATATCGTGTCGGCAGATGGTATAGCGGTGGACCCCGCAAAGATAGAGGCGATTAGCTCATGGGCGGGACCGACGACGGTCGCGAGATACGCAGACTTTTGGGTCAGCGAGTTATTACTGGCGTTTCGTGAAAGACTTTTCCACTAAGGCAAAGACACCCCTAACCCGTCGACCAAGAAGGGTGTTGACTTTGTTTGGGATGCTAGATGTGAGGAAAGTTTTGCCCACTTTAAGCTCGGCTTGACGACAAAGACTGTGTTGGCGATTCGGAAGGAACAGGAGGTTTCGTAGTTTATAGTGATGCTTCCAAGTATGGTTTTAGGTTTGTGTGTTGATGCGGCATGGGAAGGTGATAGCTTATGCTTCCGGCAGCTTGAAGCCTTATGAGAAGAACTATCCAACTCATGATATGGAGTTGGCTGCAGCTTGTTTTTGCTCTAAAGATTTGGAGGCATTACTTATATGGTGAGAGGATTCGATTGTTCACGGATCACACAGAGCCTCAAATATTTCTTCACTCGAAGGAGTTGAACATGAGGCAGAGGAGGTGGCTCGAGTTAGTAAAGGACTACGATCGTGAGATTTTGTATCATCCCGGAAAAGCCAATGTTGTGTGGATCGATGCAATGAGTAGGAAGACGTCGCATTGGCAGCTTTCTTTGAGCTCCCAAGTTGAATTGCGGAAAGAGTTTGAGCGAACAGTATTGCAGTCTTGTTGGGAGAGGTTACCGCCGTGGTAGCCCAACTATCGGGTTCACCCGTCGCTTAAGAGAGGATCATCGATGATCACCGAGTGATCCCAAGTTGAGGAGATTGCTCGAGAGGGTTGAGGCCGATGGCGATTTCGACTTTGTTGTGGCACCGCACGAAGGCTTGAGGTACCGAGGTCGATTGTGCGCCCCGGATGACGTAGAGGTTCGAGCAGAGTTGCTCGCCGAGGCACATAGTTCCCCATTCACTTGGCACCCGGGAGGTACCAAGATGTACCAGATCTCAAGCGAGACGTTACGGTGGATGGGCATGAAGCGAGATATAGCGGAGTTTTTAGCGGTGTCTCACTTGTCAACAAGTGAAGGCCCCGCACGAAACCCGCAGTTTTTATTGCGGTAGTTAAGTGTTCCACGGTGGAAGTGGGACGAGATTTCGATGGATTTCATCTCTGGGTTGCCAAGGACACCGAGAGGGTTCACTCAGATCTGGGTAGTAGTGACCCGGTGACCAAGAGTGCACACTTTATACCGGTGAGGATTAGTTATACTGATGGAGCGGTGGGCACGATTATTTCTAGAGCAAATTGTGCGGTACCACGGAGTACCCGTGAAGATAATGTCGATCGGGATTCTCGGTTCACATCTCGCTTCTAGAGAGCGCCGGAAGGGTTTGGGAGGCGAGTGCGGCTTCAAGATCGCCTTCCACCTCAAACCGATGGTCGGTCGAGAGGGTGAATCAGACTGGAAGACATGTTGAGAGCACGTGTCTTGGACTTCCCTGTGCGCTTGGGACGATGACTGCACTTGATGGAGTTCGCACACAACAACGGCTATCAGCGACTATTGAGATGGCCCCATTCAAGCGTTGTATGGTAAGCGCTGCGCAGATCCCCAGTGTTCGGGAGGAGGTTGGGGATAGGCGAGTTACGGGACCCCGAGTTATCTGCAGATGACGAACGACGCGGTCGCGAGAAGATAAGGGCTCGCATGTTGACAAAGACAGAGTAGGCAAAAAGTTTACGCCGATGTGAGGCGTAGAGACTTGGAGTTTGAGGTGGGTCAACATGTTTTCCGAAAGTAGCACCTATGCGTGGGGTGTTAAGGTTTGGAAAGCGAGGCAAAGCCGAGCCCTGTGTTTGTAGGGCCTTTTGAGATCCTTGAGCGGATCGGCAAAGTGGCCTATCGGTTAGCTTTACCCCGTCTTTGTGTCGGTGCATAATGTGTTCCACGTTTCGATGTTGAGAAAGTACGTGGCAGATCCTTCGCATGTGCTAGAGCATGAGCCCCTAGAGTTGAGTAAAGATTTATCCTTCGAGGAGAAGCCCGTGCAGATTTTGGCTTATGAGCGCAAGGTATTGCGCAACCGAGAGATAAGTTTAGTAAAGGTTCTTTGGAGGCATCAGAGGGCAGAGGAAGCGACGTGGGAGCTAGAGAATGAGATTAGGACTCATTACCCGGAGTTGTTCCAGTCTTAGGACTTTCGGGGACGAAAGTCTTTTAAGGGGGGAGTATTGTAACGGCCCCGTTTTCCTTCCCGGTTAATAGCAAAATTAATTGGAAAATTAATTGAATCTTTTGGGATTTGAACCTTGCCCTAAATGGTGAATTTGGAGTTTTAAGAAAAGAGTCTTAATTAAAAAGAAAAAGAAAAAGAAAAGAAGGTTGCTTTAGCCGGGACCCGCAAGAGAAAAGCCTTGGGAAGGGAATTTAGGTCTCCTAACCTATTTAAAAATAAGGAAAAGAAGGAAAATCAAGAAAACCCCTAATTTTCCCCTCATAGCCTCATTCTCTCTCTCTCTCTCTCTCTCTCTCTCTCTCTCTCTCTCTCTCTCCTAAAACCCTAGCCGAGCAGCCCTAGCCACACCATCGAACCACCATCGAACCACCCCCGAGCCACCCAGCCCTAGCCGCACGCACCACCTGCTCCATCGCACCACCCGCCGCCGCACAGACCCTGCGCGCTCCGCCTACGCCGCACCATCGCGACGCGCTGCGGGCGAAGCCCCACTGCACACCCATCGCCGCCGACGTCGCCTCGTGGCCGCCAAAGACCGCCCGACGTCGCTCGTGGTCGCGACAAAGGCCGCATCGCAGCCAGACGCGCCGCCGCGACGCGCCCGCGCGCTCAGTAGCGATCCGCTACGCAGCGCGCCAACCCAGCCGAGCCGCTCGCTCGCGCGCGCCTTGCAGCCAAGACCGCGCTGGGCCGCAGCGCGCCCCGCCCGCGTCACGCGCGCCAGCGCCAGCGCTGGGCAGCCGCCCGCCCGCACTAGCGGCGCCCAAGCCACCCTCCTTGCTGCGAGGCCCGTGTCTTCGGTGGTAATTCCCGAACCAATCCCTTTGTGTTTTCTAAGCTTCGTCTGCTGTATGTAATTACTTAGGATGTTTTATTTATGCCTAGGTTGCTCGAGTTCGTATTAAGCTCGAGGGTCTTTTTGGTTGTGAAAGCTATTCTCCACTTGTTTGTAAGGACTTCCTACCGTGGTTGTGTGGACCCTGCTATGCTTTCTTAATTGTGCCTTGTATGCTTGTTTACCTTTATGAGCATGTTAGTGGATAGGATAGCTAGTGATTGAATTCTTGCTAGCATGTTTTGCCTTTTTATACATGTTAGTGCCATGTTAGGTTTGTTCTTCCAAAGATGCTTGAGATTCCTGCTTTAAGCTCGTAGTATCATGCTAGGCTATGTATGACAGATGTCTTTGTGAATGTTAGCCAGGAATCACGTACTTGGTAGTCTAAGCTAGTATAATAGGGTTTGTCATCATCTAGAGGCTGAGAGCGGACATAACGTACCTTGTCCCCACCGGTCGGGAGTAGAGCGAAGCATAACGTACCTTGCTTCCCCAGCGACCCGGTGAGGATTAGCTACCTCATTGGCATAAGCCTAGTTTGTAGCTCCGCTAGAGCGGAACCCCGCCAAGCGGTGCAAGACTACCTTGGCCTTTCTTAGCTTCAGTCGGTGGTACAGCCGCACGGATGAGTGCCGAGGGCCTCGCACTCACCGTGTTGGTGACACCGCTTCCGAGTTTTAGGCATGCGTGCACTCGGCCCGCGTGAGTTTGCCCTTAGGCCCCGCATTTACGCCGGTTGCAGAAGAGCATGCGGTGTGCGCGCACACGCGTTAGTAGCCGGTTCGGAGAGCTCCCCCGGGCTAATGTTCGTGAGTACACCAGTTCCTTCCCGTTTAGAGCCAGACTTCGGGTACTCTCCCGATAGTCCAGATTTATAGCGAGGGTAAGAGGCCCTTGAGGACACCCATTGGGATTGACTCTAGAGTTAATCAATTGGTCGAGGGAGAAAGACCCTCGAGGGTGTCGGACATCTTGGGATCGGTTTTTGAGCTGATCAATTGGCCAAGGGAGAAAGACCCTTGGAGATGTCCCGGGATTGGTTTGAGAGCCAATCATTAGGCCGGAAGTAGGAGACTTCCGTGGATTCCGGATTTTGCCTTGTGAGCTCGTTGAGCTAAGATCCGTGTTGATATTTGTAGCATGTGTACTAGGTTGCTAGATGATAGATTGCATCGTATCGTACCCCGGTCGGGGGTTCTTACTGAGTATGTTTATACTCACCCTTATCGTGGTTTCTTCCACAGGTAACTTGGGACAGCACCGAGGTGGCTAGCGGAGAGAGCTGGGAGATCATGGATGTTTCTTGACACTCTGTCGTGTCTTATTTTTATTATTTTTGGATTTGACATGTAGTTGGACTTAGGTCCGTAGGGAAAACTATGATTTGAACTATTTGATGTTTTAAGGAAAGTCTTGATCGATCCATCGTTTTTAATTTGAATGGTTCGTTTCTGCTTAATGAATGTTTACTTTGTTTTTAATGTTTTCCACTCTTATATTTGAAAAAGTTTTACAAACCGACCCCAGCCGGGTCCTTTTAAGCTTTTCACTTGCCTGCTGAGTAAAGATCTAGATTTAGTCCCATTTTAGGGTCGGGTCTTTACAACATGTGTAGGCAAACCAAGACACTAATTAATCAAAGGAGTACTGCAGCCAATCTTAGGATCTACATGCTAAGCCCTAACAATAGTACTTGCATAAATGATAATAGGGAAACAAGCAAGTAAACAGGCAAACATGGCATACAAAATAGATCTAGCACACAGTCAACGTGCACAACCTAATCCACTAGCAATTTATAAGACATGCAGAACATACAAGTAGGAATCTATCGAAACCCTGCGCAGGGTCCACGCAACCTCGGCAAGGAACCCTTACTTAAAGAGTGGACAAAGTTGGCAAACGAGAAGTGGTCTCAGACTGTAGGAACTCACAAATTCACCTAACAATAACATGGCACAACATACAATTAAACCTAAGAAACAATCCAACAAATGACAACGAATAGCCTCGAGAAAAGTGCCTTACACAGAACTGGAGGCACAAGCTCGGTAGTTAGGCTCGGTGGCAAGGAAGCGAGCGGAGTGTCTTGGCAGGCGTGGTCGGCGAGGCTCAGCAGGTGTGCAACAAGCCTCGGCAAAGACAAAGGGAGGGATGCGACAGAAACGGCAAGGCGAGCAGGGAGTGCAGACGGGAGTGATGCTGCAGGCTTTGCTGGGGCCAAGCGTCTCGACGACGGACGAAGGCTGCGGCTGTGCCCCGTGATGTGAGCGAAGGCGATGCGGGCGAGGTGAAGGCAGCATGGGCGAAGAAAAAATGACGCGGGCGAAGCGAACATGCGAGGTTCGGCTGCGCTATGGACAAACGGCGATACGACTGCGCTGCTCCGCCTGAGTGTGTGGTGCAATCGCGCTTGCGGGGCTACTGCTCTCGGCGACGTAGGGCTGCTGCTGGAGGCGTTGAGGCTGGTTAGCTCGGTGACGTGGGGCTGTGCGGCTGGCAATGGCGATCTGTTCGGCGACGGTGGTGAGGGCTTGCGATGGAGATGGGGAGCTTGGGGTGTTCGGCTATGGGGTTTGGAGAACTTGGAGAATGCGATGGAGAGGAAGATGAAGGGTCGGCTAGGGCTAAAGGGAAGTCAACATACGTTTTCTTCAAATTTTCCCATTTAAAAATACTCCAAAATTCCTCCAAATGCCAAGTGTCCTTGGAGGTTCCCCCTTCGAGTCCTGGCAAGCTTACCTTTTAAATCCCAATTTCCTGTTTATTTCCGAACGGCCTCCAAACAACTCCCGGTCCTGAATCCTGAAACCAAAATACAAACAACAACTCAACACAAGTCTGTGAGGCAACCTAGAACCCTAAGAAATTACCAGAATACCCCAGAGGCCAAATGACCAAAATTCCCCTAGGAGCTCAGAAAGCCCTAATGGCCCAACTAAACGACCGAATAAATAACCAATCTTACCTGGAGATCTGGAATGAAAACCTGGGCCGTTACAAAGAATGACTCGTAACTTAACACTTGATTGCAAACGGTTGCATATACTTGCGTGTTTGTCTGTTGAATGCTTGGGCATCGTATGTTAATGTATATTATTCGACAAGATTCTCATCTATTTAATTGAGTAGCTCAGCATTTTGCACCCGATCAAGTTTTTGGAGCCGTTGTCGGGGTGTTTCAATCAGGATTATATTTTCCTGCAGTGTTTAAAGATGCACATCGACTCACAAAGACATGTGACAAATGCCAAAGGCAGAGTAAATTGGGACAAGAGACGAACTGTCGATGACGTGTATTTTTGAAGTAGAATTGTTTAATGACTGGGGCATTGACTTCATTGGCCCATTCCCGCCTTCCAAGGGAAATCTATATATTCTAGTTGTTGTGGATTATGTTTCTAAGTGGGTAGAGTCAGTTTCTAGTCCTGTGAATGATGCAAAAAAAAAAAAAACTTGATTCTTGCATAAAAATATTTTCTCGCGATTTGGAACACCTCGAGCATTGGTGAGTGACGAAGGCACTCATTTTACCAACGAGCGATGGCTAGTGTTTTGTAGAAGTACAATCTCAAGCATAGAGTAGCTATGCCATATCATCCTCAATCGAATGGGCAGGCTCAGATTTTGAATCGAGAAATTAAGAGCATTTTGGAAAACGTTGTTGATCCCTCAAGAAAGGATTGTTCAATGCGGTTGTTTCTGTCATTTGCTGATTTGGGGTTATTATTTTGGTTTCAGGTTTCTAGGGTTGGAGTTGCATGTTGAGAAGTTTGGAGGTTTATTTAAGTTAAAAGAGAAAAAGGTGAAAAAGATGTCGTTGCCAGGCCTCGAAGCCTGTTGGTTAGAGATTTGCAGGTTTTATTTAAAAAGAAGAGAAAAAGGAGAAAATGTGTCTTTGCTGGGACTCGAAGGGTGGTTGACAAGGGATTTGGAGTTTACTTGAAAAGAAGAAAAAAAGAGGGAAAAATTGTCTTCGCTAGGACTCGAAGGTTGGTTGCCAGGGACACGTGGCATGAGAGGATTCATTTTATAGAAAAAAAGGGTTTACGATCGATTGTCTATCTCCCTGCCGCAAAACATCCCCTAGCCGAGACCTTTATCTCCTCCCTTTGCCGATTCATCTTCCCCTTTCTCTTGCCATTTCCATTGTCGATTCACCTTCCATCTTCCCTTGCTGAGCACCTTGCCATCGTAGACACTAGCCAAGGGTTTTCTCCTTGCCAAACTCTCCTAGCATCATCACCATCACCATTGCAAGCCAAACTTTGCTTTTGCCGATCCTCTTCTCTTTTTCCCCTTCATCTTGCAGAGAGCACCAAGCCAAGCCATTATCGAGATTCCATTGCAGTCGGGAAGCTTCCTCTCCTTCTCCGTCTTCTTGCTATGAACAAACCCTAGCCGAGAGGCCTTTGGTGCCACACTTCACCAAGCTGCAAGTAGCCTAGCCAAGAGCACCCTTGTTCGCCCTCTTGGTCGCCAAGCCTCCTTGATGTCGCAGGCAGCCCTTTGATCCGCACACACCATCGCCACAAGCCCCATCTGCTAGGCAGCCCACGCGCACTGAGCAACGGTATAACGGCCCAGTTTTCTATTTCGGTTACCCAGGTGATTTCGGATCATTATTCGGATGTTCGGATGGGCCGTTAGAGGTGTTTTAACCCTTAGGGGTATTTTGGTCTTTTTACCCCCGGTCAGGGTTTTGAGGATTTTCAAGATTTCAGGGCCTTTCCTGCCTTCATCGAAGTTTGGTGGTTGTTGGTTGCAAGACCCAAGAGGTTTGGGCAAGTTGTTTGGGAGTTTGGAGGTATTTTAGTTATTGGCAAAATTAATGGGTTTTTGAGTGCTTCCTTTGGGATTTGAACCCTTGCCCTAATTGGTTTTGGGAGTTTGTAGGAAAAAAAGTTTTATTGAAAAAGAAAAGTTTGCTTGGGCCGGGTTTTGAAAGGGGAAGCTTTGGGAAGGGATTTTAGACTCATTTAAATTAGGAAAAGGAAAGAAATCAAGAAAAATCCCTTTCCCCCTTGTTTTGCAAAACTCTCTCTCTCTCTCTCTCTCTCTCTCTATAAACCCTAGCCGCACCATGCCCAGCCCTTGCCGCACCAACCCCAGCCGAGCCACCACACCCTAGCCGCACCCCCGCACCAGGCCGCTCAGCCCTGCTCAGTCCTTGCCAAGTCGCGCACAGCACGCCCCTCACCAGCCACCCAATCACACAGACCGCCTCAAGACCACCACGTGACACCCACGCCCAGATCGCTCAGCCCATGGCCAGCCGCTCTGCACCAGCCGCACCACCCAGCCCAGTCCGCCCAGCCGCTCCGCCCGAGTCGCCCAGACGCAGCGACGCAGCTGCCGCCAGCGTCTCCGTCGTCGACCCAGCCGCCCAGATGTGCCTCCCGTGCGTCGTCCCAGCAGTCGCACTCCCGCAGCCCAGACGCGTCGCCATCGCGCCGTCCTCGCTGACCCGACGTCTCCCCCGCGCGCTCGCTTCAGCGCATCTGCTCGCCTTGCCGTGCGCCCGAGCCAGCGCCTGCCTCGCCAGCGCCAGCGCCCCTGCCGCACCAGCAGCGCCCATTCCTGCCCTTTTATTGCCGAGACCGCATGTCTTCTCGGTTGGTAATTCTCGAGCCTTTCCCCTTTTAGATTTTAAGCTGCTGGCTGCTGTCTATTTATTTAGGATGTTTTTATCATATGCCTAGGTTGCTCAGGTTCGCTTTAAGCTCGAGGGTCGTTATCTGATTCGCGATAATTATTTTCCACTTGTTTCCAGGTAAGGATTTCTTACCGTGGTTGTGTGGACCCTGCGATGCTCTCTTGATTGTGCCATATATGCATGTTTACTTGTATGAACATGATTAGTGGATAGGACAGCTTGTGATTGCATTCTTGCTAGCATGTTTGCCTGTTTGTACATGTTAGTGCCATGCTAGGATTGTTCTTCCAGCATGCTTGAGATTCCTGCTTTAAGTTCGTAGTATCATGCTAGGTTATGTGTGATTGATGTTGATATGTATGTCTAGCCAGGAATCAGTTATTTTGTACTTTTAGCTAGTATAGTAGAGTTTGTCATCATCCAGAGGTTGAGAGCGGACATAACGTACTTTGTCCCGGCCTGTGGGAGTAGAGCGAAGCATAACGTACATTGCTTCCCCGACGGCCGATGTGGATTTAGCTACCACATCGGCATAAGCCTAGTTTGTAGCCTGCTAGAGCGGAACCCTGCCAATGGTGCAAGCCTGCCTTGGCCAGTTCTTAGCTTCAGGTCGGTGGTACAGGCTGCACAGATGAGTGCCGAGGCCTCGCACTATAGTGTTTAGTGACACCGTTTTCGAGTCTTTAGGCATGCGTACCTGGCCCGCGTAGTTTGTACCTAGGCCCCCACATTTACGCCGGTTCCAGCAGCATGCGGTGTGCGCGCACACTCGTTAGTCGTCGGTTCGGAGAGCTCCCCCGGGCTAATGTTCGTGAGTACACCAGTTCCTTCGGTTTAGAGCGGACTTGGGTACTCTCCGATAGTCCAGATTTGTTAGCGAGGGTAAGAGGCACTTGAGGACACCCATTGGGATGGGCTTTTGAGCTGATCATATGGTCGAGGGAGAAAGACCCTCGAGGGTGTCGGACATCTTTGGGATCGGTTTTTGAGCTGATCAATTGGCCGAGGGAAAAAGACCCTCGGAGATGTCCCGGGATGGGTTATGAGAGCCAATCATTAGGCTTGAAGTAAGAGACTTCCGAGGATTCCAGATTCTGCCTTGTAAGCTCGTTGAGCTATGATCTGTGTTGGTAACTGTTTGCATGTATACTAGGGTGCTAGATGATTGATGTATCGTATTGTACCCGGGCTAGATTCTTAACGAGTATGTTTATACTCACCCTTATTTCTGTGGTTTTCCACCAGGTAGCTTGGGACAGCACCGTGACGGCTAGCGGAGGGAGCTGTTTGATCATGGGAGCCGCCGGCACTCTGTCTTTCATTGTTTGCATAATTTGTTCAGCATGTAGACGGACAGGAGTCCTAGGGGGACGTTTTTAAAAGTTGTTTAAATTGTATTGTATGTTTTTATAAGCACTGGCCAGACTTGTTTTACTTTGTTGGTTTTGCTTAAATGAAGGTTGTTGTTTATGTTTTAAGTGTTCCCCGCTTTTAAATGCTTTGAAAGGTTTTGAATATGAGCACTAAACCGCTTGATGAAGTATTTAACTTGCATTCTGAGTGAGAACCTAAGTTTAGGACCGTATTTTGGGTCGGGTTCTTACAAACGGCGAGGCTATCCGCATGATACCACACATCCTCCCTCATCCTGCCAAGAGCCCTAGCAGCCAAGACACTTGGTTGGCCGGGAGCCTTGTACCCATCTTCAGTTTAGGGTAACTTCTTCCCAAACTTTGTGCTGGATACTTAGTTTTGTGTAGCTCTTTGGATTGTATTTAATTTGTATGCTTATTGTTATGTGCTAGGCTCGTGTTTGCTCTGCAGCGCAAGGAACATTGTTTCTATTTGTGATTTCTGTTTGTTTTCTAGGTAAGTGTTCCTTGTCGTGGTTGTTTGGACCCTGCGCCTGACATTGATAGTTTCCCGGCTGCGTGTTTCTGTTTGATATGCATGTAATGGATATGTTATACTTGTTATTACCTGTTTACTAAGCATGCTAGTGGATAGGTTTACTTGTTGTGCCTGGTTGAAATATATGCTAGTGGATAGGCTGGTGCAGATTGTTTGATTGATATGATGCTAGTGGATAGGTCGTGCTTACTCGATTGCCTACTTTTTTATACATGTTAGTGGATAGGAATGTATGGATTTGCCTAATAGGATTTGGCATGTAGAATGGTGTACACTGATTGTTTGCACTTCCCTATTACTGTGATTGCTTGATGTGACTTTTGATATCCTGTCTTGCTTGTGCAATGTTTGATGCTAAACTCTATTAGCTCTAGGGTACTTCATCTTAGATAGATCCTGTTAGGTTGTCATCATCTAGAGGCTGAGAGTGGACCACCGTACGAGTCCCCACCGGTCGGGCCGTGAGGACAGATTCCTTACCCTTGGTCGCCGAGTGTGGACTAGATACCACACTGGTATAAGCCTAGTTTGTGGCTTGCTAGAGTGGGGTCCTTTCCTTGCTGTAAGCCTGCCTCGGGAAGACCTTAGCTTCAAGAGTTAGGTGTACTCAGGCTGCCACAGTTTGGTGTCGAGGGCCTCCCGCCTTCTCTAGATCAGTGGATGCCATCCGAGTCATAGGCATACGCATCTAGAGCGGCATAGTTTGTGCAGACCTACATCTTATCCAGTTTGCAGCAGCATGTGGTGTGCACGTATGTGCATTAGTTATCGGGAGGAGAGCTCCCTCGGGCTAGTGTATCAGAACATATTTCCATTCCGTCTAGAGCCTGACACTTTCTCCCAAGTGTCTAGGAATAGCCCAATGTGTGCTGGTCCAGGATTAGCCCAATGTGTGCTAGTCCAAGGTTAGCCCAGTGTGTGCTAACCAGGTTTAGCTGAGAGTTAGAGACTCTCGAGTTTTCGAGGTTACAAAGTTAACCTTTTAGTTAGTCAGCCTAGTGTGTGCTGACCTTGTCTAGCTATGAGCAGAAACTGTTGACGTTTGAGCATCCTGTTGTTTGAACTTGTATGAGACTGCCTATTGTGATGTTTGGATTGCTTGTATGCTAGGATGCTAGATGATGTGACTTGCATATTGTACCCCGGCTGGAGATTCTTACTGAGTGCTTTTGTACTCACCCTTTCTGTGGTTTTTCCACCAGGTAACTTGGGACAGCATCGAGGTGGCTAGAGGAAGAACTGACAGACCATAGGAGAGTCCACTGCGTAGTCTTTTGTTTTTTTATTTCCTGGTCTTTAGCATGATGAAATGTTTGAAATGTTTTTAAGGATTTATTTGGAATTGTTTATTGTACTCTGGCCAGACGCTGCAAACTGTTTTGGATTTAAACTTATGTTTATCTGGATTTGAATTATTAAATGTAGTTTGATGTTTTATTTGATTTAAGCTCCACGTTTTAAAATGCATGTTTTAAGTAAGGACTATTTAGGACCATTTAGAGTCGAGTCTTTACAATTTAAAACGCCATTGGGAATATCTCCATATTTGCTAGTCTTTGGGAATTCATGTCATTTACCGTTGGAACTGGTGCATAGAGCACTCTGGGCTCCAAAGAAATTGAACCTTGATTTAAGCTCAGCTAGACCAGCCAGAATGATTCAACTTTTAGAGTTAGATGAGCACAGGAAATTGGCATATGAGAATGCAAAAATGTACAAGGAAAAGACAAAGGCATGGTATGTAACGACCCAGGTTTTCTTCCCGGTCTTCCAGGTATGCCCTAGGGGTAATTTGGTAATTTGGTCGGGCCGTCATGGTCGTTTGTGTCTTTTCCAGCTACTAAAATTATTGGATGGTTTTATGTAGGTTTTTGGAGGGGTTTGAGGTTTGGTTTGAGCAAGGTTTGATGCAAAAGTAAAAATAAAGGAATTTGTCTTTGCAGTAGGGGTTTGAACACAGGTCTCTGGGAAGCTTGTAGAGATGTGTGCCAATTGAGCCATTAGGTGCTCTTGTTGTTCATTCTCGCATCACATCTTAGTTAACCTTGGATTTTGGAGTTTTGGTGCATTTGGTTAAATGAAATAGAATTAGGTTTATTCCATCTTCTTCTCCAAATCTCCTCTTGGCCGCACAAGCTCTCCCTCTCCATTGCCTTGCCGAGTTCTTCATCCTTGCAGCTCCTTTGGATCGATCATCATCATTCCGGGTAGGTATCGATATTCCTCTTCTTCTTCTCATCCGTTTGGTGTCTTTGTTTGGCCAAGTGTGTTTGTGTTGATTGCGGCCACCGAGAGAAGCCCGGCCCAAGAGCAATCGTCGCGCGGCCCACCGCCTACTCGCACGCCCAGAGATCGTCGGCAGCCCTGCGCCGCGCGACGCCAGATTCGCCTTAGCTGCTTTGCCGTTCGTCGGCCAGCCAGCTAGCCTTGCCGTGCGGCGGCGGTCCCACGCCCACGATCCAGCCGAAGCGGCCACGCGCCGCGACGCCCGATCGCGCCAGCAAGCAGCAGCCAGATAAATCGTTCGTCCTCGCCCGATCGCTCGCACGCCAGGAGGCCCTCGCCAGCGCCCGCGCGTCCAGCCGCGTCCGCGTCGCCCATCGCACGCCCTCGCCGTGTCCGCTTGCCGAACCGCTCGCCCGCACGCCAAGACGTTCGCCCGCGTGCGCGTCCCTGCCGAGCAGCTCGCCGTGTCCGCATCGCACGCCAGCGCCGTGCGCCGTGCGCGTGCCGCTTCGCCGCTGCGAGTCCCGTCTGTTCGTTCGTGCATACCGCGCCCAGCGCCCATCCGCGCAAGCGAGCGCGCCAATAGCCGCAGCCGTGCAGCGGCAGCCAGCGCCTACTCAGCCGTGCCCGGACTGCCAGCAGCGCCTTTGCCGTGTCGCGGTGCGTGTGAGTGCTCGAGCCGAGCTCTTTGTTTTATTATATTTTTAGGGATATGGTTATGATTGTTACTATGTTTGTAGGTTCTCGATAGCTAGCTCGGAAGTGTTCGCAGCCTAGGAATTTGTGTGTAGAAGTCTTCCGACCAAGGTAAGGATTTCTTACCGGGGTTGTGTGGACCTGCGATGTTCTATGTGATTGATGTTGTATGTTTGTTTGTGATTATCGCATGTATAGTTTAGGTGCTCTGCTCAATTCTCGATGGCATGACTTCGTATGTTGTTCTTTCATGTTAGTCCATGCTAGGTTGTTCCGTTACGGCATGCTCATATTCATTCTTGTTCTGTAGTACCATGCTAGGTCTGCTTTGTATTCTTTCGAGCACGTATTGGATTGTTTCTTTGATTGTTAAGGCGAGTTAGAATTCGGGTAGATAGCATCATCCGGGCCCGATGCATAAAGTATCTTGCATCTATGGCAAGGACGTTCGAGACAGTTCTCCGTCCCTGGACCCCGTGAGGGATTAGCTATCCCAACCGGTAGGCCCCGCAATCTTGGGTGAGGGTGGTAGTCTAAGCGATGCCCCAGCGGTCGGGATGATGACTTGGCAATGCCTAGTCCCGGCGGCCGCACGTCCTCGGCGTGTTCGGCAAAGAGCCCTTGATTGCCACTGTTAAGGTAAGGGGCGGCTTCTGGTGTAAGCCTACCATGACCCGTTCCTTAGCCTCAAAGTGCGGTGGTACAGGTGACATAGTTCACGTGTCCAGTCTCACACCCTATGTCGGTGACATCGATCCGGAGATTTAGTTAGGCGTGGTATCCGGATATGGGCGGCTTGCCACTAGACCCGGCACCCCCATAGTCTGTAGAAGCACGCGCGGTGCATCCTTACGCTCATTCTGGCGCCGGCCAGGAGAGCTCCTCGGGATCTTGAGCTAGTGCACCTTTCGTATCGGCGATAGGCGGCCGAGGCCGGGACTTGTTCCGTATAGCGTATAGTGTGTTGTGGTATTTTCCGGACTAAGACCACGAGTTGGCATCCGAGGTCCAAGTGTGGACTTAAGCTATGTGCTCCGCTCTATGTTTGTACTCATAGCTTGCATACATTCTTCTAGATGATCATGTATATCGTATTGTACCCCGGTTGGGGATTCTTACTGGTAATTCGTTACTCACCCTTATTCGTGGTTTTCCACGGGTAATCAAGCGGGAGACAGGATGGTGAAGGAGAAGTCGTGATCATGGAATCTGCTTTGTCATCTCGACCATTTTATTTTATCATGACTCTTGACTTTTGTTATTTCCCCTGAATGCATGTAGACGGGCACGGAGCCCTAGGATGTTTTCTTACGTTTTATGGATTCCAGCATATTTATAATTGTGGATTGTTTAAATGGTTTAAATAAATCTCTGATCAGAGTATGCTTTTAGAAATGTATGTTTTGGTTGTTGAATGTTTCTGTTTTTACTTGGGATCCGAAATATATTTTTCATAATGTCTTTTATTTCCAATACATGCATTGGGGTAAAGGCCCATTTAGAGCCCTTTTGGGTCGGGTCTTTACATGGTATGACAAGAAGCTGAAGCCCAAGGCATTCGAAGCTAGCCAGCGAGTGCTCCTATTTAATTCACATTTGAAATTATTTCCTTGAAAACTCAAGTCTAAATGGTCTGGACCTTTCCTAGTTGTACAGGTGAATGCTAGTGGATCAATCAAAATCATGAATGAAGAGAATGGAAAGAATTTCATGGTGAACAGGCAATGCTTGAAGCATTACTGGGGCAAAGATTTCAAAAGAGGGAAATCTTCGTGGACTCTCTCCTCTGAATAAAAGTGGTGCAGCGCTTGGAGCCGCAAAATGTTGAGTAACTTTAATTTGTGCTCCAAGCATTTATTTTTGCGCTAATATTTCTGATTCTTAAATATGTCTACTTCTTTACTTTATTTTATATTTTTCTTTCATTCCCGCATTTAAGTTAGAGTAAATTAGGGGTAGTTAGAAAAGGAAATCGGTATAAAGGCAGTCGCCAAAAGCGAGAAGGTTGCATCATTAGGTTTGACATGTGGCATCATGGGGATTCATGGTGGCATGCATCGTGATCGTTGGAGATGAACGGTGACGATTGAAGCGATGCAAGAAGGGTTTTCAAAAATTTTGAATCAGCCTATTTTAGGGGGTAGTTACCTTAGATGCCTTTTCATTGCCATATTTGAACCCTTGTTCTTTCCTTCCCTACCATCCCAATTCGAGCATTCTTGATTCCCTTCTAAATTTTTTTCCTCTCCCTCTTTCCGAATCATTGCCCTAATTTTTCCCAAGTTCATCTTCCTCACGAAATCAATTTCTATGGCTCCCCGAACTAGAGCTCAGGGCACTAAAGCTAGAGCAGTTGAAGAAGTTCCAATGCCTCTTGCAAGCAAGTCCCCGAGACTTAAGAAGCTGTAAGAACCCGCCTATAAATGGACCTAAAGGTCCTTACTTAGCATGCATGCGTTTAAAGCTTTACTTAAATTTCTGATTCATAAGACATTCAATAGAAAAGTTCATCTTTTAAAATAACAAGAGAGTCAAATCAAATCCAACATTAAGGAAAACCAAATAACAGTTTAAGCCTTTGGCCAAAGTATAGTAAAACAGTTTCCAAATAATGTTTTGTAAAAACCCATCATGCTAAAGTCTATAAATGTAAGCAAAACACAATGCAGCAGACTATCCCATGATCTGTCAGCTCCTCCTCTAGCCACAAGACAACCTGCATAAGCTTATCCACTAGCATACATTCCAACCATACATAACAAATAAAACCTGTCTACTAACATGCTCAACAACAGGTGATAATAAATACAACCTATCCACTAATCATGCATAGCAAACCGAACACACAACCAGGAAACTATCAATGCCAAGCATAGGGTCCACACAATCCCGATAAGGAACTCTTACCTGAAAAAATGTAACAGCCCAGTTTCCTATTCCATTTTTCGAGGTGCCTTCGGGTCAAGATTCGGTTGTTTGGTTGGGTCTTAGAGCGGTTTTGACCCTTGGGGGGTATTTTGGTCTTTTGGCTCCCCGGGCTGGATTTGTGGTTTTCAGGGCTTCGAGGTAGCTCCTGCCTTTGTCGAGGCTTGTTTGTTGTTGGTTGCGAGTCCCGAGGTGTCTGGGCTAGTCGGTTGGATGCTCGGTTGTGGTTTGGGCTTTGGCAAAGTGATGGTTGGTTGAGTGCTTCCTTTGGGATTCGAGCCCGGGCCCTTATTGTTGATTTGGGAGTTGGATTTAAGTGAGTTTTATTTATTGGAAAAGATTGCTTCAGTCGGGTCTCGAAGGAGGAAGCCGGGAAATGGGATTTTAAGGTTTTAAAATGGATAAGTATGGAAAAATGGATAAAATCCCTATTTTCCTTTTATTTTCCCATTTTTCCCTTTTCTTTTCAAAATCCCTTTTCTTTTCAAAATACCTTTTCTCTCTCTCTCTCTCTCTCTCTCTCCCCGAGCTAGCCCCCCACCTAGCCTAGCCAGCCCCAGCCCCTGGTCGCGTCGCCAAGGTCGCTAGCCCGAGCCACTCGCCCGCACAGTGCCAACGTCGCCAGCCCGAGCCCCAACTCGCCCAGGCCGTCCTCGCGCCGCACAGTGTCGCCCAGGCCAGCGTCGCCCGACCTCGCCCTGGTTCGTGTTGCCCGGTGCGCCTTTGTGCCAAGCGCGTGCCGCGATGTCGCGTCGCCCACCAAAGATAAGCGATGTCGTGCGGCCGAGTGCCCGAGCCCGTCGTGTCGCGTCGCCCGCGCGCGTCCCTGTTGCTTGCCGAGCTCGAGCTCGCGCGCCGTCTCTCAGCCGAGCTAGCGCCCGCACCTGGCACCCCTGAGTCGCTCGCGCGCCCGTCCGCGTGCAGCCCAGCGCCCAGCCAGCCCCTTTAGCTGCCTCGCCCGTGCAGCCGGCTCGTTCGCGTGTCAGCCGCGCCTCGTGAGTTGCTCTCGAGCCGAGCCCTGTTTATTTTATTGTATTTAGGGCTATTTTATGATTATTGATGTGTTTGTTTGGCTCGCTATAGGTTGCTCAGGTTTGATCGCCGTTAGGTTTGTTGTGTGTTGTTGCCTTCCGACCAGGTAAGGATTTCTTACCTGAGTTGTGTGGGCCCTGCGATATATTATGTGATTGTTGATTGTATGCTTGTTTGTGTTTATTGACATGTTTAATGATAGGTGCTCTATTCTGAATTCCCGACTGGCATGATTTCCTATGTTGTTTCTCATGTTAGTCCATGCTAGGTTGTTCCTTTCTGGCATGCTCGTATCTGCTCTTGCTTCTTAGTACCATGCTAGGTTCGTTGTATTCTTATTGAGCACGTATTGGATTGATTGGATTGTTTGCTGATTGCTATGACAGGTTAGACTACAGGTAGATAGCATCATCCAGGCCGGGTGCATAATGAACCTTGCATCCCCGATAGGGACGTACGAGATGGTGCTTCGTCCCTGATCCCGTTAGGGACTAGCTAACCCTAACGGCGGGCCCTGCAATCTTGGGTGAGGGTGGCAGACTGTTAAATGCCCCAACGGTCGGGATGATGACTTGGCATTGCCTTGTCCCCGACAGCCGACACGTCCTCAGCGTGTTTCGGCGGTAGCCCTTGAGTTGCCACCTGATAGGGCAAGGACGGCTTCCTGGTGTAAGCCTACCACGACCCGTGCCTTAGCCTTAGGTGCGGTGGTTCAGGCTGACATAGTTCACGTGTCCAGGTCTCACACACCTATGTCAGTGACACCGATCCAGGGATTTAGTTAGGTGTGGTGACTGGACATGGGCAGCTTGCCACTAGACCCGGCACCCCCCATAGTCTGCAGTAGCACGCGGTGCGCGCGAACGCTCATTATAGAGCCGACCGGAGAGCTCCTCGGGATCTTGAGCTAGTGCACCTTTCATTCGTCAGTAGACAGGCTGAGGCCGGGACTTGTTTCTCGTATAGGGCGTATTGTGTTGTGATTATTTCCGGACTAAGACCTTGAGTTGGCATCAGAGGCCCAAGTGTAAAGACCCGACCCAAAAGGGGCTCTAAATGGGCCTTTACCCCAATGCATGTATTCAAAATAAAAGACATTATGAAAAATAAGTTTCGGATCCCAAGTAAAAAACAGAAACATTCAACAATCAAAACATACATTTCTAAAAGCATACTCTGATCAGAGATTTATTTAAACCATTTAAACATTCCACAAGTACAAATATGCTGGAATCCATAAAACGTAAGAAAACATCCTAGGGCTCCGTGCCCGTCTACATGCATTCAGGGGAAATAACAAAAGTCAAGAGTCAAGATATAATAAAATGGTTAGAGATGACAGCAGGATTCCATGATCACAGCTCCTCCTTCAGCCATCCTGTCTCGCGCCTTGGTTACCTGTGGAAAACCACAGAATAAGGGTGAGTAACGAATTACTCAGTAAGAATCCCCAACCGGGGTACAATACGATATACATGATCATCTAGAAGAATGTATGCAAGCTATGAGTATAAACACAGAATAGAGCACATAGCTTAAGTCCACACTTGGACCTCGGATGCCAACTCAGGGTCTTAGTCCGGAAATAAATCCACCACACAATACGCCCTATACGAGAAACGAGTCCGGCCTCGGCCACATCTCATTGTCGTACGAAAGGTGCACTAGCTCAAGATCCCGAGGAGCTCTCCGGTCGTGGCGCCATGAATGAGTAAGCGCGCATCGCGTGTCTCTGCGCGAACTATGGGGGTGCCGGGTCTAGTGGCAAGTCGCCCATGTCCGATCACCACGCCTAACTAAATCTCCGGATCGGTGTCACCGACATAGGGGTGTGAGACTTGGACACGTGAACTATGTCGGCTGAACCACCGCACTTTGAGGCTAAGGAATCGGTCGTGGTAGGCTTACACCGAAGCCGCCCTTGCCCTATCGGTGGCAATCAAGGGCTACGGCCGAACACGCTGAGGACGTGTCGACTGCCGGGGATGAGGCAATGCCAAGTCATCATCCCGACCGTTGGGGCATTTAACAGTCTGCCACCCTCACCCAAGATTGCAGGGCCAGCCGTTAGGGTTAGCTAAACCCTAACGGGATCAGGGACGGAGTACCATCTCGTACGTCCTTGTCGGGGATGCAAGTTACGTTATGCATCCGGCCCGGATGATGCTACCTACCTGAACTCTAAACCATAGCAATAATAACAATTCAATCAATGCAGTCCAATACGTGCTCAACAGATACAAGGAACCTAGCATGGTACTCTGAAGCAAGAACAGAGATATGAGCATGCGAGCGGAACAACCTAGCATGGACTAACATGAGAGAACAACATACGAAGTCATGATAGTCGGGAATTTGAAACGAGCACCTAAACTATACATGCTGATAATCACAAACAAACATACAAACAACAATCACATAGAACATCACAGGGTCCACACAACTCCGGTAAGAAATCCTTACACGCCGGGCAACTACACACAAAACCTAAGCTGCGAACGAACAGAGCTAGCTACCGAGAACCTAACAAAACAATGATAATCATAATCCATAAGCCTAAATATAATAAAATAAACAAGGCTCGGCACGGGAGCAACTCACGCGGCTCGGTGACACGAGGGCGGGCGGCAAAAAGACGGCGGGTTGCTGCTGGGCGCTGACGGCGCGAAGAAGGGGGCGATGGGCGCGCGAGGACCGCACACCGGGCGCCGACGGGCGCAGGAGGCGGCAGGCTGCGCTGCGACGCACTCGCGCGGATGGCTGGCCGGGCGCAGCGCACGGCGCGGCAAGCGGACGGGACAGCGCTGGCTTGCGCGCGGCAGCGCGACGCGATGCGCGCGACGCGCAGCGAGAGCGGGCGCGAGCGCAAGCGCGCGGGCCCGACGGCGGCGCGCGGGCTGCTCACCAGTCGCGCGCGACGGCCGTGACGGATTTGGCGGTGCGGGCGGCTCAGTGCTTGCTTCTGGCTGCGCGATCTGGGCAGCCTGGGCTTGCTGCTAGGCGATCTGGGCGGCCGGGGCTTGCTGCTGGGCAGATCTGGGCATGCTGGGCAGCCTGCAACAAACACACACACACACAAGCTCTTCTCCTTACCTTCGGCCAACAAGAACACCCAATCGAGAAGATGAAGAGGATGAAGACTTACCCGGAATGATGATTGAACCAAGGGAGCTGCAAGGATGAAGAACTCGGCAAGGCAATGGAGAGAAAAGCTTGGGCGGCCACACACTTTGAAGAAGAAGATGAGACAAACCTAATTTCTATTTCATTTAACCAAATGCTCCAAAACTCCCAAAATGAAAGGCTAACCATAAACTGATGCAGGGAGAGCAACAAGAGCACCTAATGGCTCAATTGGTACACATCCCCACAAGCTTCCCAGGAGACCCGGGTTCAAACCCCAGCTGCATCACAATTTCCTTTATTTTTACTTTTGCACCAAACCTTGCTCAAACCAAACCACAAATCCTTCCAAAACCTACATAAATCCATCCAATAATTTTAGCAAGCTGGAAAAAGACATAAGGTCCCTGACGGCCCGACCAAATTACTAAAATACCCCTAGGGCATACGGAAGACGGGATGAAAACTGGTCGTTACAATATTCCCTCCTTTTTATGACTTTCGTCCTCGAAAGTCCTTAAGACTGAAACAAACACAGGATATCGCATTCTCATCCCGTCCTTCCTGCCACAGCGGCCTCCTCCGAACTCGAGACTCCTTCACTAAACTTTTACCAACGGATCTCACTTCTACGCAACGTCTTCGACTCAAGACCGAGAATACTCATAGGCTTCTCCTCAAGCCCTAAACCCTCAATCAGCTACAAGGGCTCAAAGTCCACAATGAGCAATGGGTCCGGCACACATCTTTGCCCCAACATCGATACATAAAAACACGTGTGTGGTGTGTCAACAAACAAACTCAACCCTACAACAAACTGGCCAAACAAGCTGAACCTTCCAGATTCCAAAACTAAACGGCCTACTCTTACTTCACAAGAGACCAACAAACCTCAAACCTTGACTGACCTTAACGAGATACAAACGAACCACCAGTGGCGATCGATCCAAAAAGACAAACTTCTCCAACTAGAACACGTCCACAACACTTAAGCAACCATCTTAAGGAGAAATCGCCGAACCAAAGGCAAGGGCACCATCTGGTACACCGGACGGCTAACAACACTCACACCGGTGAAACTTCAGCCACGGCCTTACAAAAAAAAAAAAACAAGGGCCAAGCACGGACTCCACTCGGCCAAGCCAACAAACTAGAACTCCTCATCGGCCGAACGCAACTTTCCAACGAACACCTACCAAGAACAGACCAAGGAGAACATCGCCAGGCAAGGAACATCCAACATTCCTCTCAAGGAAAACTTGGGAAGCAAGGACTAAACCATCACGCTGCTATCTGCGACACAACACCTTGAGGAAAATAGCTCAACAGCTTACCAACCAATGCCACGGCACCTCTGTGCCAACTCACTCAAACGCGGCTCTACTAACGCCAACTGGGAACTCACAACAACTAGGAACAAAGCCCGAGAAGGGCTTGCTCAGGAGAACTCAACCCAAACTTATAACGAGCAACGCTCGCCTCCAAGCTACTACTCAACTCTTAAAATCCAACTGGCTACTCAAAGGACTTCCCCTTTAAGCCTAAGCCTAACTCATCTTCCAACCAGAAGCTCCACTCCCAAAACCTCACAAGGAAAACGGATAACGACAACCTCAAAGCTTACGGATCCTGAGCCACACGAATCCGCAAGACTACCTCGCAAGCTATCACTCGAGGCTGGCATCCAAGGAGCAACTCAACCACCACAGAGGCTAGAGGGAAAGGAAATCTTCAATCCCCAAAGAACCAACAACTTGCCAGAACAACTCAACTCTTACTGGCTGGCCTCCGCCCTTGCGGGAACAAACAACTCTTGCTTGCTAACAACACAAAGCAGGGACCCTCTCGCTGGGCTGACCGCTGCGCTACTCTGATCGACTACACAACTCAGGAGCTAAGCTGACTCCTGCCAAACGGGAAACGACTTCCCAGCAAGCAAACTCCAGAAGGGCAGCGAACTCCACACACGCTCGTTGACTTGCTCAAACCCAAGGCAACAACAACCAACTCTCTTGGAAGCAACACCCAAGAGAAAACTCAACCAATCGGACCACCAAACCGAAACAAACAGCACTTGCTCAACTGCTGAGGGAGGGGTCAACTCCCAAAACTTACTGACTAGGAACAAGACCTCAGGGCAACGCCCTCCAGCTAGAACCGAACTAGCTCTCGAAACAACAAACGAACCAAATCTTGGCCAAACACTCACAAGAGGCAGAACAACCTTTACTGCAGCCTCTAGAACACCATCCAAGAATCCGCTTAACTGGACAAACGACTACTTCCAAGCAGCCAACAAACTTTTCCTTCAAGCTAGCGCTTCCACCATTAACTCCAAGACCAAGGGAGTAACTCGACAACTCCCGAAGGAAACGGCTCATACAAGCGGACAACCAACGGACAGAGAACTCCACATACGCCACTGTCTTGCTCCACCAGAGCAACAACATCTAATCTCACGGGGCACAACAAGGGTCCATCTCGATGAACCTCCAAATGCCAAACGGGGCAACTCAACATCCCGGAAACAGGAAAAAGAACCAACATGGCACAAACCACTCGCCCCCACGAGCAAAACTAAACTCTAGCAACTCCAATCCACACCTTGGTCAACACCAAGCATCAACTTGCCACCACACCGAAACCACTCCGGACTTTACTCCAAACAAACACTAGCTTGCTAGTCTACCAAGATCGCTAGCAACTCCACCGAGGCTACAAACTACACGCCTCCAGCTAGCCAACTGAAACTCACTAGTTGGGCACGATCGAGCTCTAGAGAGGCTCTCCACAACCTAGGGTTCTTGGCAACCCTCGACACACACACCGCCTTAGGCATACGATCTAACAGATAACCGCTGAACAAACAACTCCAATTTCGGCATCCCAACCATGCTTTGGCCAACTCCAACTCCTTGGGAACCTAGAGGACCCAAACGCTACTGAGAACGCGTCATCCTCCTACTCAAAGCATCGGCCACAACATAACTTCTACCCAAGGAAGGATCCAGGACAACTCTCTTAGCCATGACGATCGAAACCACGCGGCTTAGCTACCATCGCTCTTGTTCGGTTTCCAACTGAACTCCAACCAACGATCAACAAGAAGATCCGCCAACCAAGCTTAGGCCCAACTTAACAAATCTTGCCTAAGCAACAACTTGATACCACGAGCACGGTATCCTTACTACCTCAACCAAAGCCTTACAACAACCACCTGGAGTCCAACTTCTCAAGTAAATGAGCACGAGATCTCCAAAGCAAACCCTACATGGATCTGAAACTCTCGCCACGGAACGAACCACACAAAATACACTTGTGTGCACAACTCCCAACCTTCCTTTAGAGATCCAAGACTAACAAGCGCTTTTCCACAAAGCAACGATAACTCCTGGCAGCGATACAAACAATCCAAGGAACACCAAAAGTTCCATCTCCACACGATACTCGAAGCTGAGGCAACCTTGCTCTACCAAAGCATAATCATGGCAAACCAAACTTACTTTGTACCAAGCCTCTATCAAGGGTGCTTACCCCTAAGGCATCCAAAACCTCTCGCAAGGCATCAGCTCATCTCGCCTCAAAAGCATCCAACTCGCCTCATAGGCATCCAGCTCATCTGATAAGCATCCAACTCATGGTCCCTCAATTTGGACCAAATTCGCATCTACAATGCTCAACTCTCCTCGATTTAGGCACTCGAAGGTAGTTGACCGCACTACCAACCACAAAGAAAATCTCTTGGCCTTAACACTAGCGCGAGACTCACGCGCACCAACATTTACCAACCGGCAAGAACTGCCGACTTACTCAACCTCCGAAAAACTTTGGGAAGAGGCTCGGCTCCTCTCGAGCATCCTTTCGCTTGTAGTCCATCGACTACCACCGAACTAGCCCTCCGCACGACCTAAACGGGTGCAAGCGCCATAAGCAGATCCAAGGCTAAAAAGGAGTACGCTGAACTCCGAACGGCATAGAACCATCCGCTATGCCCAAGCCAAACTCAAGCTCGAACTGGACTTAGTGCCAAAGTGGCACACCAACCAATGCACCTCAAGTGCTACTACTACCAAATCCACATCTCGAGGAAGCTGGGCATTGTTAAACAACAAAGAGCTCGCAAGGGGGCAAAGATGACCCTTCATCCGCCTCAAGCCACTAACACGGCAACTTGCCAAACAATCGGGCGTGGTGGAGACTCGCTAGTCCACCTCTCACAAGGGACTTCCACCACCATCCGATGAACCAAACAAAGACAGAACGGCACACCTCGGCCTCACGAGCAGCGGGGCATCCCACACACGGATGCTAAACTCAAACTCGGCCAACTACTTTACTACTAGCGGTAGGACTTACTAAAACATCGAGCTCTACAGGCATCCATTTGCCAACACGGGCGTCTCCATCAACGCCAACAAACTCATCTGAATAAACTGCTGATCATGCCCTCCCGGGAACCTCCAGGGGGCTACAAGAGCTCTTGGGGAAAAAATGAAACAAACTCTTCATCATTTGGGCTATCTGTGCCAGGACTCCTCACTACGCGCTACAAACTGCGCCTGGGTCTCCGCTCTCTGATAGCTAAAGACCTGCCATCAAATCTCTCATGGCTGGAGCACACTCTGCTCAAGGAGTCTCACTCTGAGGCGCTGCTAGCCTCTACCCCCTCCTCTAGGCAACTCAACTGCCGGGGCCACCGGCATGCGGGCTAACAACAACCTGGGACGCGGCCTCAACATCAACACGATCGGTCCAACTCCTCGGCCGGACATGCCAAGCGCCACCGCTTCTGCAGGTGCGATCAACATACTGGCGATCTGCACGAAGCACCACCACCCTCTCACTAGGGGAAAAGCAGCAACTGGGCCACAAATGGCCAACGGGAGTCTAAGCTCTGCCTCCCTCTGGAACGATGTCCCAGGGGCATCCGAATCTATCTGGATACCTCAACAAGCTGCTAAACAAACTGCTCGATCTGCTGCGGAAAGTTGGCATGATGGCTCACTAAGCCCAAACCAACAACAGTCGAACACCCCGCTCGTCTCCGCTCCACAACACTACACAAGGCATACACAAGATGACGGTATTGTAAATTCTTAACCCTTTTTCAACAACAAATAGTAAACTTAGGCGCACTGATGGTGTCTGAGTCTGTCGATGATCATGGAAAAACGACCTACAACAAAAGGTCAGTCTACAGAATCTATGACTCTGAGCTCTGATACCAACTGTAAAGACCCGACCCAAAAGGGGCTCTAAATGGGCCTTTACCCCAATGCATGTATTCAAAATAAAAGACATTATGAAAAATAAGTTTCGGATCCCAAGTAAAAACAGAAACATTCAACAATCAAAACATACATTTCTAAAAGCATACTCTGATCAGAGATTTATTTAAACCATTTAAACATTCCACAAGTACAAATATGCTGGAATCCATAAAACGTAAGAAAACATCCTAGGGCTCCGTGCCCGTCTACATGCATTCAGGGGAAATAACAAAAGTCAAGAGTCAAGATATAATAAAATGATCAGATATGACAGCAGGATTCCATGATCACAGCTCCTCCTTCACCATCCCATCTCTCGCGCGCCTTGGTTACCTGTGGAAAACCACAGAATAAGGGTGAGTAACGAATTACTCAGTAAGAATCCCCAACCGGGGTACAATACGATATACATGATCATCTAGAAGAATGTATGCAAGCTATGAGTATAAACACAGAATAGAGCACATAGCTTAAGTCCACACTTGGACCTCGGATGCCAACTCAGGGTCTTAGTCCGGAAATAAATCCACCACACAATACGCCCTATACGAGAAACGAGTCCCGGCCTCGGCTGTCTCATCGTCGTCACGAAAGGTGCACAAGCTCAAGATCCCGAGGAGCTCTCGGTCGGCGCGTTTGTAATGAGCGTAAGCGCGCGCTGCGTGCTCTGCAGACTATGGGGGTGCCGGGTCTAGTGGCAAGCTGCCCATGTCCGATCCACCACGCCTAACTAAATCTCGGATCGGTGTCAGCGACATAGGGTGTGAGACTGGACACGTGAACTATGTCACCTGAACCACCGCTTTGAGGCTAAGGAATCGGTCGTGGTAGGCTTACACCAGAAGCCGCCTTGCCCTATCGGTGGCAATCAAGGGCTACGGCCGAACTCTGGCGAGGACGTGTCGCTCGGCCGGGATGAGGCAATGCCAAGTCATCATCCCGACCGTTGGGGCATTTAACAGTCTGCAACCCCACCCAAGATTGCCGGGCCCGCCGTTAGGGTTAGCTAAACCCTAACGGGATCCGGGGACGGAGTACCATCTCGTACGTCCCTGTCGGGGATGCAAGTTACGTTATGCATCCGGCCCGGATGATGCTACCTACCTGAACTCTAAACCATAGCAATAATAACAATTCAATCAATGCAGTCCAATACGTGCTCAACAGATACAAGGAACCTAGCATGGTACTACGAAGCAAGAACAGATATGAGCATGCCAGAACGGAACAACCTAGCATGGACTAACATGAGAGAACAACATACGAAGTCATGATAGTCAGGAATTCAGAACAGAGCACCTAAACTATACATGCTGATAATCACAAACAAACATACAAACAACAATCACATAGAACATCGCAGGGTCCACACAACTCCGGTAAGAAATCCTTACCTGGCCGGGGCAACTACACACAAAACCTAAGCTGCGAACGAACCCGAGCTAGCTACCGAGAACCTAACAAAACAATGATAATCATAATCCATAAGCCTAAATATAATAAAATAAACAAGGCTCGGCTCGGGAGCAACTCACGCGGCTCGGTGACAAAGCGGACGGGCGGCAAAGACGGGCTGGTGCTGCCTGGCGCCGAGCGGCGCGCAGCGCGAGGGGCGCGATGGGCGCGAGGACCGCTGGCTGGCGCTGACGGGCGGGCGAGGGCGCGAGTAGGCTGCGCGCGCTGCGCATGACGGGCGGCCCGCAAGCGCTTGAGCGCGCGCGGGCGCGAGCAAGCGGACGGACGAAGCGCTGGCTGGCGTGAGGCAGCGACGCGATCGCGCGCGACGGGCGCAGCGAGGCGAGGCGCGCGGCGCGCGCGGCGAAGCGCGCGCGCTGGCTCGCTTGGTGCGCGCACGACGGCCGCGACGGCCGGGTGGCGGTGCGGGCGGCTGGTGCTCTCTTCTGCTGTGATCTGGCAGCACTGGGCTTGTTGCTAGGCGATCTGGCGGCGGCCGGGGCTTCTGCTTTGGCAGATCTGGGCATCTTTGGGCGACTGCAACAAACACACACACACACAAAGCTGTTCTCCTTACCTTTGGCCAACAAGAACACCCAATCGAGAAGATGAAGAGGATGAAGACTTACCGGAATGATGATTGAACCAAGGAGCTGCAAGGATGAAGAACTCGGCAAGGCAATGGAGAGAAAAGCTTGGGCAGCCACACACTTTGGAGAAGAAGATGAGACAAACCTAATTTCTATTTCATTTAACCAAATGCTCCAAAACTCCCAAAATGCAAGGCTAACCATAAAATGATGCAGGGAGAGCAACAAGAGCACCTAATGGCTCAATTGGTACACATCCCCACAAGCTTCCCAGGACACGGGTTCAAACCCCAATTTGCAAAGACAATTTCCTTTATTTTTACTTTTGCACCAAACCTTGCTCAAACCAAACCACAAATCCTTCCAAAAACCTACATAAATCCATCCAATAATTTTAGCAACTGGAAAAAGACATAAACGGTCCTGACGGCCCGACCAAATTACTAAAATACCCCTAGGGCATACCTGGAAGACCGGGATGAAAACGTGGGTCGTTACACCGTGTGTGGGCTAAGCTATGTGCTCTATTCTGTGTTTATATTCATAGCTTGCATATCTTTCTGCTAGATGACCATGTATATCGTATTGTACCCCGGTTGGGGATTCTTACTGAGTAATTCGTTACTCACCCTTATTTCTGTGGTTTTTCCACAGGTAACCATGGTGCGAGACAGGATGGCTGGAGGAGGAGCTGTGATCATGGAAACCCGTTGTTCAACTCTGAGTTTTATGTTTATGATTTAAATGTCCTCTGAATGCATGTAGTTGGGCACGGAGCCCTAGGGTGCTTTCTGAATGTATTTATGGATTCTAGCATTGTTGTAACTATTGTAAAGTTTGTATGTTTTAAATTAATCTCTGATCACAGTAAGTTTTGTAAATGTATTTGTCTTGGAACAGGTGCTTGGAAACAGGGACAGGTTCCAGGAATTGATGTTGATTTTTAAATGGATGTTTTATGTTTTAGTTCTTACTTAGAATCCGAACACCATCTTCCGAATTTTCTGTAGATTTGTATGCATGCATTGAGGTAACAACCTATTTTAGAACCTCATTCAGGTCGAGTCGTTACTGAACTCTTACCTGAAAAATAGAGACAAATAATCAACAAGGATTTGCTCCTCGAGCTTCATAATCAACACAAGAAAACTAACAGAAAAAACACAATAGCAATTAAATTCTAATTAATCAAACATCAAACGACCAACACACGAGGCTCGAGAACCAGAAATTACCCTAAGCCAAAGAAGAGGTACTCTCTGGAAAGACAAGAATAGCCTCGATGGCTCGGCTAAGTTGCTTGCGGACGAGTAGATGTGCGGATGTAGCAAGGCAGCAAGCAGCGTGATGCATGCAAAACGGCTGCGTGCGGGCCTGATGTATGCTGCTGCGGCAAAGACAGGGTGCGGCAGGGGGCGAGCGGACGTGTGTGGGTGTTTGCGGCATGATGCGGCTCGGCGTGCAGAGTGAACGACTGGCTGGGTGAGAGGCACAGTGTGGTGCGAGCAGCGAAGAGGCAATCGTTGTGATATAGTGCATGGGGCTGGCTGCGTCTGGGCGTGCGACTTCCCTCAGCTGTACTGCTGGTCGCGTGCTGCAGCTCTCGGTGAAAACGGGCTGCGATGGTGAAGCTTGGCTCGGTGAGTGGGCTTGGCGATGGAGGTTCGACAATGGAGGAATGGGAGAACACAATTGAGAAGATTAAGAGAAGAATGGAGAGGCTAGGGCTTTTGGCATTTTCTTTTAATACATATTGGGGGAGGGGGGACAAATATCGATTCTCGGGCTCGAACCTGTGACGCTGGTGTTGAAATGGTTTATAACCAAACATTGAAACCATTGTGCCACTAACCCATTCGGTGAGCTTTTGGCGTTTGATCAAATGAGTTTTCTCCCTTTTTTTCTTTTCTTTAATTGTTTAATTAAACCCCAAAAAGCCAAGTGTAAAAAATGATCCTCCCTTTGAGTCCCAGCAACAACACTTAATTTTCTTATTTTCTCTGTTAACCGAACAACCTCCAAATCTCTCGAAAACAATCCTAAACCTGGAACCTGTAATCAAAACACAATTCCAACTTAACAAAGACAGAAAACAACCGTGAAACCTTGAATAATTACAACACTGTCCCTGAAGGCCAAACTGCCCTAACGGCCTTAACAGACAACTGAATAAACTATCGAACGTACCTGGAGAACCGGAACAAAAACCTGGGTCGTTATAATACTCCCTTCTTTTAAGACTTTCGTCCTCGAAAGTCCTAAGACTAGAACAACTCTGACTAGTGCGTTCTCATCTCGTCCTCTAGATCTCAAGTCGCTTACCAAATCTCAAAACTTCACGCATCGATGCTACCTTCATGAATACATGCTGGCCCACCTCAAACTCTAAGTCTCTACGCTTAACATTAACGTAACTCTTCTATTTACTCTGCGCTGTCAGCATACGAGCCCAGATCTTCTGCACTGCGTCATTAGTCATCTAAAGCAACTCGGGACCCAGAACCTACCTGTCACCAACCTCTTCCCAAAACACTAGAGACCTATAATGCTTACCATACAAAGCCTCAAACGGCACAATCTGAATCGTCGCCTGATAACTGTTGTTGTAAGCAAACTCCATCAAATACAAATACTAGTCCCAACTGCCCGAGAAATCAAGTACATAGGCTCGCAACATGTCTTCTAGGATCTAGTTCACCCTCTCTATCTACACATCGATCTGAGGGTGGAACTCGATACTAAAACTAAACTCAACACCTAAACCTTTCTGAAATGCCTTCCAGAAATGGGAAGTGAAGTGGGAATCTCGATCTGTAACGGCCCAAGTTTCTGTCCCAGTTCTCGAGGAGCTTCCGGTTCAGATTCAGTGGTTCGGTTGGGCCGTTAGAGCTGTTTGGACCCTTAGGGGCATTTTGGTCTTTTTGCTCCCTGGGCAGGATTTGCGGTTTTTCAGGGCTTCGAGGCAGCTCCTGTTTTTGTTGAGGCTTGTTTGTTGTGGACTGCGAGTCCCGAGATGTTTGGGCTATTCGTTTGGGAGTTCGGTTGTGATTTGGGTTTTGGACAAAGTGATGGTTGTTTGGGTGTTTCCTTTGTGATTCAAGCCCGGGCCTTCAGTGTTGATTTGGGAGGTTGATTTCAGTGAGATTTGTTGTTTGGAAATGGTTGCTTCAGTCGGGTCTCGAAGGAGGAAACCGGGAAATGGGATTTAAGGATTTTAAGGATTTTTGGAAAATTGGAAAATTGGATTTATTTGCATAAGGATGGAAATTTAATAAAAGAGAAAAAGAAAAGAAAAAAAAAAGAAATTCCCATTTTTCCCCATTTTTTCCCTTTCTCTCTCCTCCAACCCGAGCAGCCCCTCCCAGCCCCCCTTGGTCGCCCGAACCAGCCCCCTGGCCGCCCAGCTCGCCCAGCCCTGGCCGCCCAGCCCGAGCCAGCCCCAGCGCCCAGCTCGCCCTTGGTCGCGAGCCTAGCCGCCTAGCTTCGCCCCCTACCTGCGTCGCCGCAGTATCGAGCCCGACCTTGCTCGCCGCCGCTTACTGTGCCGTCGCCCCGCCCGGCGTCGCCCAAGTCCGTGTCGCCCAGTGCGCAGAGATGTGCCGAGCGCGCCGCGGTGTCGCGTCGCCGTCCTCGTGACGCGATCTGCGTGTGATCGAATCGAATGCCCCGAGCCCATCGCGTCGAGTCGCCTCGAGCGCGCGCCCCTGTGCTTGCCGAGCTCGCGCCCGCGCGCCAGCGCCCAGCCAGCTGCTCTTCCGCGCCCGCGCGCCCTCGCCTCGCCCGACCCGCACCCGGCTGAGCCTCGGCCCCGCCTGCGCCCAGACCATTGACCCTGCGCCCGGCACACTGTTGTGTCTTTGGTTGGCCCGAGCCTTGTGGCTTCTCGGATGGTATTTCCCGAGTCTTTTCTTCGTTGGGCCCAGATTTGTTGGCTGCTGGTTATTGTATTTTTTGGGCTGTTTTATGTATTTGATTTGGGTGCTTTATTTGATGTATAGGCTGTTCGGGATCGATTAGAGGCTCGAGGATCGTTCGTTGATTTGTGATTATTATTATTATTTTTCTGCTTGTCCCAGGTAAGGATTTCTTACCGTGGTTGTGTGGACCCTGCGATATATCTCAATATGCCTTGCTTGTTTGCTGATTGTTATGAGCATGTTAGAGATAGAGCAGTTGATTGATTTCTTGCTAGCATGTTTGCCTGATTTTACATGTTAGTGCCATGCTAGGTTTGTTCTGCCAGCATGCTAATGATTCTTGCTTAAGTTGTAGTATCATGCTAGGTAATGTGTTTTATGTCGGTCATTGCTTGCTAGCCAGGAATCCTTGATTTTGCTATGTACTCTTAGATAGAGTTGTAGGGTTTGTCATCATCTAGAGGCTGAGAGCGGACATAATGTATCTTGTCCCCACCGGTCGGGAGTAAAGCGAAGCATTGCTTCAGGGGTTGAGAGCGGACATAACGTACTTTGTCCCCAGTGGTCGGATATTGAGCAAAGCATAACGTACCTTGCCTTTTCTCCCCCCTCATTGGCGTATGCCTAGTTTGTAGCCTGCTAGAGCGGAACCCTGCCAACGGTGTAAGCCTGCCTTGGCCGGTTCTTAGCTTCAGGTCGGTGGATCAGGCTGCACAGATGAGCGCCGAGGGCCTCGCGCATCGTGATCGGTGACACCGCTTCAGAGTCATAGGCATGTGCACCTGACCCGCGTAGTTTGCCCTTAGGCCCCCGCATTTACGCCGGTTGCAGAGAGCATGCGGTGTGCGCGCACACACGTTAGTTGCCGGTTCGGAGAGCTCCCCCGGGCTAATGTCGTGAGTACACCATTCTTTTCGTTAGAGCCTGACTTCGGGTACTCTCCCCTAAGTCCAGATTAGTGCAAGGGCAAGGAGGCCCTTGAGGACATTCTAGGGATCAGTGTATTCCCCCCGATTGACAGATACCTCGGTGATGTCCCAGGATTGGTCAGTGTATCCAATCCTAGTTAGGCTGGAAGAAAGAGACTTCTGATGGCTCCAGATCTTGTTTTATGAACTCGTTGAGCTATGATCTGTGTTGATCGCTGTTTGCTTGCATGTTGAGGTGCTAGATGACTGATGTATCATATTGTACCCCGGTTGGGGATTCTTACTGAGTATCTTTATACTCACCCTTATTTATCTTTCAGGTAGCTTGGGACAACACCAGGATGGCTAGCGGAGGGAGCTGATTGATTATGGGAAGCCGCCGGCACTTTGTCATTTATTATTGCATTGTTTATTCAGCATGTAGATGGACATGAGTCCTAGGGGAACATTGTTTAAAACGTGGTTTAAATTGTATTGTATATTTTTATAAATACTGGCCAGGTTGTTTTACTTCGTTGGATGGTTTAAATGAAAACTGTTGTTTGTGTTTTAAGGGTTCCCCCTTCTCATATGTTTTGAATGGTTTTTAAATATGAGCACTAAACCGCTTGTTATCATATTTAACTTGCATGCTGAGTGAGTGTAACGACCCAACCCGAATGGGGTTCTAAATAGGCCGTTACCTCAATGCATGCATACAAATCTACAGAAAATTTGCAAGATGGTGTTCGGATTCTAAGTAAAAACCAAAACATAAAACATCCATTTAATTTCCTGAAACCTGTCCCTGTTTCCAAGCACCTGTTCCAAGACAAATACATTTACAAAACCTACTCTGATCAGAGATTTATTTAAATCATACAATCTTTACAACAATGCTAGAATCCGGAAATACATTCAGAAAACACCCTAGGGCTCCGTGCCCAACTACATGCATTCAGAGAACATTTAAATCATAAACATAAATCTCAGAGTTGAACAACGGGTTTCCATGATCACAGCTCTTCCTCCAGCTATCATGCCTCGCGCCATGGTTACCTGAAAGATAAGTAAGGGTGAGTAACGAATTACTCAGTAAGAATCCCCAACCGGGGTACAATACGATATAATCAGTCATCTAGTACCAAAGCATGCAAGCAAACAGCTACCAACACAGATCATAGCTCAACGGGCTTACAAAGAAAGATCTGGAGTCATCGGAAGTCTCCTACTTCCGGCCTAATGATTGGCTCTCATAACCAATCCTGAGACATCTCTGAGGGTCTTTCTCCCTCAGCCAATTGATCAGCTCAAGGATGTCCTCAAGGGCCTCTTACCCTTGCTAATAGATCTGGACTATCGGGAGAGTACCCGAAGTCTGGCTCTAAACTGGAAGGAATGGTGTATTCACGAACATTAGCCCGGGGGGAGCTCTCCGATCCGGCATCTAAAGCGTGTGCGCGCACACCGCATGCTCTTCTGCAACCGGCGTAAATGCGGGGGCCTAAGGGCAAACTACGCGGGCGGTGCACGCATGCCTAAGACTCGGAAGGCGGTGTCACCGATCACGAGAGCGCGAGGCCCTCGGCGCTCATCACGTGCGGCTGGTCCACCGACACGAAGCTAAGAACCGCCAAGGCGAGCTTACACCGTGGCGGGGTTCCGCTCTAGCAGCTACAAACTAGGCTATGCCGAAGTGGGTAGCTAATTCCACAACCGGCTGGTCGGGGGGGTAGCAAGATACGTTATGCTGCGCACACTTTATTCCCGACCTGAGCTAATTCCACCTTAGTGACCGGGGGGGAAGCAAGATACGTTATGCGTCGCACACTACTCCCGATCAATGGGGACAAAGTACGTTATGTCCGCTCAGCCTCTGGATGATGACAAACCCTACAACTCTATCTAAGAGTACAGAGTAAAAAGCAAAGATTCCTGGCTAGCAAGCAAAGACCGACATCAATCACACTACCAAGCATGATACTACGAGCTTAAGCAGGAATCACAAGCATGCTGGCAGAACAAACCTAGCATGGCACTAACATGTAATATCAAGCAAACATTCTAGCAGAAATCAATCAAAGCTGCTCTATTATTATCATGCTCATAACAGTCAGCAAACAAGCAAGGCAAAATCATGACAATATCGCAGGGCCCACACAACTCCGGTAAGAAATCCTTACCTGGTCGGAAGGCAACAACACACAATAAAATTAACTGCGATCGAACCCGAGCAATGAGGCACGGCTGACACTCGAACGGGCATTTTGCAGGCGCTTAGGTGATGATGGCGCAGACAGCGCTGGGCCGGCGCTCGCTCTGCTGGGGCACGCTGGGCGAAGGAGGGCGCGTGAACGCGCGGGCGAGCAGCAGGGGCGAGGGCGCGCGGGCGCGACGACGCACTACAGGGACGCGACTAGGAGCTGCTCGGCACAGGGGCGAGCACGGGCTGGGCGACACGGATCCGGCGACACGGGGGCCTGGGCGACACTGTGCGAGCGGCTCGGGGCTGGGGCTGGCGATGCGCGACTGGGCAGGCAAGCTCGGGCTGGCGACCTGGCGGGCGAGCTGGGCGACGGCGCGACCTGGCAGGGCAGGGCTCGGCTGGGCGAGGCTGGCTCGGGCGCTGGGCGAGCCAAGGGCTGCTCGGGCAAGAGGCTGGGCGAGCCAAGGGCTGGCCTAGGTGGGGGGCTCGGGGAGAGAGAGAGAGAGAGAGAGAAAATTGATTTTGGGGAAAAAAAGAAAAGAAAAAGAGAAATAAAAAGGAAAATGGGAAAAAAGGGAAAAATGGGATTTTAATTCCATTTTCCATCCTTATCCACTTTTAAACCTCAAAATCCCATTTCCCGGCTACCTCCTTCGAGACCCGACCGAAGCAATCTTTTCCAATAAATCAAACTCACTTAAATCCAACTCTCAAAGCAACACTAAAGGCTCGGGCTCGAATCCCAAAGGAAACACACAACAAACCAACACTTTGCCAAAGCCCAAACCACAACCGAGCATCCAACCGACTAGCCCAAACACCACGGGACTCGCAGCCACCAACAAACAAGCCTCGACAAAGGCAGGAGCTACCTCGAAGCCCTGAAAACCACAAATCCTGCCTGGAGAGCCAAAAGACCAAAATACCCCTAAGGGGCCAAACGGCTCTAAAACCCAACCAAACAACCGAATCTTGACCCGAAGGCACCTCGAAAACTGGGATAGAAAACTGGGCTGTTACAATACTCCCTCCTTATAAGACTTTCGTCCTCGAAAGTCCTAAGACGAAACAGCTCCAGGAAAACTCCACTGATCCAGCCAACTGAACTTCTCGGCCAACAACACTAGCCCTCTTCGAGAACCAAAACTCTCTTGTGTTCTCAAAAACTCAAGGCCACAATGCCATCCAAACTGGGCATACACTGAATTCCAAGGGAACAGACGGCAAACCACGTCCTCAACTCGCACCAACTCTAAAACGGTGCTACTCTCAGCAAACTCGAGGACGGCCACAAGCTCTGAAACTCTACACCACGCACTGGCGAACTCCTCTGGAACTCACAGCTGCTAACAAGCAGACTCAACCCTACAACAAACTGGCCAAACAACTGAACCTTCCAGATTCCAGAAAACGAAACGGCCAACAAACAGCAGCCTCTCAACGGCCGAAAGCAAACTTTTCCATGCAAACCTACTAGCAACTGGCCAAAGAAAACACTGCCAGGCAAGGAAACCACCAAAATTCCTCTCCAAGAAAACTCGGGCTGCAAGGACTAACCCATCACGCAGCTCTCTACGGCACAACACCTTGAGGAAAACAGCTCAACGGCTTTACCAACCAAAGCCATGACACCTCTGTGCCAACTCACTCAAACGGCTCTGCTACTCCAATTGCGAGCGCACAACAACAAGGAGCAAAGCCCGAGAAGGGCTTGCTCAGCAGAACTCAACCCAAACTTATAACGAGCAACGCTCGCCTCCAAGCTACTACTCAACTCTAAAAATCTAACAGGCTACTCAAAGGACTTCTCCTTTTAGCTTAAGCCTAACTCAACTTCCAACCAGAAGCTCCACTCCCGAAACCTCACAAGGAAAACGGATAACGACAACCTCAAAGCTTACGGATCCTGAACCATACGAATCCACAAGACTACCTCAGGAGCTAACACTCGAGGCTGACATCCAGGGAGCAACTCAACCACCACAGAGACTAGGGGGAAAGGAAATCTTCAATCCCCAAAGAACCAACAACTTGTCAGAACAACTCAACTCTTACTGGCTGGCCATCGCCCTTGCGGGGACAAACAACTCTTGCTTGCTAACAACACAAAGCAGGGACCCTCTAGCTGGGCTGACCGCTGCGCTACTCTGATCAGCTCCACCACTCAGGAGCTAAGCTGACTCCTGCTAAACGGGAAACGACTTCCCAGCAAGCAAACTCAAGAAGGGCAGCGAACTCCACACAAGCTCGCTGACTTGCTCAAACCCAAGGCAACAACAACCAACTCTCTTGGAAGCAACACCCAAGGGAAAACTCAACCAATCGGACCACCAATCCGAAACTAACAATACTTACTCAACTGCCGAGGGAGGGGTCAACTCCCAAAACTAACTGACTAGGAACAAGGCCTCAGGGCAACGCCCTCCAGCTAGAACCGAACTAGCTCTCGAAACAACAAAAAGAACCAATTCATGGCCAAACACTCACAAGAGGCAGAACAACCTTTACTGCAGCCTCTAGAACACCATCCAAGAATCCGCTTAACTGGACAAACAACTGCTCCCAAGCAGCCAACAAACTATTCCCTCTTGCTAGCACCACTACCATCAATTCCAAGACCAAGGGAGTAACCTGACAACTCCCCGAAGGAAATGGCTCTTACAAGCAGACAACCGAAGGACAGAGAGCTCCACAAACGCTCACTGTCTTGCTCCACTAAAGCAACAACATCTAAATCTCACGGGGCAACAACAGGGGCAACTCAACATCCTGGAAACAGGAAAACAACCAACTGGGCACGAACCATTCGTCCCACGAGCAAAGCAAATCTCTAGCAACTCCAAACCACACCTTGGTCAACACTAAGCATTAACTTGCCACCGCACCGGAACCAATCCGTACTCTACTCCAAACAAACACTGGCTTGCTAGTGTACCAAGACTGCTAGCAACTTAACCGAGGCTACAAACTACATGCCTCAAGCTTGCCCACTAAAACTCACTACCTGGGCCAGACTGAGCTCTGAAGTGACTCTCCACAACCTAGGGATCCTCCGATCACCCTCCGACACACACGGCCGACAAACGAGCTAACAACCAACTGCCTGAACAGGCACAACTCACTCCAGCATCTCAACCATGCTGGCCATCTCCAACTCCTTGGGAACCAAGAGGACCCAAAAATGCTACCGAATGCGTCATCCTCCTACTCAAACATCAGCCTCTCAATAAGGCTTCTACCCAAGAAAAGGATCCAAACAACTTTCTTAGCCTAGGCGATCAGAAACTGGCGGCTTTGCTACCACTGCACTTGTTCAGTTTCCAACTGAACTCCAACCGAAGGAACACCAAAAGTTCCAACTCCACACGATGCTAAAAGCTGAGGCAACCTTGCTTTACCAAGGCATAACCATGCCAAACCGAACTCACTTTATACCATGCCTCTACCAAGGGTGCTTACCCATAAGGCATCCAATACCTCTCGCAAGGCATCAGCTCATCTCGCCTCAAAGGCATCCAACTCACTCATGGCATCCAACTCAGGGTCCCTCTGCTGGACCAAACTCGCATCTACGATGCTCAACTCTCCTCAAATAAGGCCCTCGAAGGTAGTTGACCACACTACCAACCACAAAGAAACTCTTGGCCTTAACACTCGCGCGAGACTCACGCGCACCAACACTTGCCAACCAGCAACCTGCTGACTTACTCAACCTCCAGAAACACTGGGAAGAGGCTCCGGCTCCTCTCGAGCATCCTTTCGCTTGTAGTCCTCCGACTACCACTGAACTAGCCCTCTGGCACGACCTAAACAGGTGCAACTGCCATAAACAGATCCAAGGCTAAAGAAGTGCGTTGAACTCCGAACGGCATAGAACCATCTGCCATGCCCAAGCCAAACTCAAGCCTGAACCAGACTTAGTGCCAAAGTGGCACACCAACCAATGCACCTCAAGTGCTACTACTACCAAATCCACATCATACTACAGATGGGGCCAACAAGGTCACTACCTCAAGTGACAACAACTCTGGCTAGGCATACGAGGGCTCAACTCAAACAGCCATGCCTATGGCATCTCAACAAACCGAAGGCTCACGGCCTACACTAGCATCTCCTCATGATGCTCAACAAGCTCTGGCCGGATCTCTACAAGCAGTAGCTAGCTCCACTCTAGGGGCTCACCAAGGAAGAGTGCTCAACTCTACCAAACACCTGAGGAAACTGGGCTGTTAAACAACAGCACTTGCAAGGGGGCAAAAATGTCTCTACATCTGCCTCAAGCCACAAACACGGCAACTTGCCAATCAATCGGGCGACTGGTGGAGACTCTGCTAGTCCACCTCTCACAAGGGACTACCACCACCAACTCTTTGTACCAAAGCAAAGACAGAGGCGGCACACCTCGGCCTCTCGAGCAATGGGGCATCCCACACACGGATGCTAAACTCAAACCTGGCCAACTGCTTTACTACTAGCAGCAGGACTTTCTGAAACAAACAACACTTTACATGAGCACAAAAATGGCTCAACAATCTCCTCGAAGGCTGCCAACTCTGCAGCTACTCACTGGGCAATCAACAATCTGCTAAGGCTCAAGATCAACACTTGAGCTACCCAGGCTAGTCCACACGGGGACCTGCTCCACAAGCATCCTCATCGGCATAAACCTGCTGAACATGCCCTCCCGGGAACCTCCGGGGCTACAAGAGCTACTGGGGGGAAATGCTGAAACAAACTCTGTCAACTGGGCTATCTGTGCCCGGGACTCCTCCATACGCACTACAAACTGCGCCTGGGTCTCCGCTCTCTGATAGCTAAAGACCTGCCATCAAATCTCTCATGGCTGGAGCATACTCTGCTCAAGAAGTCTCACTCTGAGGTGCTGCTAGCCTCTACCCCCTCCACTAGGCAACTCAACTGCCGGGGCCAAATCTGGCATGCGGGCCTAACAACCCTGGACGCGGCCTCAACATCAACACGATCGGTCCATGTAACGACCTGACCCGAATGGGGTTCTAAAATGGGCCGTTAACTTAATGCATGCAAAAGGAAAACATAAGAGTGGGAAAACATTTAGACAAACTAAACATTCATTTACAAAATAGTTACTGATCAGTATTTTTTCTTAAAATCATCAAAACAGTTCAAACCATAAGTTTTCCATACAGACCAAAATCCATTTAAAAGTTGTATTCAAAATAAAACAAAATAAGACACGACAGAGTGTCAGCAGCATCCATGATCTCCCAGCTACCTCCGCTAGCCACCTCGGTGCTGTCCTGAGTTACCTGAAAGATAGATAAGGGTGAGTATAAAAATACTCAGTAAGAATCCCCAACCGGGGTACGATACGATGCAAACAATCATCTAGCAACCTAGTACACGTGCAAACAGATATCAACACAGATCTTAGCTCAACGAGCTTATAAGGAAAAACTGGAGTCATCGGAAGTCTCCTACTTCCGGCCTAATGATTGGTATCCTAACCAATCCTGGGACATCTCTGAGGGTCTTTGTAACGACCCAGGTTTTTCTTCCCGGTCTTCCAGGTATACCCTAGGGGTAATTTGGTAATTTGGTCGGGCCGTCAGGGTCGTTTGTGTCTTTTCCAGTTACTAAAATTATTGGATGGTTTTTGTAGGTTTTTGGAGGGGTTTGTGGTTTGGTTTGAGCAAGGTTTGTTGCAAAAGTAAAAATAAAGGAAATTGTCTTTGCAGTGGGGTTTGAACCCGGGTCTCCTGGGAAGCTTGTAGAGAGGTGTGCCAATTGAGCCATTAGGTGCTCTTGTTGCTCTTTCTGCATCACATCTTAGTTAACCTTGGATTTTGGAGTTTTGGTGCATTTGGTTAAATGAAATAGAATTAGGTTATTCCATCTTCTTCTCCAAAACACCTCTTGGCCGCCCAAGCTCTCCATCTCCATAGCCTTGCTGATTCTTCATCCTTGCATCTCCTTGGGTTCGATCATCATCATTCCGGGTAAGTTTTCGTCTTCTTCATCTTCTCATTTGGGTGTTTCTTTGGCGAATGTAAGAAAAAGGGGTTGTGTGTGTGTGTGTTGTGCACCGGTAGGGAAGTCCGGCACGAGCTCGTCGCATCGGCCCCGGCCGTCAACATGGCGGCCCACGTCGTCGCGACGCCCAGATCTGTCGAAGCAGCCACGCCGACGCCCAGAATCTGTCAGCAGCCTTTTCTGTTGCCGTTCGCCCGCCCGAAGACAGATCGCCCGATCGCTCGCACGACGCGAGAGGCCCTCGCCGCGTCCGCGTCGCCCATCGCACGCCCTCGCCGTGTCCGCTTGCCGAGCTGCTCGCGCGCGCGCGCCGCCCCAGACGTTCGCCGCGCGCGCGTCCCGCTGAGCTGCTCGCCGTGCCCGCATCGCACGCCGCGCCCGCGCGCCGCCGCCCGACGCTGCGCGCGCGCGCGCGCGCGTCCTGCCGTGCTGCGTGCGGTAGCGGCAGCCAGCCAGCGTCGCTGCCGTGCCTGGCGCGCGGCCGGTAGCAAGCGTCCTGCCGTGCGTAGCGCGGCAGCGGTAGCGGCGTCCTTGCCGTGCCCGGCTTGCAGCGGCCCCAAGCTCGTGTCGTCGTGCGCGTGAGTTCCCGAGCCGAGCTTGCTTTGTTCTATTGTTGTTTAGACATTTTAGATGCTGATTATTGTTGGTTTGCTAGGTTCCCGCTCGCTAGCTCGGGATTGTTCATGACTTAGGATTTGTGTGTAAAAGTCTTCCGACCAAGGTAAGGATTTCTTACCGGGGTTGTGTGGACCTGCGGTATATTTGTGATTGTTGTTTTGTATGCTGTGTATGATTACTTGCATGTTAGCCCTAGGTGCTCTGCATTCAATTCCGATTGGCATGAACTCTTGTATTGTTTCTCATGTTAGCCCATGCTAGGTTGTTCTATTCTAGCATGTTCGATATCTGTTCTTGCTTCGTAGTATCATGCTAGGTTCCTTGTATATCATTGAGCACGTATTGGATTGCATTGATTGAATTGTTGTTATTATTATTGTTAAGGTTTAGAATTCGGGTAGATAGCATCATCCAGGGCCCGATGCATAAAGTATCTTGCATCTATGGCAAGGACGTTCGAGACAGTTCTCCGTCCTTGGACCCCGTGAGGATTAGCTATCCCAACCGGTAGGCCCCGCAATCTTGGGTGAGGGTGGCGATCGTTAAATGCCCCAACGGTCGGGATGATGACTTGGCATTGCCTCGTCCCTGCGATCGGCACGTCCTCGGCGTGTTCGGCCGTAGCCCTTGATTGCCACTGTTAGGGCAAGGACCGCTTCTGGTGTAAGCCTACCACGACCGGTTCCTTAGCCTCAAAGTGCGGTGGTTCAGGTGACATAGTTCACGTGTCGTGTCTCACACCCCTATGTCGGTGACACCGATCCAGAGATTTAGTTAGGCATGGTGGTGAACACAGGCGGCTTGCCACTAGACCCGGCACCCCCGAGTTTGCGGTAGCATGCGGTGCGCGCTTACGCTCATTCTGGCGCGCCGATCGAGAGCTCCTCGGGATCTTGAGCGAGTGCACCTTTCGTATCGGCGAGAGGCGCCGAGGCGGGACTTGTTCCGTATAGCGCGTTTAGTGTGTTGTGGTATTTCGGACTAAGACCACGAGATGGCATCCGAGGTCCAAGTGTGGACTTAGCTATGTGCTCCGCTCTCGTGTTTGTACTCATAGCTTGCATACATTCTTCTAGATGATCATGTATATCGTATTGTACCGGTTGGGGATTCTTCTTGGGTAATTCGTTACTCACCCTTATTACGTGGTTTTCCACAGGTAATCAAAGCGGGAGACAGGATGGTGAAGGAGGAGCTGTGATCATGGAACCTGCTGTCATCTCACGATTATTTTATTTTAATTATCATGACTCTTCACTTTTTATTATTTCCCTGAATGCATGTAGGCGGGCACAGAGCCCCAGGATGCTTTCTTACGTTTTATGGATTCCAGCATATTTGTACTTGTGGATTGTTTTAATGGTTTAAATAAATCTACGATCGAGTATGCTTTTAGAAATGTATGTTTTGGTTGTTGAATGTTTCTGTTTTTACTTGGGATCCGAAATGTATTTTTCATAATGTCTTTTATTTTCACTACATGCATTGGGGTAAAGGCCCATTTAGAGCCCCTTTTGGGTCGGGTCTTTCTGATTGGTATCGAGCTCGAGTCATAGATTCTGTGGCCCGACATTTTGTTGTAGGTCGTTTTTCCATGATCACCAAGCACTGGACAGTCATCGGTATGCCTAGATTTATTGTTTTAGAAAGGAAAAGGGTTAAGAATTTACAATACCTATCATCTAGTGTATGCCTTGTTTGGTGTTGTGGAATGGTGTGACAGTGAGTTTTGATTCGTTGTTGGTTTGGATGTAGATCGCCCAACATGCGATCCACCCGCATCGGGAGAGGAGGTTCGAGAGCGGTCGAGGTATCGGGATCGGATCGACATCTGCGGGGACATCGTCCCAAGGCGACATCGATGGCATTCCACCAGCAGCTCCTCTGTTACGCCTAGAGCGGGCGTTGAGGCGATCGAAGCGCGTGCAGTGAGCTGCTCCGGAGCAGAGTTTCTTTGAGTCTATGAGGGCTTTTATGGTCGCATGTTGAGTGACCAGAGGGCGAGACCCGTGCCTTGTTGGCGCTGCGCAGGCGGGAAGAGTCGAGCCCAGATCGAGCGGTGACTCGATTGGTTCAAGAGAGCTCGAGTAGCACCTCCGGCTCCACAGAGCAAGTAGCCCCGAGGCAGATATGGCGAGAGGTGCCGAGGAATTGGGTAGGTGGTGAAGGATTTTGTGAAGTGGAAGCTCGAGAAGTTTGATGCCACCGGTGATGCGTTAGCGGCGGCCGGTGGATTGCCCATTTGGAGTACACCTTCACGATCATGGTGTGCCCCGATATTCGAGAGGCCGAGATGTGCGGCTCATGTGCTAGGAGGCACTGTGCGAGATGGTGGTGGGAGTCCACCTTGAGCGAGAGACCGGTGGGTCTCCACCCGCTACTTGGGAGTTCTTCAAGGTGAGTTCAAGGTAAAGTTCATCGGTGATGAGGCTCAAGAGAAGATGGTGGAGCTCTTCCGGAACTGAAGCGGGGTTACGATTCCATTGAGGAATATGAGCGCAAGTTCTCGGAGTATGGATATTTTGCTCCTCGATTGATTGCCACCCCAGAGTGAAGATTCGGAAGTTCATATCTGGTTTGAGCGGGGTGTTTCCCAGGATGTCGGGGCTCGGGCCACGACACTTATGCTAGGGTGGGCCGATTAGCCACGATCTATAATGGGAAGTATCTGCTTGGCGGGTTGTTGCCGCTCTGTTGGCGTCTGTCCCAGCAGTGTGGGGCGAGAAGAGAAGTTTGACTTTCGGGAGGCGGCAGCGCGCCAAAGGCGTTGAAGCAGAGATCGCGGAGAGCTCCGGTCCGTTTCGGCCCGTCGTGAGGAGGACCTGGCGATTTCCCGCTTGTGCTACTTGTGGGAAAGTCCACGCAGGAGCTTATCGGCTGGACCTAGATTGTGCTACCGTTGTGGTAGAGAGGGGCACATGGCCCGTTTTTGTGATCAACCGGCTATGGCGGCTCGGCCAAGCAATGAAAGAGGTCGAGTGTTTGCTACGACCGTCGGGGAGGCCGAGCGTCACGGATGCCGCTGTGGCGTGTACGCTTCTTGTTTTTTAGATCACTGCGCATTTGTCTTGTTTGATTCTGGTTCTACGCATTCATTTGTATCTGTGTTGTTTCTTTGAGCATGCTAAGTTGAGATTAGAGCCTCTAGGTTTTGAGTTATCTGTTGCAACTCCTTCGGGAGTTAATATGTTGGCTAGAGATAAGATTAAGGATGGCCGGATCGAGATATCCGGAGAGTTGCTAGTGGCTACGCTCATAGTTACGCCTATGAGCGGTTTTGATGTGATTCTTGGTATGGAGTGGTTAGCTGCTAACCACGCGTTGATTGACCGCCACGGAAAGAAGTAGTGTTCAAGGCCGCCCAGTCGCCCAGCTTTAAGTTTCGTGGAGTCGAGGTGGAGTTTGCCCGCCGATGGTGTCGGTGAAAGCTCGTCGTTTGCTAGCTCATGGAGCTTGGGGCTATCTAGCCAAGTTATGCGGGAAGAGCGCCCCTCATTGTCTGTTGATCAGTACCGGTCGTGCGGGAGTTTGCGGACGTGTTTCACGAGGAGTTACTGGGGTTGCCCCAAAGAGAGAGGTTGACTTCATTATTGAGCTCGAGCCAGGACCCTCCCTATCTCGAAGGCTCCGTATCGCATGGCGCCAGTGAGTTAAAGGCGAAGATTCGATTTGCGGGAGATGTTAGACCGAGGGTTCATCCGTCCAAGTGTGTCCCCGTGGGGAGCACGATTCTGTTTGTGAAAAGAAGGATGGTTCTATGCGCTTATGTATTGATTACGCGAGCTTAATAAGGGTGAGTGAAGAATAAGTATCCGTTGCCCCCGTATCGATGATTTGTTCGATCGGCTTCAGAGGAGCTTCGTGTTCTCCAAGATAGATCGAGATCCGGTTACCATCGATTGCGGATCGGGGATGCCGACATTCCTAAGACGACTTTCAGTCGGATATGGTCACTATGAGTTTGTGGTCATGTCGTTTGGATTGACCAATGCCCCACCGCGTTCATGGACATGATGGATAGGGTGTTCAAATCATTTTTGGACGGCCGTCATTGTGTTCATTGGCGATATTTCGATTTATTCGAGGTCTAAAGAAGACCATGCGAGCATTTGAGGCGAGTATTGGCGGCTTTGAGGAAAACCACTTTATGCGAAGTTTTCCAAATGTGATTCTGGTTGGAGCGGTGGCCTTCCTAGGCCACGTGGTTTCGAGAGATGGTATAGCCGTGGACCCCGCGAAGATTGAGGCCGTGAGTTCATGGGCCAAGCCGACTTCGATTCTGCGAGATTCGCGACTTTTCGGGTTTGGCGAGTTACTACCGTCGGTTCGTCAGGACTTTTACGCTTTAGCCTCGCCCCTCACTCGTCGACGAGGAAGGGTGTCGAGTTTGTTTGGGACAGCAGGTGTGATGAGAGCTTTGCGAGGCTCAAAGCGCTGATTTGACTTCAGCAAGAGTGTTGGCGATCCGGAGGGACAGTGGTTTCGTGGTCTCTGATGATGCTTCCAAGTTTGGATTAGGTTGTGTGTTGATGCAAGACACGGGAAGGTCATTGCCTATGCTTCCCGTCATTTGAAGCCGTATGAGCAGAACTACCCGACTCATGATATGGAGTTGGCGGCGGTGGTGTTTGCACTAAAGATTTGGAGGCATTACCTGTATGGTGAGCGGATTCGGATGTTTACCGATCACGAGCCTCAAGTATCTGTTTACTCGAGAAGGAGTTGAATATGAGGCGAGAGGAGATGGTTAGAGTTGGTAAAGGATTATGACTGCGAGATTTTGTACCATCGGGTAAAGCCAACGTAGTGGCCGATGCTTTGAGTAGGAAGACGTCGCACTCTGCGGCGTTGTTGAGTTTCAGCCAGATTTTGCAGAGAGAGTTCGAGCGGGCCGAGGTTGCGATGTTGTTGGGAGAGGTTACCGCCGGGAGTAGCTCGATTGACTATTCGGCCGTCGATTCGGCAGTGGATTATAGACGGCCGGTTGGGTGACCCCGCACTTAAGAGATTGGTTGTAGTCGATCTTGACGGTGACTTTGACTTTGTGTATTCACGAGCGGTGGGTTGACTTATAGAGGCGGTTGTGTGTTCCGGACATTGCAGGTTTCGAGCGAGTTGCTCTCGGAGGCCACATTCCCCTTTTGCTTGGCACCCGGGGTACCAAGATGTATCAGACCTTAAGTAGACCTTCGGTGGATGGGAATGAAGAGAGATGTGGCGAGTTTGTCGGCCGGTGTCTCACTTGTCGCAAGTGAAGGCACTCAGCAGAGGCCAGTGGTTTGTTGCGCGACATCGAGTGTACCCAGTGGAAATGGGAAGAGATCTCCATGGACTTTATATCTCCTGGTTTGCCAAGGACTCGAGGAAGTTCTCTCGATTTGGGTGATAGTCGACCGCTTGACCAAGAGCGCACACTTCATTCCGGTAGAGACACTTATACCGTGGAGCGATGGGCGCGCTGCTTTGTTTTGGAGCAGATCATCCGTTATCATGGTGTGTGCGGTGAGGATTGTGTCCGATCGTGACTCATGGTTCACTTCTCGTTTCGAGAGCGCTCGAGAAGGGTTTGGGCACAGAGTGCGATTTCAAAGATGACTTTTCACCCTCGGACGGATGGTCGACCGAGAGAGTGAATCGATTCTCGAGGATATGTTGAGGGCTTGTGTGTTGGATTTCCCGAGCGGTTGGGACGATGATTCGTACTTGATGGAGTTCGCCTATAACAACGATTACGATCGGCGATTCGGATGGCTCCATTCGAGGCATTGTATGGTAAGCGTTGCGGTCCCCCGTGTTTCGGGAAGAGGTTGGTGATAGATAGGTTTTGGGTCCCGAGTTACTACAGGTTGACCAATGGTGCGGTGCGAGAAGATTAGAGCTCGTATGTTGACAGCTCAGAGCGAGTGAGAAGAGTTACGCCGATGTTGGCGTCGAGATTTGGAGTTTGAGGTTGGTCAAGCATGTGTTCCTTAAGGTTGCTCCGATGCGAGGTGTTACGAGGTTTGGTAAGCGTGGGAAGTTGAGTCCCCGTTTTGTTGGTCCATTTGAGATCCTAGAGAGGGTTGGCGAGTTGCTTATCGGTTAGCCCTACCTCCATCACTATCGGCGGTGCATAGTGTTTTTCATGTATCGATGTTGAGGCAAGTATGTGCGGACCCGTCGCACATTGTGGACTTTGAGCCTTTGCGGTGAATGAGGATTTGAACTTCGAGGAGAAGCGGTGAGGATCCTTGCCTTTGAGACCAAGACGTTGCGTAATCGCGAGATTCGTTTGGTAAAGGTTCAGTGGAAGAATCGGGGTTCTGAGGAAGCCACTTGGGAGCGGGAAGACGAGATGAGGTTGCATTACCCTGAGCTGTTTCTGTCTTAAGGACTTTCGAGGACGAAAGTCATAAAAAGGAGGGAATATTGTAACGACCCAGGTTTTTCTTCCCGGTCTTCCAGGTATGCCCTAGGGGTAATTTGGTAATTTGGTCGGGCCGTCATGGTCGTTTGTGTCTTTTCCAGCTACTAAAATTATTGGATGGTTTTATGTAGGTTTTTGGAGGAGTTTGAGGTTTGGTTTGAGCAAGGTTTGATGCAAAAGTAAAAATAAAGGAAATTGTGCTGCAGCCGGGGTTTGAACCCGGGTCTCTTGGGAAGCTTGTAGAGATGTGTGCCAATTGAGCCATTAGGTGCTCTTGTTGCTCTTTCTGCATCACATCTTAGTTAACCTTGGATTTTGGAGTTTTGGTGCATTTGGTTAAATGGAATAGAATTAGGTTTATTCCATCTTCTTCTCCAAATCCCCTCTTGGCCGCCCAAGCTCTCCCTCTCCATAGCCTTGCCGATTCTTCATCCTTGCATCTCCTTGGGTTCGATCATCATCATTCCGGGTAGGTATTGATCTTCTTCTTCTTCTTCTCATCCGTTTGGTGTGCGTTTGGCCAAGTGAAAAGAGGTGTGTTGTGTGTGTTGTGTTGATTGCGGCCCGTAGAGTAAAGTAAAGCCCGGCCAAGAAGACAGATCGCCTCGGCTGTCGTCGCACGTCCGGCCGGTCGGCTCAGACGCCCAGATCTGTCCCTCCTAGCCTTGCCGTTCGTCCAGCAGCACAGATCGCCCGATCGCTCGCACGCCAGATCTGTCCTAGCAGCCTTGCCGTTCGTCCAGCAGCACAGATCGCCCGATCGTTCGCACGCCAGATCGCGCCAGGAGGCCTTCGCCCGAGCTGCTCGCCCGATCGCTCGCGCGCCAGGAGGCCTTCACCCGAGCTGCTCGCCCGCGCGCCCAGCCGCGTCCGCGTCGCCTGTCGCACGCCCGCGCGCGCGCGCGCGCCGCCGCGAGACGTTCGCTCGCGCGCGCCGTCCTGCTGAAGCTGCTCGCCGTGTCCGCATCGCACGCCAGCGCCCGCGCGCCTTCGCCCAGAGCGCTCGCCGCGCGCGCGCGCGTGTCCCTGCCGTGCCATGCGGTAGCGCGGCCGGTAGCGTGTCCACGCCGTCGTGCGTGCGGTAGCGGCCAGCGCCCGACCTTGCCGTGCGGCTTGCAGCGTTGCAGCCCCAAGCTCGTGTTGTCGTCGTGCGCATGAGTTCCCCGAGCCGAGCTTGTTTGTTCTTTTGTTGTTTAGACATTTTAGATGCTAATTATTGTTGGTTTGCTAGGTTCCCGCTCGCTAGCTCGGGATTGTTCGCAGACTTAGGATTTGTGTGTAGAAGTCTTCCGACCAAGGTAAGGATTTCTTACCAGGGGTTGTGTGGACCTGCGGTATATTTGTGATTGTTGTTTTGTATGCCTGTGTATGATTACTAGCATGTTTAGCCCTAGGTGCTCATTTCAATTCTGATGGCATGAACTCTTGTATTGTTTCTCATGTTAGCCCATGCTAGGTTGTTCTATTCTAGCATGTTCGATATCTGTTCTTGCTTCGTAGTATCATGCTAGGTTCCTTGTATCTCATTGAGCACGTATTGGATGCATTGATTGAATTGTTATTATTGTTAAGGTTTAGAATTCGGGTAGATAGCATCATCGGGCCCGATGCATAAAGTATCTTGCATCTATGGCAAGGACGTTCGAGCGAGTTCTCCGTCCTTGACCCCGTGAGGGATTAGCTATCCCAACCGGTAGGCCACGCAATCTTGGGTGAGGGTGGCGATCGTTAAATGCCCCAACGGTCGGGATGATGACTTGGCATTGCCTCGCCCCGGCGATCGGCACGTCCTCGGCGTGTTCGGCCGTAGCCCTTGATTGCCACTGTTAGGGCAAGGACCGCTTCTCGGTGTAAGCCTACCACGACCGGTTCCTTAGCCTCGGTGCGGTGGTTCAGGTGACATAGTTCACGTGTCAGGTCTCACACCCCTATGTCGGTGACACCGATCCGGAGATTTAGTTAGGCATGGTGATCGAACACGGGCGGCTTGCCACTAGACCCGGCACCCCGAGTTTGCGGTAGCATGCGGTGCGCGCGCTTACGCTCATTACAGCGCCGACCGAGAGCTCCTCGGGATCTTGAGCTAGTGCACCTTTCGTATCGGCGATGAGACAGTGAGGCGGGACTTGTTCCCGTATAGCGCGTTTAGTGTGTTGTGGTATTTCCGGACTAAGACCCACGAGTTGGCATCCGAGGTCCAAGTGTGGACTTAGCTATGTGCTCCGCTCTATGTTTGTGCTCATGGCTTGCATACATTCTTCTAGATGATCATGTATATCGTATTGTACCCGGTTGGGGATTCTTACTGGGTAATTCGTTACTCACCCTTATTCTCGTGGTTTTCCACGGGTAATCAAGGGGAGACAGGATGGGCGATGGAGGAGCTGTGATCATGGAATCCTGCTTTGTCATCTCGATTATTTTATTTTATTTATCATGACTCTTGACTTTTGTTATTTCCCTGAATGCATGTAGGCGGGCACAGAGCCCCAGGATGTTTTCTTACGTTTTATGGATTCAAGCATATTTGTACTTGTGGATTGTTTTAATGGTTTAAATAAATCTCGATCGAGTATGCTTTTAGAAATGTATGTTTTGGTTGTTGAATGTTTCTGTTTTTACTTGGGATCCGAAATGTATTTTTCATAATGTCTTTTATTTTCACTACATGCATTGGGGTAAAGGCCCATTTAGAGCCCCTTTTGGGTCGGGTCTTTACATAGAGCCAACCGATAAGCAACTCTGCCAATCCTCTCCAGAATCTCAAACGGACCAACAAAACGGGGACTCAACTTTCCACGCTTACCAAACCTCAAAACACCTCGCATCGGAGCAACCTTTAGGAACACATCATTGACCAACCTCAAACTCCAAATCTCGACGCCGAACATCGGCGTAACTTTTCTGCCTGCTCTGAGCTGTCAACATACGAGCTCTAATCTTCTGCACTGCTCCATTAGTCAACTGCAGCAACTCGGGACCCAAACCCTGCCTATCACCAACCTCTTCCCAGAACACAAGGGACCGACAACGCTTCCCATACAAAGCCTCGAATGGAGCCATCCGAGATAAATCGATCGTGTAGCTTGTTGTTATATGCAAACTCCATCAGATACAGATACTGGTCCCAACTGCCCGGGAAATCCAACACACAAGCCCTCAACATATCCTCGAGAATCTGGTTCACCCTCTCAGTCTGTCCATCTGTCTGAGGGTGAAAAGCTGTGCTGAAACTGCACTCAGTGCCTAAACCTTTCTGGAGTGCTCTCCAGAAACGAGAAGTGAACCGCGAGTCACGGTCAGATACAATCCTCACAGGCACACCATGATAACGGATGATCTACTCCAAAATCAACTGCGCCCACTGTTCCACGGTATAAGTGTCTCTACCGGGAATGAAGTGTGCGCTCTTAGTCAAACGGTCGACTATCACCCAGATCTGAGAGAACTTCCTCGGAGTCCTCGACAAACCAGAAATAAAGTCCATGGAGATCTCTTCCCATTTCCACTGAGGCACACTCAGCGGCTGCAACAAACCGGCCGGCCTCTGCCTGGGTGCCTTCACTTGCTGACAAGTGAGACACCGACTGACAAACTCCACAACATCTCTCTTCATACCCATCCACCAGAATGTCTACTTAAGGTCCTAATACATCTTGGTACCCCCAGGGTGCCAAGCAAACGGAGAACTGTGGGCCTCTGAGAGAAACTCTGCTCGCAATCCTGCAACATCCAGAACACACAACCGACCTCTATAAGTTAACCCACTGTCTGGTGAATATACGAAATCAAAATCCCCGTCAGCACTAACTCTGTCAAACAATCTCTTAAGTGCGGGGTCACTAAGCTGGCTATCAATAATCCGCTGTCTGATCGACGGCTGAACTGACAACTGAGCTACTCTGGCAGTAACCTCACCCAACAACACTGCAACCTCGGCCCGCTCGAACTCTCTCCGCAATCTGGGCTGGGAACTCAACAACGCCGCCGAGTGCGACGTCTTCCTACTCAAAGCATCAGCCACTACATTAGCTTTACCCGGATGGTACAAAATCTCGCAGTCATAATCCTTTACCAACTCTAACCATCTCCTCTGCCTCATATTCCACTCCTTACGAGTAAAGCAGATACTTGAGGCTCTGGTGATCGGTAAACATCTGAATCCGCTCACCATACAGGTAATGCCTCCAAATCTTCAGTGCAAACACCACTGCTGCCAACTCCATATCATGAGTCGGGTAGTTCTGCTCATACGACTTCAGCTAGCAGGAAGCATAGGCAATGACCTTCCCGTGCTGCATCAACACACAACCTAACCCAAACTTGGAAGCATCGCTGTAGACCACGAAACCACCTGTCCCCTCCTGGGATTTGCGCAACACCGTCTTTGAAGTCAAAGCTGCGCAGAGCACAGCAAAGCTCTCATCACACTTACTGTCCCAAACAAACTCGACACCCTTCCTCGTCAGACGAGTGAGGGGCGAGGCTATGGCGGAAAAGTCCTTAACGAACCGACGGTAGTAACCTGCCAATCCCAGAAAGCTACGTATCTCGGCAACTGAAGTCGGCTTGGCCCACGAACTCACGGCCTCGATCTTTGCGGGGTCCACGACTATACCATCTCTCGAAACTACGTGACCTAGGAAGGCCACCTACTCCAACCAGAACTCACACTTGGAAAACTTCGCATAAAGCTGGTTTTCCTTCAAGGCTGCCAATACTCGCCTCAAATGCTCTGCATGGTCCTCCTTAGACCTCTAATAGATCAGAATATCGTCAATGAACACGATGACGAAGCTGTCCAAAAATGATTTGAACACCCTATCCATCATGTCCATAAACGCGGCTGGGGCATTAGTCAATCCAAACGACATGACCACAAACTCGTAGTGACCATATCTAGACCTGAAAGCTTTCTTAGGAATGTCTGCATCCCTGATCCGCAATTGATGATAACCGGATCTCAGATCTATCTTGGAGAACACGGAGGCTCCCTGAAGCTGATCGAACAAATCATCAATACGGGGCAACAGATACTTATTCTTCACAGTCACCTTATTAAGCTCGCGATAATCAATACATAAGCGCATCGAACCATCCTTCTTCTTCACAAATAGAACTGGTGCTCCCCATGGGGACACACTCGGACGGATGAACCCTCGGTCTAACATCTCCTGCAACTGAACCTTTAGTTCCTTTAACTCGGCTGGCGCCATACGATACGGAGCCTTAGAGATAGGGAGGGTCCTTGGCTCGAGCTCAATTGTGAAGTCAACCTCTCTCTTCGGGGGCAACCCTGGTAACTCCTCAGGAAACACATCCGCAAACTCCTGCACAACCGGCACCTGATCAACAGACAGAGAGGGGTGGCTCTCTGCAGACAACTTGGCTAGATAGCCCCAAGCTCCATGAGCTAGCAAACGACGAGCTTTCACGGCTGACACCATCGGCGGGCAAACTCCACCCTGGACTCCACGAAACTTAAAGCTGGGCCGACCTGGCGGCCTGAACACTACTTCTTTCCGGTGGCAGTCAATCAACGCGTGGTTAGCAGCTAACCACTCCATACCAAGAATCACATCAAAACCGCTCATAGGAAGAACTATGAGCGTAGCCACAAGCAACTCTCCGGATATCTCGATCCGGCCATTCTTAATCTTATCTCTAGCTAACATATCATCTCCCGAAGGAGTTGCAACAGACAACTCAAAACCTAGAGGCTCTAATCTCAACTTAGCATGCTTAGCAAACAACACAGATACAAATGAATGCGTAGAACCAGAATAAAATAAGACAAATGCTCAGTGATCTAAAACAAGAAGCATACCTGCCACAGCGGCATCCGTACGCTCGGCCTCCTGACGGGTCGTAGCAAACACCCGACCTTGTTGCTGCGCTGGCTGAGCTGCCATAGCTGGCTGAGTACAAAAACGAACCACATGCCCCTCCTTACCACAGCGAAAACACACCCTGGGCCCTGGCTGACAAGCTCCAGTGTGGACTTTCCCACAAGAAGCACAAGCGGGAACTTGCCTGGGACCGCCCTGCTGGCGAGGCTGGAAACGGATCGGGGCTCTATGCTGATCCCTGTTCTGAAACTGACCTGGACGGCGCTGGCCGCCTCCTCGGAAATCAAACTTCCTCTTCTGCCCCACTGCAGCTGGGACAGGACGCTGAACCGGAGTGGCAACAATCCGCTCAACAGGATACTTCCCATTATAAATGGTGGCTAACTGAACAGCTCTAGCATAAGTGTCAGGGGCCTGAGCCCTGACATCCTGGGAAACCCCCTGCCTCAAACCAGAGATGAACTTCCGAATCTTTAACTCTGGGGTGGCTATCAACTACGGAGCAAAATATCCAAACTCCGAGAACTTTCTCTCATACTCCTCGATAGAATCAGAACCCTGCTTCAGGTTCTGGAAAAGCTCCACCATCTTCTCTTGAGCCTCATCACTGATGTACTTGACCTTGAACTCCGACTTGAAGAACTCCCAAGTAGCAGGTGGAGACCCAGCTGGCCTCTCACTCAAGGTGGATTCCCACCACCTTCTCGTTGTGCCTCCTAGCACATGAGCCGCACACCTCGGCCTCTGAACATCTGGGCACACCATAATCAGGAAGGTGTACTCCAAATGGGCAATCCATCTGGCTGCCGCTAAAGCATCTCCTGTGGCATCAAACTTCTCAGGCTTCCACTTCACGAAGTCCTTCAACCATCTACCCAACTCCCCGGCACCCTCTGCCATATCTACCTCTGGGGCTACTTGCTCTGTGGAGTGAAGTGCTTTGCGCCCTCTTTGAAACATGCGGGTCAACTGCTCAATTTGAGCTCGGGACTCTTCCCGCTGCGCTGCCAACAAGGCCTGGGTCTCTGACCTCTGGTCACTCAACAGGCTGACCATCATAGCCCTCATAGAATCAGCAAAATCTGCTCCAAAAGCAGTCTCACGGCGCTCGGTCGCCTCAACGCCTCCTCTAGGAGCACCAGGGGGAGCTACTGGTGGAATGCCATCAGTCTCAGCTTGGGACGATGTCCCTGCAGTATCAGATTCGATCCTGATACCTCGACCTGCTCTCGAACCTCCTCTTTCGGTGCGGGTGACTGGCATGCTGGCAATCTACACCCAAACCAACAACGAGTCAGAACTTGCTCGTCTCCGCACTACAACACTAAACAAGGCATACACTAGATGAAAGGTATTGTAAATTCTTAACCCTTTTCTAAAACAGTAAACTTAGGCGTACCTGATGACTGTCGGAGTGTTGGTGATCATGGGAAAAATGACCTACAACAAAAGGTCAGTCTACAGAATCTATGACTCTGAGCTTTGATACCAACTGTAAAGACCCGACCCAAAAGGGGCTCTAAATGGGCCTTTACCCCAATGCATGCATTCAAAGTAAAGACAATATACAAATATGATTTCGGATTCCAAATAAAAAATTTAAAACATTCAGCATTCAATCAGAAATCAAAACAGTTTATTGAAACCTGTCCCTGTCTCCAAGCACCTGTTTCAAGACAAATACATTTCCAAAGGTTTACTCGGATCAGAGATTTATTAAAATCATTCAAAACCTTCTCAGATACAACAATGCTGGAATCCACAAAAACATTGAGAAAACATCCTAGGGCTCCGTGCCCGACTACATGCATTTAGGGGAAATATAAAGACAAGAGTCATAATATGAAAAGGTCAGAGATGCCAGTAGGTTCCCATGATCACAGCTCCTCTTTCAGCCATCCTGTCTCGCACCTTGGTTACCTGTGGAAAACCACAAAATAAGGGTGAGTAACGAATTACTCAGTAAGAATCCCCAACCGGGGTACAATACGATATACATGGTCATCTAGCAGAAAGGTATGCAAGCTATGAATATACACACAGAATAGAGCACATAGCTTAAATCCACACATAATCATCGGATGCCATCTCAGGGTCTTAGTCCGGAATAATCCACCACACAATACGCCCTATACGAGAAACAAGTCTCGGCCTCAGCCTGTCTACTGTCGATACGAAAGGTGCACTAGCTCAAGATCCCGAGGAGCTCTCGGTCGGTATTTGTAATGGCGTAAGTGCGCACCGCATGCTCTGCGCAGACTCGGGAAGTGCCGGGTCTAGTGGCAAGTCGCACGCAGTCCGCCACCATGCCTAACTAAATCTACGGATCGGTGTCACGCGACATAGGGGTGTGAGACACGGGACGCGTGAACTATGTCGGCTGAACCACCGCTTTGAGGCTAAGGAATCGGTCGTGGTAGGCTTACACCAGAAGCCGTCCTTGTCCTAACAGTGGCAATCGGGGGCTCTTGCCGAACACGCCGAGGGCGTGCGTTTGCTGACCGGGACGAGGCAATGCCAAGTCATCATCCCGACCGTTGGGGCATTTAACGATCCGCCACCCTCACCCAAGATTGCGGGGCCTACCGGTCGGGTTAGCTAAACCTAACGGGGTCGAGGATGGAATACTACGTCGTACGCCCCTGCCATGGATGCAAGATACTTTATGCATCAGGCCCGGATGATGCTACCTACCTACACTCTAACCTATCATAACCATAACATACAATCCGATACAATCCAAAACGTGCTCAACGGATACAACGAACCTAGCATGGTACTACGAAGCAAGAACAGATATGAGCATGCCAGAACGGAACAACCTAGCATGGACTAACATGAGAAACAACATAAGAAATCATGCCAGTCGGAAATTCAGAACAGAGCACCTATCACTATACATGCTGATAATCACAAACAAGCATACAAATAGCAATCACATGCAATATCGCAGGGCCCACACAACACCGGTAAGAAATCCTTACCTTGGTCGGGAGGCTTCTACGCACAAATCCTAAGCTGCGAACAATCCCGAGCTAGCTAACGGAACCTAGCAAACACAATAATAATCAACATCTATAAGCCTAAAAATAATAAAACAGCAGGCTCGGCTCGAGAGCACTTAGACGGCACGGCGACACGAGGCTAGGCGCTGCTGGCAGGCTGGTGCGGCTTGGCTGGGCGCTGGCTGCACGCAGGGCAGGCGCTGGGGCACGGCATGGGCGAGGACGCTGGGCGTGCGACGCGGACACGGGCGAGCGACACGGCACGGGCGAGGACGCGCGGGCGCTGGGCGTGCGATGCTGATGCCAACGAGCTGCTCGGGCGAGGACGCGTGGGGCGATCGGGCGTGCTCGCCTGCGAGCGAACTGGGAGACCTGCTGCGATGGCGAGCTGGCGTTCTGGGCGACTCGGCTGCTGGGCGTGCGACGGGCGATCTGGTTGCGACAGTTCTACCGACGATGAAGCTGGCTGGGTGAGCGGCAGGGCGATCTGGGCTTGATCTGGCCGGGCGATGGAGCTGGCTGGTGCTACGAGCTCAGCTTCTGGGCTTCCCTCGGTTGGCCGGAATGATGATTGAACCTCGGGGCTGCAAAGAGAATGAAAAATCGGCAAGGGGGCTAGGGAGAGCTTGGCTTGTGCGGCAAAGAGGATGATGGAGGAGAATGACAAAAGACCTAATTTCTTTTTCATTTAACCAAATGCACCAAAACTCCAAGATCCATGCACCAAAACTCCAAGATCCAAGGATAACCATAATATGACGTAGAAAGAGCAACAAGAGCTCTCCATAGCTCAACTGGCACGCATCCCCACAGGTTTTCCCGGAGACCCGGGTTCAAATCCCAACTGCTACACAAATTCCTTTATTTTTACTTTTACAACGATCCATGCTCAAACCCATCCACAAAGCCTAAAAAACTTACATCAATCCATCCAATAATTTTATCGACTGGAAAAAGACATAAACGGCCCTGACGGCCTGACCAAATTACCAAAATACCCCTAGGGCATAACTGGAAGACCGGGATGAACACCTGGGCCGTTACACACTGGGCAGTTTTGCTCAACCTGTTTAGCAACACACTGGGCTAACAGGGGACAACAACACACTGGGCTAGTCCTAGAGCGACAAGGGTAGCACACACTGGGCTAACCCGGGATCAGCAACACGCTGGGCCAATCATGAATCTGGTCAGCACACACTGGGCTAGTCCTGGACTGCAACACTCTAGGCAGTCCTGAGCAAACAGAGCCAGTAAGCAACTCAACTGACACTCGGGACTTCCTAAGGACCCTAACACTTTAAGCAACCTAGGTCTACAGAGTATATCAGCAACAAATCCAGGATACTATAATAAATGCATTCAGATAGGCCGTCAATAAACATAAGAGAACAGTGGCACGAAAACAAGAATCTACATGCCAACACCCTAGCAGTAAACCAAGGAACCTAACTACAATATGCTTATCATACATATTTAGCAAGGCAGACACATCATACAATCCAGATTACAAGCAACAGGGAATAAACAGTACAAGCAGGTTCAAGTGCAACCATCCTCCAGGGTACCTGCAAGGAAACCTAACACTAGCAGTTGTATCTCGGGCAACCTGTAGAAGCCTATTCACTAACAATTTGGTCGGGTTGTCGAAGCCCACCAAAATAAATACTGATTTACTAACTCTAACTTGTAGAAATAGTGGAACCAAGTCGAATCCCAAAGGAGCTATGAATTAATTTCTCAAAATTAAAAACAAATAAAAAGGGGGGTTTTGGGTGTTTGAATAAAATTCTACGTAAAAAATAAAACTAAATAAAATAAACAATTTACGAAAAATTCCAATTCAAGGGTTTAGTTTAATCCAATTGTAATTTTGATCATAGGCTACAAAAAAATATTTAATTTTCTTAGGTTCAAAGAATTAGTCTACCTACTTGGAAAAGCCACAATAGATAATTTTTCTCCTACTTTATTTACTCCGACCCAGCATCATAACCAAATCTTATTATCTAATCAATTGGGCACGATAGCGTTCCATATCAATTAAATAATAGCATTAAAATTTATGAGAACGACTAAACCAAAATTAACTAACCGAGACGACTACAAAATTAATTAATTTCGTTTATTTGTTTCCCTAGGGCCTATCATGCAAGCTATGTAATTTGGAAAAAGCCACAATCACACACACATGAGCCAACCCTTCGCTACAATTTACAATCATTCGAAACAATAACTTATCACAAAATCATGTATAGCATGGATAAATTGATAATAAATTAAGGCGTTAATTCAATTTGCTAACAATCAATCAATAATTATAATAAGAAACAAATAATCTTTGAATTAAAAGAAAATTCTATTTGGTTCAAAGCCTCACAAAACTACAATTAAATTAAAACTACCCTTGAACTAGAAGGAAGAATTTAGCTACTCATAAAGAAAAACATCAAAACAATATTCTTAAAATAATTCATAGAAAATAAACTAGCTAATAAAATTAGAAACGAAACCAAATTCTCATCACAAGCTGCTAATGAAACTCCAAATCGATCTTGAAACTGCTCTCGAGGCTGCTCTTCTTCGCTCTCAAACTCCAATTTGCGGCTGTTATATTTTTTTTCTTCCGTTTCTCTCTCAAACTCCAATTTCCCACATATATATATAGTAAACCTGCAGTAATACATGGGCTAAAAAATGAGCCCAATTCAAATTTCTTTTCCTTTTTCAATTTGCAAGTGGCAGACGCCACTTGCTTTATATTTTTTCTTTTTCTTTTTCTTTTTTTTCAAAAATAATATTTATATCTATTTCACTTTTTCTCAAATTCAAACTAAAATGTAAACTTAAGCTTATTTTACCTATTCTTTTAGCAATTCATCACATAGATTAAATAAGGAACAATATTAATATTTAATCACAATAATCAACCTAAATATAGGAAAATTAGATTCAATAAATATAACTATTTAGAGTTTATCACAATTCAAAATACAACATACAACCAGGAGATATCAATGCAGTGCGCAAGGCTCACACAACCCCGGCAAGGAACCATTACCTGTCAACAGTAGAATCCAAACCCAGAAAAGTCCTTAAGCTGCAGAACACCACACAAGCTACCCTAATCTCAGAACAAAAAGTTACAAACTAAACCACAACAAACCAAACAACCAGGAAATAGGGCTTTACCGAGACCAGAGCAAGACTCCAACCTCCAAGAGTGGTCTCGGCCAAGGGAGTCCAACAACACACAAGAGGAATTTCAAGCTCTTCCCACTTCACTCTCGGCTAGGACAAAGAACACACACCAAGCATAGGTTAGATTTGCCTACACTCAACACACAAGCACAATCCTCCACATGGTGCTCTCGGCCACCAAGGGTTTTTAGGGCAAAAACAAATATCAACAACACACTAGCTCACCTTGTAGTCTCGGCCAAGGAGGGGACACAAGAGATCTCGGCTAGCTCCTCCAACAACACAACCTTGGAATTCGGCTAGGCTTCAACTTGCACAATCAAGAAGAAAGCTTGAGAAATCAATCTCCAACCATTTGAACAACACAAACAAGTGCAAAGATACAAGCACACTCACCTTAAGGATTTTGGCCAAGGAGATGTTGCACAACCAAGGGAGATCTCGGCTAGGCTATGCAACAACAACAAGGAAGAGCTTGGTTAGAACACATACACACCCAACAATGGTGGTTCTCGGCTAGATCTTCTCTCCAAGCAAGCAAAACCAAACAAACACCTACCTTGAAGCTCTCGGCCAAGATGGAGATGGAGTCCTTGCAATGGAGTGGAGAGAACAAAAGCTAGAGCTTGACTTTTGGCAACAAGGAAGTGGCTCGGCCAAGAGAAAGAAGAAGAAAGCTTGGTGAAGTGTTGGAATTTCAGCAATGGAGGAGATGGGAAGGGAAATTCGGCTAGGGAGAATGAGGGAGAGGGAGCTTGGGCGGCTAGGGCAAATTGGAAGGGAAAAAGATGTATTTTCTCTTTTAAAATTACTCAAAAATTCCTCCTTTAGACAAGTGTCAAATGAGGTTCCCCCTTCGAGTCCCAACTCCAACACTAATTAAAAGTAATTCCTATTTAACCCCAAGCAAGCACCAAACGCCTCCACACAACTCCCAAACCTAGAACAAACACCAAAATAATTTTATCAACTCAAGACAAGGCTAAAAAATTATCAAAATACCCCTGGGAGGCCAAATGACCAAAATGCTCCTGGAGGCTCAGGAAGCCCTAACAGCCCACACAACTAGCTGGAAAGCAACCAAACAAACTTGTAGAACTAGAAGGAAAACTTGGGCTGTTATAGCTAAGAAGCAACAACTTATGGCTTTCTCTTTAACTCTCTTGAGTTTTAGAAGCTAGCTCTGTCGAGCTCTTGGTTTGGTCCTCTCAAACTCAAACAATGCTATAACTAAGCAAAACAGCACTAGGCAAACCTTATCTCTAAGCGTTCAATTTAGATGCAAGTAAACTTATCTCTAGGCAAACGTGGCAGACCTAATGTTAAACATGCAAGATCATTCTATTTTTATTCTCTCGAAGCGAAATAAAGACATACACGCAGTGTATCAAACGTAATGTATTTCGAATTAGCACAACATGCATAATAGTTTGACATCTAGCTAAGGCTTCGCTTAGGTGAACTTCTTCTACTTGCTTACTTCCTTCCAATGATGAACTTAGCTACTCATAAAGATAAATAAAGGAAAAGCAAAGTGAAAGCAACAGTTCATCTTCATTAAAAACACCAAATACCAATGTTCGCTAAAACTAGTGCTACGACAAAAGTAAACAAAAGAAATAAAAGGAAATGCGGGAAAAAACAACTAAACTACGACTAAACTAAAGAATGTTGATCGGAATTAGCTTGACGAAAAACTCTATAAGAAAGGGTGATCAACCCTAGAGTGGGAGATCCTTTGCTCTTAAGGAGAAGGCATCTATTTATACTCCAGCTTCAAGCGACAAGGCCTGCTCCACGATCCTGACAATTTTTAAAGCTGCTTTGCGTTCATTTTTCAATCGAATGACTGCTTTATTCTGACATTTCTAATCCACTATCCGTATTATCGGTTGTTAGAGCATCTTTAGCTTCGCTATCTTCACAAGCATCTCCTTTCGCAGAACACTTCGCTTTGGTGACGCGTTTGGCAATTCTGCTGCTGTTGTTGGATATCTTCAAGGCAAGCTTGGTCAGATGATGTTTGTTTTGGGACTCCTTCTTGTGTGAATTTTGCTTCGCTCCATCAGGAATGCTGCAGAAAAACTAGAAAATATCAATTCTTTTTAATACATACAACTTTGCACACATTCAAACATATTTCGCTGCAGCGAACCTAGAAAATGCATCCTAATCAGAAAACTAAAGGATGTTTTGTTTAAGTGACATTTTGGTATGATGAGGCAAAATTCAATATTAAATTAGTTAAATATTAGCAAATTCTTATAAAAATATATTCTTTTAAGCTACTTTAACTCTCAATTCTTGAGAGTTTTCATGCTTGAGCTAGATAGTCATGTAACAAACTTCATGACCAATCATAATATCTAGAACAAGTGAGTGTCTCAAGGGCCTCACAAGAAAGTTGTGTAATGTAATTCATAACTAGTTTTATTGTTAAGTTTAGGTGAGTGTCTTTAGGGCCTCACAAGCGAGTCGTGCAACGAACCTCATGACCAAGTAAGAAGCTAAGTTGAGTTAAGAGTAAAGTTGATTGATCGAGAAAGACATGTAACAAAGTCGTGGACAATTAGTAAGTTATGTTGATACCAAAGTAGATATGTATTGCTAGCATATTTAGTTCTACCGTGTGCATTGTTCCCCTGTTGGGGAGTTTCTACCAAGTATTCTTTTATACTCAACCTTTCTATGGTTATTTTCTTTCCACAGGTAATTAGAGACACCACCGAGACGTTTAGTTGGGAGATGTTGGAGAGATCATGGGTGGAGCCGCTGCATTTTTCTCTAAGCTGATGATAGGATAGATGTCCTTCCTTCTCTTATTAGCATGCTATATTTAAACTCCTGTTATTTCTATTAAATGTTGGCATGGATGCCTTTATCTGTAATTGCTTTTTTATTAATTTGAAACATTTTTGTAAACACCTTGGCCAAGAACATGTATTAACTTGTTGTTTTAAAATAAAATGCAACATGAGTAATTATTTAAAGTTTGAAATTCGAATTTGCATGAATTTATAACTGGTTTGAATCAACATGACGTGGGAAACGTAGTTTAAAATTACGGGTCCTTATAAGTTGTCTCGGGGATGACTGCATACCTGATCCTCAACTGATGGTAACCAGATCTCAAGTCTATCTTAGAGAACAGAGAAGCTCCCTGAAGCTGATCAAACAGATCGTCAATGCAAGGCAACAAATACTTGTTCTTCACCGTAACTTTATTTAGCTCGTTGTAGTCTATGCAAAGGTGCATCGAACCGTCTTTTTTTTTCACAAACAAAACTGGTGCTCCACACGGGGACACACTAGGATGAATGAACCCTCGGTCCAACATCCCTTGCAACTGAACTTTCAACTCTTTTAGCTCTGTTAGCGCCATCCTGTAAGGAGCCTTCGAGATAGGGAGAGTCTCCGACTCGAGCTTTATGGTGAAGTCAACCTCCCTCTGAGGTGTTAAACCAGGTAGCTCTTCTGGAAACACATCTTCTAACTTCTGTACCACTGGTACCTGAACAACTAACGGTGGAAGACGATCTCCTCCGGTAACTTCGCCAAGTAGCCCCAAGCTCCTCGAGCTAACAAACGTTGGGCTTTCACTACAGAAACAAACTGCATAAAAAATTTGCTCTGGACACCGCCGAACTTGAAACTCTGTTTCTTAGGCGGCCTACAGACAACTTCTTTCTAGTGGCAGTCAATTAATGCATGGTGCTCAGCTAACCAATCCATCCCTAGGATCACGTCAAACTCGCTCATAGGCAGTACTATGAGGGAGGCTGCTAACGGCTCTCCAAACACTAGGATTTGGCTATCCCTAATCCTATCACTAGCAAGCATACTAACTCCCGAAGTAGTGGTAACACACACTCGAACCCTAGAGGTTCCAGTTCCAAACATGCTTTACTAACAAACATCGTAGAGATAAACGAGTCGATCGAGCCCGAATCAAGCAAAACATAAACATAATAATCCAGGACAAGTAAGGTACCTGCGAGAGCTGCGTCAGTCTTCTTAGCCTCCTATCGAGTCGTGGCAAATATGCAGCCCTACTGCTGAGCCGGTCTAGCATCTGTTCCAACGTGCAGGCACCCTCTGGCTAAGTGCCCCTCCTTCCCACACTTAAAACACGCTCTAGATGATGCTCCACACATACCATAGTGGGGTTTGCCACAAGTTCAGTAATGGGGTGGTTGTCTCACTACAACCTGCTGACAACCCGAATATGTACGCTGAAAGCGGCCCTAACTGCGCGGCTGACCTTCCTGTCCAAAGGTTCTGGTCGACTCAAACTTTCTCTTTTACCCTGAGCTGGCTGTCACATTATGAACTACTGCTGGAGCTCTCACAATAGGGTTTTTCCAATTATAAATCTTTGTCAGCGCCACTGTTCTAGTGTATGTCTCTGGAGCGAGTGCCCAAATATCTTGGGTAACCTCCAACCTGAGTTCTCCGAAGTACCTACGCTCCGAAAATCTTTTCTCATAACCAGCAATGGTATCATCACCCTGCTTCATATTGGTGAAAGCCTCAACCATCTCTTGCTGAGCCTCCTCACTGATGTGCTGCCCCTTAAACTCTGTCCAGAAGAATTCCCAAGAAGCTGGCGGGGACCCTTCAGGTCTGCCTCTGACGGTGGACCCCCACCACCACACTGTTGTATCTGTGAGCACATGAGCTGCACATCTCAGACTCTGAATGTCCGAACAATCCATAACCCACAATATGTACTCCATCCTAGCCAACCACTTAGCTACTTTCAGCTGGTCCTCGGAAGTATCAAACTCTCTGGGCTTTCACTTACAAAAGTCTTTGAGCCACTTGCCATATTCGCGCAGCTCTGTTCTCCTTAATAGCCTCAACAACAATAGGCTTCTGCTCGCCCTGAGAGATCTCTGGGCTACAGGGGCAGCTGGTGCAATTGGGGGTGTCTGTTGAAACAATTGAGTCAACTGAGCCATCTACGCTTGGGACTCATTTCTCTATGTTGCAAGCTGCGCTGAAAACTGCGTCTGAGACTCAACTCTCTGCTCAGCCATCATAAGCATGATCTCCCTCATAGCTGATTCAAGCTCTACTCTAGAAGCTGCACTCTTAGACTGAGTAGTCTCTACCCCCACTCTAGGTAAATCAGTAGTTGGGGCACAGGTGGCCTGTGGGTCTAGTCAACCCTAGACGCGGTCTCATCAGTAGCAAGCTCAATTCCAACACCTCGGTTGGCAGTACCAGACATCCTTGCTCCTCTATGGGTTACCAAAATATTGGCGATCTATACCCAAACCACACTAAGTTAGTCCATGCTCGGACCAACACTGCCAACAAGAAACTGAAACAGGTATGCTAGATGGAAATATTGTAAACTTAAACCCTTAAAATGAACTTAACGACATACCTGGCGGCTGTTGGAGTGCTGATGATCATGGGAAACAACGACCTAACTCAGTAGGTCAGTCTACATAATCTATGACTCTGAGCTCTGATACCAACTGTAAGAACCCAACTTTAAATGGTCCTAAAGGTCCTTACTAAGCATGCATGAGTTTAAAGCTTTACTTAAATCTCCGACTCATAAGACACTCAATAGAAAAATTCATCTTTTAAAATAACAAGAGAGTCAAATCAAATCCAACATTAAGGAAAACCAAATGACAGTTTAAGCCTCTAGCCAAAGTTGTAACGGCCCAGGTTTTCATCCCGGTCTTCCAGGTATGTCCTAAGGGTATTTTGGTAATTTGGTCGGGCCGTTTCTGTATTTTCTCAGCTGACATTATTCTTGGATGGTCAAATGTAGGGTTTGGTTGCTTTGTGGTTGTGTTTGGGCATGGAAAGATCCATAATTAAATTAGATTTTTTATAGTGCTGTTGTTAGGTTTCGAACCCGGGTGGCCAGGAAGTCAAAGGTGTGACCCTGCCAGTTGGGCCACCAGGTGCTTTTGTTGCTCATTCAGCGGTATGTCTTGGTTTGCTTTGGGTTTTGGGATTTTGGTGTGTTTGATTAAAAGAAGAGAAAATAGGTTTTCATCTTTTGTTCTCCAAAACCCCATTGCCGCCCAACCCCATTCTCCCTAGCTCATTGTCGTGCACATCTTCCCAAGCAACTTCGTTGTCTCGTTCAACCCGGGTAAGTGTTCTCGATCTCTCTTTTCTCTTTCGTTTGGTGTTGTTCTTGCTAACCGAGAGAAGAAGGATTGTGAGTTTTGGTGTTGTGCGGCCCGGTGAGCAGCAATGTGCCCCATCGATAGCCTCGCCCGTCGCACGCCGCCGGATCCCAGATCGCCGTGCCGACCCATCGCCCAGCAGGATCACGTCGCACCAGTAGCCCCTGTTGTGGCGCGTCTCACCTGCAACACCCAGCCCGTCGCAGTCGTCGCATCGCAGCAGCAGTAGCGCCGAGCCCCTGGCTGATCGCAGCCCAGCGTCCCAGACCAAGCGCTGAGCTAACATTCGTGCACAGCCCCGCGCGCCCAGACCCAGCGCAAGCACGCCCGTGTCGTCGCCTGTCCGCGCGCAGCCCCTGCGCTAGTGTCGCGTCTCCCAGCTCCAGCCCGAGCCCGTCCGCGCTCGCAGCTCCTACATAGCTAACACGCCCAGCAGCGTCCCCAGCGCCGTGCAGCCGCCCGTCCGCGATCGCAGCCCCTACCGCACTAGCACGCCAGCAGCGCCCGTGTAGCCCATCTGTCCGCTCTCCAGCCGAGTCGTGTGAGTTTCTCCCGAGCTGAGCCCTGTTTGTATTATTATATTTAGGCCTATAGGTTGTGATATTTGTTGTTGCTTGTTAGGTTCTCGTTAGCTAGCTCGAGGTCGATTGCAGCATAGGATCTTTGTGTGTTGTTGCCTTCCGACCATGGTAAGGATTTCTTATCGGAGTTGTGTGGGCCCTGTGGTATATTCTGTGATTGTTCTTTATATGCTTGTTTATGTTTATCAGCATGTTAGTGGATAGGTGCTCTGTTCTGAATTTTGACTGGCATGATTCTCGTGCTGTTTCTCATGTTAGTTTCATGCTAGGTTGTCCTGTTCTAGCATGCTCGTTATCTGTTCTTGCTTCATTGTATCATGCTAGGTTCATTGTTTTTGTTGAGCACGTATTGGAATGTTTGCTGTTATCTGTTATAGCTTAAAGTTCTGATAGGTAGCATCATCAGGGCGAGGATGCATAACGTAACTTGCATCCGTGGCAGGGACGTGCGAGGCAGTACTCCGTCCCTGATCTGTCGTTAGGGTTTAGTTAACCCTAACGGCAGCCCAATGCAATCTTGGGTGAGGGTGGCAGACTGTTAAATGCCCCAACGGTCGGGGGAATGACGATGCATTGCCTTGTCCCCGACAGTCAACACGTCCTCAGCGTGTCGGCATTAGCCCTTGATTGCCACCTGATAGGGCAAGGACCGGTTCCTGGTGTAAGCCTACCACGATCGGTTTCTTAGCCTCAGGTGCGGTGGTATAGGCTAACATAGTCATAGTGTCCTGGTCTCACACCACTATGTTCAGTGACACCGATCCAGAGATTTTTCAGGCATGCGTACTGGACAAGGGCAGCTTGTGTAACGGCCCAGGTTTTTCATCCCGGTCTTCCAGGTATGCCCTAGGGGTAATTTGGTAATTTGGTCGGGCCGTCGGGGCGTTTTTGTGTCTTTTCTGATTACTAAAATTATTGGATGAATTTATGTAGGTTTTGGAGGATTTGTGGTTTGGTTTGAGCAAGGTTTGATGCAAAAGTAAAAATAAAGGAAATTGTGCTGTGGTGGGTTTGAACCAGGGTCTCTGAAAGCTTGTGGGGATGTGTGCCAATTGAGCAATTAGTTGCTCTTGTTGCTCTTTTCTGCATCACATCTTAGTTAACCTTGGATCTTTGGTGTTTGGTGCATTTGGTTAAATGAAATAGAAATTAGGTTTGTCCATCTTCTTCTCCAAAGTGTGTGGCGCCCAAGCTTTGCTCTCCATTGCCTTGCCGAATTCTTCATCCTTGCGGCTCCTTGGATCGTTCATCATCATTAGGGTAGGTATCGATCTCCCTCTTCTTCTTCTCATCCGTTTGGTGTCTTTGTTTGGCCAAGTGAATAGAGGAGTGTTGTGTGTGTTTGTGTTGATTGCGGCCGGCCGAGAAGCCCGGCCGGCGACCATCGTCGCGACGTCCGCCCGGCCGGCTCGCGACGCCGGATCGCGCCCAAGCAACGACCAGATCGCCCCGCCGTCGCACGGATCGCCCTTGCCGTCACAGCCCCTGTCGAGCCCAGATCTCGCACAGCAACCGGCCCAGCCCTGCTCGGCCATCGCGAGCCCCACGTCACGCCAGATGGCGCGCAGCAGCAGACGCCTGACGCCCGAGCGCCTTCACCCGTGTCGCTTGCCGAGCCGCTCGCCCGCACGCCCAGACGTTCGCCCGCGCGCGCGTCCCTGCCGAGCAGCTCGCCGTGTCCGCATCGCACGCCAGCCCCCGTGCGCCCGTACCGTGCCGCTCGCCTGCCGAGTCCCGTCTTTCCGTGTTCACAGCCGCTCCCCAGCGCCCATCTGCTGCGAGCGCGCGCGCGGTGCCGTGCCGTGCAGCGGCCAGCGCCGACCTGCCGTGCCGTGATACCTGCGAGCAACTCCAAGTTCGTGTCGCCGTGCCGCGTGAGTGCCCCGAGCCGAGCTTGCTGTTCTATTGTTGTTTAGACGTTTTAGATGCTGATTATTATTGGTTTGCTAGGTTCCCGCTCGCTAGCTCGGGATTGTTCATGACTTAGGATTTGTGTGTAGAAGCCTCCCGACCAAGGTAAGGATTTCTTACCGGAGTTGTGTGGGCCTGCGGTATATTTGTGATTGTTGTTTTGTATGCTGTGTATGATTATTAGCATGTTTAGCCCTAGGTGCTCATTACGAATTCTGGTGGCATGAACTCTTGTATTGTTTCTCATGTTAGCCCATGCTAGGTTGTTCCATTCGGCATGTTCGATATCTGTTCTTGCTTTGTAGTATCATGCTAGGTTCCTTGTATACATTGAGCACGTATTGGGTGCATTGAATGAATTGTTATTATTGCTATGGTTTAGAGTTGGGTAGGTAGCATCATCCGGCCGGATGCATAAGCGTAACTTGCATCCCGAAGCGGGGGCGTACGAGATAGTACTCGTCCCGATCCCGTTAGGGTTTAGCTAACCCTAACGGTGGCCCCGCAATCTTGGGTGAGGGTGGCGATGTTAAATGCCCCAGCGGTCGGGATGATGACTTGGCATTGCCTGCGTCCCGGCGATCGGCACGTCCTCGGCGCGTGTTCGGCCGTAGCCCTTGATTGCCACTGTTAGGGCAAGGACCGCTTCACGGTGTAAGCCTACCACGGCCGGTTCCTTAGCCTCAGTGCGGTGGTACAGTGACATAGTTCACGTGTCGAGTCTCACACCCCTATGTCGGTGACACCGATCCGAGATTTAGTTAGGCATGGTGGATCGAACACAGGCGGCTTGCCACTAGACCCGGCACCCCCGAGTTTGCGGTAGCATGCGGTGCGCGCTTACGCTCATTACTGCGCCGATGGAGAGCTCCTCGGGATCTTGAGCGAGTGCACCTTTTCGTATCGGCGATGAGGCAGTGAGGCCGGGACTTGTTCCCGTATAGGGCGTATAGTGTGTTGTGGTATTTTCGGACTAAGACCTTGAGTTGCCATCCGAGGTGCAAGTGTGGACTTAGCTATGTGCTCCGCTCTGTGTTTATTTTCATAGCTTGCATACATTCTTCTAGATGATCATGTATATCGTATTGTAATTCCCGGTTGGGGATTCTTCTTGAGTAATTCGTTACTCACCCTTATTCCGTGGTTTTCCACGGGTAACCAAGGCGCGAGGCAGGATGGGTGAAGGAGGAGCTGTGATCATGGAATCTGCTTTGTCATCTCGACCATTTTATTATATCATGACTCTTGACTTTTGTTATTCCCCCTGAATGCATGTAGAGCGGACATGAGCCCTAGGATGTTTTCTCACGTTTTATGGATTCCAGCATATTTGTACTTGTGGAATGTTTAAATGGTTTAAATAAATCTCTACGATCGAGTATGCTTTTAGAAATGTATGTTTTGATTGTTGAATGTTTCTGTTTTTACTTGGGATCGAAACTTATTTTTCATAATGTCTTTTATTTTGAATACATGCATTGGGGTAAAGGCCCATTTAGAGCCCCTTTTGGGTTGGGTCTTTCTGATTGGTATCGAGCTCGAGTCATAGATTCTCTAGACTGACCTTTTGTTGTAGGTCGTCCTTCCATGATCACACGACACTCCAAGCGGTCATCAGTACGCCTAGGTTTATTGTTTTAGAAAAAAAAAAAAAGGGTTAAGAATTTACAATACTGTCATCTAGTGTATGCCTTGTGTAGTGTTGTGTAGCGGAGACGAAGCGAGTTACGACTCGTTGTTGGTTTGGGCTTAGTGAGCCATCATGCCAACTTTCGCGATCGCAGATCGAGCAGTTTGTTTAGCGGCTTGTTGAGGTATCGAGATAGATTCGGATGCCCACGGGACATCGTTCGAGAGGAGGCGAGCTTAGACTCCGTTGGCCATTTGTGGCCCGATTCTTTGCTTTTCCCCTAGTGAGAGGGTGGAGGTGCTTCGTGCGATCGCCGGTATGTTTATCGCACCCAGAGGAGCGGGCGCTTGGCATGTCCAACCGAGGAGTTAGACCGATCGTGTTGATGTTGAGGCGCGTCGGGGTTGTTAGGCCCGCATGCGATTTGGCCCGGCGATTGAGTTGCCTAGAGGAGGCGGTAGAGGCTAGCGGCGCCTCAGTGAGACTCCTTGAGAAGAGTATGCTCCAACCATGAGAGATTTGATGGCGAGTCTTTAGCTATCGAGAGAGCGGAGACCCAGTATGATTTGTAGCGCGTAGTGAGGAGTCCCGGGCACAGATAGCCCGGTGTGCAGAGTTTGTTTTGAGCATTTTCCCCAGTAGCTCTTGTAGCCGGAGGTTCCGGGAGGGCATGATCAGCAGAGTTTATTCGGATGAGTTTGTTGGCGTTGATGGAGACGCCCGAGGTTGGCAAATGGATGCTGTAGAGCTCGATGTTTTAGTAAGTCCCCTACTGCTAGTAGTAAAGTAGTTGGCGAGTTTGAGTTTAGCATCCGTGTGTGGGATGCCCTGCTGTTCGAGAGGCCGAGGTGTGCCGTTCTGTCTTTGTTTGGTTCATCAGATGGTGGTGGAAGTCCCTTGTGAGAGGTGGACTAGCAGAGTCTCCACCAGTCGCCCGATTGTTTGGCAAGTTGCCGTGTTAGTGGCTTGAGGCAGATGAAGGGTCATCTTTGCCCCCTTGCGAGCCTGCTGTTGTTTAACAGCCCAGCTTCCTCAGATGTGGATTTGGTAGTAGTAGCACTTGAGGTGCATTGGTTGGTGTGCCACTTTGGCACTAAGTCTGGTTCAGGCTTGAGTTTGGCTTGGGCATAGCAGATGGTTCTATGCCGTTCGGAGTTCAGCGTACTCCTTTAGCCTTGGATCTGTTTATGGCAGTTGCACCCGTTTAGGTCGTGCCAGAGGGCTAGTTCAGTGGTAGTCGATGGACTACAAGCGAAAGGATGCTCGAGAGGAGCCGGAGCCGGAGCCTTTTTCCAGTGTTACTGGAGGTTGAGTAAGTCAGCAGGTTGGCGGTTGGTAATTGTTTGTGGGCGTGATTCTCGCGCTAGTGTTAAGGCCAAGAGATTTTCTTTGTGGTTGGCAGTGCGGTCAACTACCTTCGAGTGCCTTAATCTGAGGAGAGTTGAGCATTGTAGATGCGAGTTTGGTCCAGCAGAGGGACCCTAAGTTGGATGCTCATGAGATGAGTTGGATGCCATGAGGCGAGTTGAATGCTTTTGAGGCGAGATGAGCTGATGCCTTGCGAGAGGATTTGGATGCCTTATGGGTAAGCACCCTTGGTAGAGGCTTGGTATAAAGTGAGTTCGGTTTGGCATGGTTATGCCTTGATAAAGCAAGGTTGCCTCAGCTTTGAGCATCGTGTGGAGTTGGAACTTTTGGTGTTCCTTCGGTTGGAGTTGATTGGAGGCCCGAACAAGAGCGATGGTAGCAAAAAGCGCATGATTTTTGTTCGCCTTGGCTAAGAGAGTTGTTTGGATCCTTTCCTTGGGTAGAAGCCTTGTTGAGAGGCTGATGTTTGAGTAGGAGGACAGCGCATTCGGTAGCGTTGGGTCCTCTTGGTTTCAAGGTATTGGAGTTGGCTGCATGGTTGAGATCTTTGGAGAGAGTTGTGCTGTTGAGCGGTTGGGTGATAGCTCGTTTGCCTGCAGTAGTGTGTGTCGAGGGTTGCCGAAGAACCGTAGGTTGTGGAGAGCCTCTCAAGAGCTCAGTCGAGGCCAGTAGTGAGTTTGGTTGGCAAAGCTGGAGCCGTGTGGTTCGTAGCCTCGGTTGAGTTGCTAGCAGTCTTGGTAGGCTAGCAGGCCAGTGGTTGTTTGGAGTAGAGTCCGGATTGGTTCCGGTGTGGTGGCAAGTTGATGCTTGGTGTGGATTGGAGTTGCTAGAGATTAGTTTTGCTCGTGGGGCGAGTGGTTTGTGCCCTGTTGGTTGTTTTCCTGTTTCCAGGATGTTGAGTTGCCTTGTTGTTGCCCCGTGAGATTTAGATGTTGTTGCTTTAGTGGAGCAAGACAGTGAGCGTTTGTGGAGCTCTCTGTCCTTCGGTTGTCTTCTTGTAAGAGCCGTTTCCTTCTGGGAGTTGTCAGATTCCTCCCGTAGCCATGAGTTAATGGTAGAGGTGCTAGCTTGAAGGAAAAGTTTGTTGGTTGCTTAGAAGCGATCGTTTGTCGGTTAAGCGAGACTCTTGGATGGTGTTCTAGAATTTGCGATAAGGGTTGTTCTCGCCTCTTGTGAGTGTTTGGCTAAGATTGGGTTCTCTTGTTGTTTCGAGTGCTTGTTCGGTTCTAGCTGGAAGGCGTTGCCCTGAGGTCGTGTTCTTAGTCAGTAAGTTATGGGAGTTGACCCCTCCCTCGGCGATTGAGCAAGTCTTTGTTTGTTTCGGATTGGAGATCCGATTGGTTGAATATTCCTTGGGTGTTGCTTCCAAGAGAGTTGGTTCTTTGTTGCCTTGGGTTTGAGCAAGTCAGTGAGCTTGTGTGAAGTCCGTTGCCCTTGAGTTGCTTCTTTGGGAAATTCGTTTCTGTTTTTGTAGGAGTCGACTTAGCTCCGAGTTGTGTATTTGATCAGAGTAGCGCAGCGGTCAGCCCAGCGAGAGGGTCCCTGCTTTATGTTGTTAGCAAGCAAGAGTTGTTTGTCCCTGCAGAGCGGTGGCTGCCGAAGTAAGAGTTGTTTACGGCAAGTTGTTGGTTCTTTGGGGATTGAAGATTTCCCTTTCCCCTAGTCTCTGTGGTGGTTGAGTTGCTCCCTGGATGTCAGCCTCGAGAGTTAGCTTTGAGGTTGTCGTTATCCGTTTTCATCGTGAGGTTTTGGGAGTGGAGTTTCTGGTTGGAAGTTGAGTTAGGCTTAAGCTTAAAGGAGAAGTCCTTTGAGTAGTCGGTTGGATTTTAAGAGTTGAGAGGTAGCTTGGAGGCGAGTGTCGCTCGTTATAAGTTTGGGTTGAGTTCTGCTGAGCAAGCCCTTCTCGGGCTTTGACCCTTGTTGTGCGCTCGTAGTTGGAGTAGCAGAGCCGTTTGAGTGGGTTGGCACAGAGGTGCTATGGCTTTGGTTGGTAAAGCCATTGAGTACATTTTCCTCAAGGTGTTGTGCCGTAGAGAGGCTGCGTGATGGTTTAGTCCTTGCGGCCGAGTTTTCCTTGAGAGGAATTTTGGTGGTTTCCTTGCTGGCGAGTGTTTTCTTTGGCGGTTGCTAGTAGATTTGCATGGAAAAGTTTGCTTTCGGCCGTTTGGTTTCAGAATCTGGAAGGTTTCGATTGTTTGGCCGATTTGTTGAAGGGTGAGAGTTTGTTTGTTGTCATTTGTGAGCTTCGGAGGAGTTTAGCAGAGCGTGGTGTAAAGTTTTGAGCTTTTGGCGATCCTCGAGTTCTTTGTGAGTAGCACCGTTTTAGAGTTGGTGCGAGTTGAGGACGTGGTTTGCCGTCTGTTCCCTTGTAGTTGATGTATGCCCGATCTGGTTTGCATTGTGGCCTTGAGTTTTGAGAACCCAAGAGAGTTTTGGATCTCGAAGAGGGCTTGTGTGTTGGATTTTCGAGCGATTGGGACCGATATCATACTTGATGGAGTTTGCCTATAACAGCGATTATCGATCGGCGATTGAGATGGCTCCATTCGAGGCTTTGTATGGTAAGCGTTGTCGGTCCCCGTGTTTCGGGAAGAGGTTGGTGATAGACGAGTTTTGGGTCCCGAGATTCTGCAGATTGACCAATGGTGCAGTCTGAGAAGATTAGAGCTCGTATGTTGTGACTCAGAGTGAGCAGCGAGAAGAGTTACGCCGATGTTGGCGTCGGGATTTGGAGTTTGAGGTTGGTCGGCATGTGTTCCTTAAGGTTGCTCCGATGCGAGGTGTTTTGAGGTTTGGTAAGCCTGGGAAGTTGAGTCCCCGTTTTGTTGGTCCATTTGAGATCCAGAGAGGATTGGCAGAGTTGCTTTACCGGTTAGCCCTACCTCCGTCACTATCGGTGCATAGTGTTTTTCATGTATCGATGTTGAGGGCGGTATGTGCCGGACCCGTCGCACATTGTGGACTTTGAGCCTTTGCGGTGAATGAGGATTTGAGCTTCGAGGAGAAGCCGGTGAGGATCCTTGCCTTTGAGACCAAGGCGTTGCGTAATCGCGAGATTCGTTCGGTAAATGTTCGATGGAAGAGTCGGGGTTACGAGGAAGCCACTTGGGAGCGGGAAGGCGAGATGAGCTTGCATTACCCTGAGCTGTATTTTGAGTCTTAAGGACTTTCGAGGACGAAAGTCATAAAAAGGAGGGAATATTGTAACGGCCCAGGTTTTTCATCCCGGTCTTCCAGGTATGCCCTAGGGGTAATTTGGTAATTTGGTCGGGCCGTCAGGGCCGTTTGTGTCTTTTCCAGTTACTAAAATTATTGGATGAATTTATGTAGGTTGTTGGAGGGATTTGTGGTTTGGTTTGAGCAAGGTTTGATGCAAAAGTAAAAATAAAGGAAATTGTGCTGCAGCTGGGGTTTGAACCCGAGTCTCCTGGAAAGCTTGTGGGGATGTGTGCCAATTAAGCCATTAGTTGCTCTTGTTGCTCTTTCTGCATCACATCTTAGTTAACCTTGGATCTTTGGTGTTTGGTGCATTTGGTTAAATGAAATAGAAATTAGGTTTGTCCATCTTCTTCTCCAAAGTGTGTGGCCGCCCAAGCTTTGCTCTCCATTGCCTTGCCGAATTCTTCATCCTTGCAGCTCCCTTGGATCGTTCATCATCATTCGGGTAGGTATCGATATCCCTCTTCTTCTTCTCATCCGTTTGGTGTCTTTGTTTGGCCAAGTGAATAGAGGAGTGTTGTGTGTGTTTGTGTTGATTGCGGACCCACCGAGAGAAGCCCGACCAGCGACCATCGTCGCGCGTCGGCCGGGCCGGCTCAGACGCCAGATCGCGCAGCAGGCCGAGATCGCCCCTGCCGTCGCACCAGATCGCCCTTGCCGTCCACACCCCCCGTCGCGCCCAGATCTCGCGACAGCAACCGGCCCCGCCCCTGCTCGGCCATCGCCGGCCAGCGTCACGCGGTCGCGTCGCGCGCAGCGAGACGCGGCGACGCGCGCGCCTTCACCGTGTCGCTTGCCGAGCCGCTCGCCCGCACGCCCAGACGCGTTCGCGCGCGCGCGTCCTGCGAGCGGCTTCGCCTTGTCCGCATCGCACGCCCGGGCCCGTGCGCCGTGCGTGCCCGCTCGCTGCCGAGTCCGTCTGTCGTGCGGCGCCTGCCGCGCCCAGCGCCCATCCGCGCGCGCAGACGCGCCTAGCGCGCAGCCAGCGCCCAGCCCTGCCGTGCCAGCCTGCCAGCAACTCCAAGTTCGTGTCGCCGTGCCGCGTGAGTGCCCCGAGCCGAGTTTGCTGTTCTATTGTTGTTTAGACGTTTTAGATGCTGATTATTATTGGTTTGCTAGGTTCCCGCTCGCTAGCTCGGGATTGTTCGTGACTTAGGATTTGTATGTAGAAGCCTCCCGACCAAGGTAAGGATTTCTTACCAGGAGTTGTGGGCCTGCGGTATATTTGTGATTGTTGTTTTGTATGCTGTGTATGATTATTAGCATGTTTAGCCCTAGGTGCTCGCTCAATTCTCGTGGCATGAACTCTTGTATTGTTTCTCATGTTAGCCCATGCTAGGTTGTTCCATTCTGGCATGTTCGATATCTGTTCTTGCTTTGTAGTATCATGCTAGGTTCCTTGTATCTGTTGAGCACGTATTGGACTGCATTGAATGAATTGTTATTATTGCTATGGTTTAGAGTTCAGGTAGGTAGCATCATCCGGGCCGGATGCATAACGTAACTTGCATCCCAGCGGGGGCGTCACGAGATGGTACTCCGTCCCCGATCCCGTTAGGGTTTAGCTAACATTAACGGTGGCAATGCAATCTTGGGTGAGGGTGGCGATCGTTAAATGCCCCAACGGTCGGGATGATGACTTGGCATTGCCTCGCCCCCGGCGATCGGCACGCCCTCGGCGTGTTCGGCCGTAGCCCTTGATTGCCACTGTTAGGGCAAGGACCGCTTCTGGTGTAAGCCTACCACGGCCGGTTCCTTAGCCTCGAGTGCGGTGGTACGGTGACATAGTTCACGTGTCGAGTCTCACACCCCTATGTCGGTGACACCGATCCAGAGATTTAGTTAGGCATGGTGATCGAACACGGGCGGCTTGCCACTAGACCCGGCACCCCGAGTTTGCGGTAGCATGCGGTGCGCGCTTACGCTCATTACTGCGCGCCGGTGGAGAGCTCCTCGGGATCTTGAGCGAGTGCACCTTTCGTATCGGCGATAGAAGCCGGAGGCCGGGACTTGTTCCCGTATAGGGCGTATAGTGTGTTGTGGTATTTCCGGACTAAGACCCTGAGTTGGCATCCGAGGTCCAAGTGTGGACCTAGCTATGTGCTCCGCTCTGTGTGTTATATTCATAGCTTGCATACATTCTTCTAGATGATCATGTATATCGTATTGTACCCCGGTTGGGGATTCTTACTGAGTAATTCGTTACTCACCCTTATTCTGTGGTTTTCCACAGGTAACCAAGGCGCGAGACAGGATGGCTGAAGGAGGAGTTGTGATCATGGAATCCTGCTGTCATCTCTGACCATTTTATTATATCATGACTCTTGACTTTTGTTATTCCCCTGAATGCATGTAGACGGGCACGGAGCCCTAGGATGTTTTCTCACGTTTTATGGATTCCAGCATATTTGTACTTGTGGAATGTTTAAATGGTTTAAATAAATCTCTGATCAGAGTATGCTTTTAGAAATGTATGTTTTGATTGTTGAATGTTTCTGTTTTTACTTGGGATCCGAAACTTATTTTTCATAATGTCTTTTATTTTGAATACATGCATTGGGGTAAAGGCCCATTTAGAGCCCCTTTTGGGTTGGGTCTTTACAGCATGCCCTAGACCCAGCACCTCTCTGGTTTGCAGCAGCATGCGGTGCGCGCACACGCTCATTACAGCGCCAACTGGAGAGCTCCTCCTTGATCTTGAGTTCAGTGCACCTTTCGTATCGACCGTAGGAAGGCTGAGGCTGAGACTAGTTTCTCGTATAGTATCGTAAAGCGTTGTAGTTTTCCAGAGTAAGACCGTAAGATGGCATCCGAGGTTTATGTATGGATTAAGTGAGTGCTCTCTTCTGTGTTTATATTCATAGCTTGCATACTTTCTGCTAGATGACCAGTTATATCATATTGTACCTCGGTTGGGGATTCTTACTGAGTAATTCGTTACTCACCCTTATTTTGTGGTTTTCCACAGGTAACCATGGCGCGAAACAGGATGGCTGAAGGAGGAGCTGCTGATCATGGAAACCAGCTGTTTTAAACCCTGAGTCTTATGTTTATGCTTTATGTTTTGTTGTCCTCTGAATGCATGTAGTTGGGCACGGAGCCCTTAGGATGTTTTCTGATCATTTCTCTAGATTCTGGCATTTGTTGTAAACTGTTGGGTTTTCTTTGATGTTTGAATAAATCTCTTATCAGAGTGAGTTTTAAATTGTATTTAGCTTGGAACAGATGCTTGGAAACAGGGACAGGTTCCAGGACATCTTTATGTTTGTTTTTGAATAGATGTCTACCTCTTTTTAGTTTTAATCAGAATCTGGAAAGTGATCTTGCATAGTATTTTCTAAGTTTTTAAAAGCATGCATTGAGGTAAAGGCCTAGTTTAGAACCTCTTTCGGGTCGGGTCTTTACAAAAGTATAGTAAAATCGTTTCCAAATAACTTCTTAAAAACAACCCATCATGCTAAAGTCTTTAAATGTAAGAAAAACACAATGCAGTGGACTATCCCATGATCTGTCAACTCCTCCTCTAGCCACCTTGATGCTATGCCACAACCCAATTAGTCTTAAGCTCATTCCCACAGATCCATTAATATACAAAAACATTAAAAAATTAAAAAAAAAATCTTTAAAAAAAACCCTAATCAACAGTCCTAGCCGCCACTTCTACTTTTCCACTTTGTTTTTTCTTCTCTTTCATTTTTCGATTCTTCTTTCGTTCTTTCAAGTCATCTCTGTCTTTTCCTTCTTTTTTCTTTAGTTTTCTTTTTGGATAATTTTTTTCCGTTTGGCTTTCCTTTTCATTCATTAGTCACCATCCATTCTGCAAAATATGTGTTAATAATCTAACCCATCTCTCCTATGCTCGACTTGATTAATCATGGGTTGAACAAAAACTTAGATCTACACTGATAGGAGTTTTTTTTTTTGTGCATTTTAACTCTGATCTTTTTTGTCTCATCAAAGAAAAAACTTAAAATGAAGATTTTTTGTCTGCTCTTTATACTCGGTTATAACCTAATCGAACCGCATGGAACCGAAATAGGACGATTTGGTTCCCAAGTCAAAACTGAAAATATTCAGTTCTAGTCGGTTTACAATCCCTCAAAATCGATATATTCGATTCGGTTCGTGGTTCTGTCCAAAATCGGATCGAACCGAACTGTGAGCAGCCCTACATACTGGGCTAACCTTGGACCAGGACACACTGGGCTAATCTTGGACAAACCTGGTCAACACACACTGGGCTAACCTTGGACCAGCACATACTGGGCTAATCCTGGACAAACCTAACAAGATCTATCTAAGATGAAGTACCCTAGAGCTAATAGAGTTCAGCATCAAACATTGCACAACTAAGATAGGGTATCAACACTCATATCGAGCAGTCACATAAAAACAGGGAAGTGCAATCAACTGGGTACAACATTCTACATGCCAGGTCCTATCAGGCAAATCATACATTTCCTATCCATTAGCATGCTTAACAACAGTCATTCAAGAAATAGGGCATATTCATTAGCATATCATTCTGACAACCTGCACGAGTCTATCCACTAGCATACATTTCAGCCAGACATAACAAATAAAACCTATCCACTAACATCCTCAACAACAGGTGATAATAAAGATGATCTATCCAATAATCATGCATAGCAAACAGAACACACAACTAGGAAACTATCAATGCCAAGTGCAGGGTCCACACAACCCTCGCAAGGAACCCTTACCTGAAAACCTAAGACAAACAATCAATAGAAATTTGCTCCTCGAGCTGCAGAATCAACACAAGCAACCTAATAGAAATAACACAACAACAATTAAATTCTAATTAACCAAACATCAAACGACAAACACACGAGGCTCAGGAACCAGGAATTACCTTAAGCCAAAGAACAAGTGCTCTCGACAAGGACAAGAATGGCCTCAACAAGGGTAGCCTCGGTGGCTCGACTAATTTGTTTGCGGATGGGTGCGGTCGAGCAGGTGTGCAGATGCGGCAAGGCATCGAGCGGCGTGATACGTACGACAAGGCTTCATGTGGCTGCGGCAAGGACAGTGTGCGGTAGAGGGCGAGCGGACAAGTGTGGGTGTTTGCGGCGTGATGAAGCTGTGCATGCGGAGTGATTGATGGGCTAGGCGAGCTGGGCCATGCTGTGCGAGAGACGAAGAGGCGATCGTTGAGGTGTTGTGCGAGCGGCTGGCTGCGTCTGGGCGTGCTGCATCCCTCGGCTGTGCTGCTGGTTGCGTGCAGTAGCTCTCAACGACAAGGGGGTGCGATGGTGAAGCTTGGCTCGACACGTGGGCTTGGCGATGGAGGTTCGGCAATGGAGGAATGGGAAAACATGATGGAGACGATGGAGAGAAGGATGGAGAGGTGTAACGACCCGACTCGGAAGGGTTCTAACTAGGCCGTTACCTCAATGCATGCATTACAAATCTACAGAAAATTCGCAAGAGGGTGTTCGGATTCTAAGTAAAACTAAAACATAAAACATCCATTTAAAATCAACATCAATTCCTGGAACCTGTCCCTGTTTCCAAGCACCTGTTCCAAGACAAATACATTTACAAAACTTACTCTGATCAGAGATTTATTTAAAACATACAAACTTTACAACAAAGCTAGAATCCGGAAATACATTCAGAAAACACCCTAGGGCTCCGTTCCCAACTACATGCATTCAGAGAACATTTAAATCATTACATAAACATAAGACTCAGAGTTGAACAACAGGTTTTCCATGATCATAGCTCCTCCTCCAGCCATCATGTCTCGCATCTTGGTTACCTGTGGAAAAACCACAGAAATAAGGGTGAGTAACGAATTACTCAGTAAGAATCCCCAATCGGGGTACAATACGATATAATCAGTCATCTAGTACCAAAGCATGCAAGCAAACAGCTACCAACACAGATCATGGCTCTACGAGCTCATAAAACAAGATCTGGAGCCATCAGAAGTCTCTTTCTTCCGGCCTAACTGGGATTGGATACACTGACCAATCCTGGGACATCACCGAGGTATCTGTCACTCGGGGAGAATACACTGATCCCTAGAATGTCCTCAAGGGCCTCCTTGCCCTTGCACTAAACTGGACTTAAGGGAGAGTACCCGAAGTCAGGCTCTAATGAAGGGAATAGTGTACTCACGACATTAGCCCGGGGGAGCTCTCCGAACCGGCAACTAACGCGTGTGCGCGCACACCGCATGCTCCTCTGCAACCGGCGTAAATGCGGGGGCCTAAGGGCAAACTGCTCGGGCTAGGTGCACATGTCTATGACTCGGAAGCGGTGTCACTGATCACAGTAGCGCGAGGCCCTCGGCTCTCATCTGTGCAGCCTGATCCACCGACCTGAAGCTAAGAACCGGCCAGGTTAGGCTTACACCGTTGGCAGGGTTCCGCTCTAGCAGGCTACAAACTAGGCTATGCCGAAGTGGGTAGCTAAGTCCACAACCGGCGGGTCGGGGGGGGGGGGTAGCAAGATACGTTATGCTTCGCACACTTTATCTAAGAGTACAAAGTAAAAAGCAATGATTCCTGGCTAGCAAGCAAAGACCGACATCAATCACACTAACCTAGCATGATACTACGAGCTTAAGCAGGAATCATAAGCATGCTGGCAGAACAAACCTAGCATGGCACTAACATGTAAAATCAAGCAAACATGCTAGCAGAAATCAATCAAAGTTGATCTATTACTATCATGCTCATAACAGTCAGCAAACAAGCAAGGCATAATCATGAAAATATCGCAGAGCCCACACAACTCCGGTAAGAAATCCTTACCTGGTCGGAAGGCAACAACACACAATAAAATAACTGCGATCGAACCCGAGCAACCTATATCGAGCCAAACAAACACATCAATAATCACACAATAGGCCTAAATAATAATAAAATAAACAGGGCTCGGCTCGGAAGCAACTCACGAGGCACGGCTGACACGCGAACGAGCCGGTTGCACGGGCTAGGCAGCCAAAGGGGCTGGCTGGGCGCGTTGGGGCCGCAGGGGCTGGGCGTCGGGCGCTGGCTGCGCAGGGACGGCAAGCGAGTGACACAGGGCGCGCGGGTGCGGGCGCTAGTTCGGCTGGGCGACGGCGCGCGGCGCGGCTCAGCAAGCTACAGGGCGAGGGCGCGCAACACGGGCGCGGGGAAGCGCGATCTGGCGCTGGGACGTGCGACTCGAGCTGGGCGATGTGACGTGGCATTGTGCGCGGCTCGGCACAGTGCGCAGCTGGGCGACACGGACTAGGGCAGGGCGAGCTCGGGCTGGCGACGCGACAGCCTGGGCGAGGGCGCGCGAGGGTTGGGCGACGCTCGGGCGAGCTGAGCGACATTATGCGAGGCAGGGGCTCGGGCAGGGCGAGTCAGGGGCGCGCGGGCGCTGGGCGACCTGGGCGAGCTGGGGCTGGGCTAGGCTGGGCTGAAATTCGCCGCTCGGGAAATTTGCGCTGGTTTGAAATAGTGGGCGAGCCAAGGGGCTGGGCTAGGGGGCTAGGTCGGGGAGAGAGAGAGAGAGAGAGAGAAAGAGAGAGAGAGAGAGAAAATTGATTTTGGGGAAAAAAATAAAAGAAAATGGGAAATAAAAAGGAAAATGGTAAAAAAGGGAAAAATGGGATTTTTATCTCATTTTATCCATCCTTATCCACTTAAAACCTTAAAATCCCATTTCCCGGCTTCCTCCTTCGAGACCCAACAGAAGCAATCTTTTCCAATAAACAAATCTCACTTAAATCCAACTCCCAAAGCAACACTAAGGGCCCGGGCTCGAATCCCAAAGGAAACACACAACCAACCATCACTTTGCCAAACCCCAAACCACAACCGAGCATCCAACCGAAAAGCCCAAACACCACGGGACTCGCAGCCACCAACAAACAAGCCTCGACAAAGGCAGGAGCTACCTCGAAGCCCAGAAAACAACAAATCCTGCCCGGGGAGCCAAAAGACCAAAATACCCCCAAGGGTCCAAACCGCTCTAATGACCCAACCAACAACCGAATCTTGACCCGAAGGCACCTCGAAAAGCGGAATAGAAAGCGGGGTGTTACAATACTCCCTCCTTTTAAGACTTTCGTCCTCGAAAGTCCTAAGACGAAACAGCTCCAGGAAAACTCCACTGATCCAGCCAACTGAACTTCTCAACCAACAACACCAACCTTCTTCGAAAACCAAACCCTTTTGGGTTCACAAATCTCAAAGCCACAATGCCATCAAGACTGGGCATACACTGAACTCCAAAGGGAATAAACGGCAAACCACATCCTCTACTCGCACCTACTCTCAAACGGTGCTACTCTCAGCAAACTCGAGGACGGGCCACAAGCTCTGAAACTCAACGCCACGCACTGGCGAACTCCTCTGGAAGCTCACAGCTATTAACAAACAGCCTCAACCCAACAACAAACTGGCTAAACAACTGAACCTCCCAGGTTCCAGAAACCAAACGGCCAACAAACAGCAGCCTCTCAACGGCCGAAAGCAAACTTTTCCATGCAAACCTACTAGCAACTGGCCAAAGAAAATACTGCCAGGCCAGGAAACCACCAAAATTCCTCTCAAGGAAAACTCGGGCTGCAAGGGCTAAACCATCACGCAGCTCTCTGCGGCACAACACCTTGAGGAAAACAGCTCAACGGCTTACCAAACAAAGCCACGGCACCTCCGTGCCGACTCACTCAAACGAGGCTCCGCTATCGCCAACTGCGAACGCACAACAACTAGGAGCAAAGCCCGAGAAGGGCTTGCTCAGCAGAACTCAACCCAAGCTATAACGAGCAACGCTCGCCTCCAAGCTACTACTCAACTCTCAACCAGAAGCTCCACTCCCGAAACCTCGCAAGGAAAACGGATAACGACAACCTCAAAGCTTACGGATCCTGAGCCACACGAATCCGCAAGACTACCTCAGAAGCTAACTCTCGAGGCTGACATCCAGGGAGCAACTCAACAACCACCGAGACTAGGGGGAAGGGAAATCTTCAATCCCCAAAGAATCAACAACTTGACAGAAACAACTCTTACTGGCTGGCCACCGCCCTTGCGGGGACAAACAACTCTTGCTTGCTAACAACACAAAGCAGGGACCCTCTCACTTGGCTGACCACTGCGCTACTCTGATCAACTACACAACTCAGAAGCTAAGCTAACTCCTGCCAAACGGGAAACGACTTCCTGACCGGCAAACTCCGGAGAGGGCGTGAACTCCACACACGCTCGCTGACTTGCTCAAACCCAAGGCAACAGCAACCAACTCTCTTGGAAGCAATACCGAAGGGAAAACTCAACCAATCGGATCCCAATCCTGAACCAACAGCACTTGCTCAACTGCCGAGGGAGGGGTCAATTCCCAAAACTTCCTGACTAGGAAAAAGACCTCAGGGCAACGCCCTCCAGCTAGAACCGAACTAGCTCTCGAAACAACAAGAGGACCAAACTTTGGCCCAACACTCACAAGAGGCAAAACAACCCTTACTGCAGCCTCTAGAACACCATCCAAGAGTCCACCTAACTGGACAAACAACTGCTTCCAAGCAACCAACCAACTTTTCCTTCAAGCTAGCACCTCTACCATCAACTCATGGCTACGGGAGAAATCTGACAACTCCCAGAAGGAAACGGCTCTTACAAGCAGACAACCGAAGGACAGAGAGCTCCACAAACGCTCACTGTCTTGCTCCACTAGAGCAACAACAACTAATCTCACGGGGCAACAACAGGGGTCCATCTCAGACTGAACCTCCAAATGCCAAACGGGGAAACTCAACATCCTGGAAACAGGAAAGCCACCAACAGGGCACGAACCACTCGCCCCACGACCATAACTAATCTCTAGCAGCTCCAAACCACACCTTGGACAACACCAAGCATCAACTTGCCCCCGCACCGGAACCAATCAGGACTCTACTCCAAACAAACACTGGCTTGCTAGTCTACCAAGACTGCTAGCAACTCAACCGAGGCTACAAACTACACGCCTCCAGCTAGCCAACTGAAACTCACTAGCTGGGCCTGACTGAGCTCTGGAGAGGCTCTCCACAACCTAGGGTTCTTCGGCAACCCTCGACACACACTGTCGACAAACGAGCTAACACCCCTTTGCACGAACAGCACAACTCTCTCCAGCATCTCAACCATGCTAGCCGACTCCAACTCCTTGGGAACCAAGAGGACCCGAAACGCTACCGAATGCGTCGTCCTCCTACTCAAACATCAGCCACAACAAGGCTTCTACCCAAGGAAAGGATCCAAACAACTCTCTTAGCCAAGGCGATCAGAAACTGCGCGGCTTTGCTACCACCGCACTTGTTCAGTTTCCAACTGAACTCCAACCGATGGAACACCAAAAGTTCCATCTCCACACGATGCTAAAATCTGAGGCAACCTTGCTCTACCAAGGCATAACCATGCCACACCGAACTTACTTTATACCAAGCCTCTACCAAGGGTGCTTACCCAAAGGCATCCAAATCCTCTCGCAAGGCATCAACTCATCTTGCCTCAAAAGCATCCAACTCGCCTCATGGCATCCAACTCGCCTCATAGGAATCCAGCTCATCTCATGAGCATCCAACTCAGGGTCCCCCTGCTGGACCAAACTCGCATCTACGATGCTCAACTCTCCTCAGATTAAGGCACTCGAAGGTAGTTGACCGCACTACCAACCACAAGGAAACTCTTGGCCTTAACACTAGCGCGAGACTCACGTGCACCAACACTTACCAACCGCCAACCTGCTGACTTACTCAACCTCCAGCTAACACTGGGAAGAGGCTCCGGCTCCTCTCGAGCATCCTTTCGCTTGTAGTCCACCGACTACCACTAAACTAGCCCTCTGGCACGACCTAAACAGGTGCAACTGCCATAAACGGATCCAAGGCTAAAGGAGTGCGCTGAACTTCGGACGGCATAGGACCATCTGCTATGCCCAAGCCAAACTAAAGCCCGAACCAGACTTAGTGCCAAAGTGGCACACCAACCAATGCACCTCAAGTGCTACTACTACCAAATCCACATCTTACTACAGATGGGGCCAACAAGGTCACTACCTCAAGTGACAACAACTCTGGCTAGGCATACAAGGGCTCAACTAAAACAGCCATGCCTATGGCATCTCATCAAACCGAAGGCTCACAACCTACTCTTGCATCTCCTCATGATGCTCAACAAAACTCTGACCGGATCTCTCAACATGCAGCAGCTAGCTCCACTCTAGGAGCTCACCAAGGAAGAGTGCTCAACTCTACCTAACATCTGAGGAAACGGGTCATTAAACAACAAAGAGCTTGCAAGGGGCAAAGATGTCTCTACATCCGCCTCAAGCCACTAACACGGCAACTTGCCAATCAATTGGGCGATGGTGGAGACTACGCTAGTCCACCTCTCACAAGGACTACCACCACCACCAATCTGTTGTACCAAGCAAAGACAGAAGCAGCACACCCTCGGCTCTCGAGCAGCGGGGCATCCCAACACATGGATGCTAAACTCAAACACGCCAATCTGCTTTACTACTAGCAAAGCGGGACTTTTCAAACATCGAGCTCTACAGGGCATACACTTGCCAAATCGGGCGGCTCTATCAACGCCAACAAGCTCATCTGAATAAAACTGCTGATCATGCCCTCCCAGGGAACCTCAGGGGCTACAAGAGCTACTGGGGAAAATCTTTGAAACAAACTCTGCCACCGGTGGGCTATCTCTGTGCCGGGACTCCTCACTACGCGCTACAAAGCGCGCTGGGTCTCCGCTCTCACGATAGCTAAAGACACGCCAACCAATCTCTCATGGTGGAGCACACTCTGCTCAAGGAGTCTCACTGAGGCGTGCTAGCCTCTACCCCTACTCTAGGCAACTCAAGCGCGGGGCCAACTCTCGCCAGCGGGTCTAAACGACCTCGACGCGGCCTCAACATCAACACGATCGGTCCAACTCCTCGGTCGGACATGCCAAGTGTCTGCTCCTCCGGGCGCGATCAACATCTCGGCGATCGCGCACAAAGCACCTCCACCCCCTCTCACTAGGGGAAGAACAACAACTGGGCCACAAATGGCCAATGGGAGTCTAAGCTCGCTCCCTCGGGGACGACGTCCCGGGGCATTCGAATCTATCTGGATACCTCAACAAGTCGCTAAATCATGCTCTTTTCACGGGAAAGTTGGCAAGATGGCTCTCTAAGCCCAAACCAACAGTCGAGTCGAACACCGCTTCGTCTCTCGCTCCACAACTCTACACAAGGCATACACTAGATGAAAAGTATTGAAAATTCTTACCCCTTTCTTTAAAGCAAGAAACTTAGGCGCACTGATGGTCGTCGAGTGTCTTGATGATCATGGAAAAACGACCTACAACAAAGGTCAGTCTACAGAATCTATGACTCTGAGCTCTGATACCAACCTGTAACGACCCGACCCGCAAGGGTTCTAACTAGGCCGTTACCTCAATGCATGCATTACAAATCTACAGAAAATTCGCAAGAGGGTGTTCGGATTCTAAGTAAAACTAAAACATAAAACATCCATTTAAAATCAACATCAATTCATGGAACCTATCCCTGTTTCCAAGCACCTGTTCCAAGACAAATACATTTACAAAACTTACTCTGATCAGAGATTTATTTAAAACATACAAACTTTACAACAATGCTAGAATCCGGAAATACATTCAGAAAACACCCTAGGGCTCTGTGCCCAACTACATGCATTCAGAGAACATTTAAATCATAACATAAACATAAGACTCAGAGTTGAACAACGGGTTTTCCATGATCATAGCTCCTCCTCCAGCCATCCTGTCTCGCATCATGGTTACTTGTGGAAAAACCACAGAAATAAGGGTGAGTGACGAATTACTCAGTAAGAAACCCCAACCGGGGTACAATACGATATAATCAGTCATCTAGTACCAAAGCATGCAAGAAAATAGCTACCAACACAGATCATGGCTCAACGAGCTCATAAACAAGATCTGGAGCCATCAGAAGTCTCTTTCTTCCGGCCTAACTGGGATTGGATACACTGACCAATCCTGGGACATCACCGAGGTATCTGTCACTCGGGGGGAATACACTGATCCCTAGAATGTTCTCAAGGGCCTCCTTGCCCTTGCACTAAACTGGACTTTACGGGAGAGTACCCGAAGTCAAGCTCTAACGGAAGGAATGGTGTACTCACGACATTAGCCCGGGGGAGCTCTTCGAACCGGCAACTAACGCGTGTGCGCGCACACCGCATGCTCCTCTGCAACCGACGTAAATGCGGGGGCCTAAGGGCAAACTACGCGGGCCATGTGCACATGCCTATGACTCGGAAGCGGTGTCACTGATCACACTAGCGCGAGGCCCTCGACGCTCATCTGTGCAGCCTGATCCACCGACCTGAAGCTAAGAATCGGCCAGGGTAGGCTTACACCGTTGGCAGGGTTCCGCTCTAGCAGGCTACAAACTAGGCTATGTCGAAGTGGGTAGCTAAGTCCACAACCGGCGGGTCGGGGGGGGGGGGGTAGCAAGATACGTTATGCTGCGCACACTTTACTCCCGACCTGAGCTACTGGGGACAAAGTACGTTATGTCCGCTCAACCTCTGGATGATGACAAACCCTACAACTCTATATAAGAGTACAGAGTAAAAAGCAATGATTCCTGGCTAGCAAGCAAAGACCGACATCAATCACACTAACCTAGCATGATACTACGAGCTTAAGCAGGAGTCATAAGCATGCTGGCAGAACAAACCTAGCATGGCACTAACATGTAAAATCAAGCAAACATGCTAGCAGAAATCAATCAAAGTTGATCTATTACTATCTTGCTCATAACAGTCAGCAAACAAGCAAGGCATAATCATGAAAATATCGCAGGGCCCACACAACTCCGGTAAGAAATCCTTACCTTGTCGGAAGGCAACAACACACAATAAAATAACTGCGATCGAACCCGAGCAACCTATATCGAGCCAAACAAACACATCAATAATCACATAATAGGCCTAAATAATAATAAAATAAACAGGGCTCGGCTCGGGAGCAACTCACGAGGCGCGGCTGACACGCGAACGAGCCGGCTGCACGGGCTAGGCAGCCAAAGGGGCTGGGCGCTGGCTGCGCGCGGATGGCACGCGAGCGACACAGGGCGCGCGGGCGCTAGCTCGGCTGGGCGACGGCGCGCGGCCCGGCTCAGCAAGCTACAGGGCGAGGGCGCGCGATACGAGCTGGGCGATGCGACGCATCACTGTGCGCTGGCTTCGGCAAGGCGCACTGGGCGACACGGACGAGGCGTGGCGAGCTCGGCCGGGCGACGCGACGTTCGGGCGAGGGCGCGCAAGGGAGGCGAGCGACGCCGCGAGCTGGCGACACTGCGGCGAGCAGGGGGCTCGGGCTGGGCGAGCGAGGGGGCTCGCCGACCACTGGGGACTCGGGCGAGCTGGTCAGGCTAGGCTCTCGGTGAAATTTGGGCACCAAGGGGTCGGGCTAGGGGCTAGGTCGGGGAGAGAGAGAGAGAGAGAGAAAAAAAATTGATTTTGGGGAAAAAAATAAAAGAAAATGGGAAATAAAAAGGAAAATGTGAAAAAAGGGAAAAATGGGATTTTTATCTCATTTTATCCATCCTTATCCATTTAAAACCTTAAAATCCCATTTCCCGGCTTCCTCCTTCGAGACCCGACCGAAGCAATCTTTTCCAATAAACAAATCTCACTTAAATCCAACTCCCAAAGCAACACTAAGGGCCCGGGCTCAAATCCCAAAGGAAACACACAACCAACCATCACTTTGCCAAACCCCAAACCACAACTGAGCATCCAACCGAAAAGCCCAAACACCACGGGACTCGCAACCACCAACAAACAAGCCTCGACAAAGGCAGGAGCTACCTCGAAGCCCAAAAAACCACAAATCCTGCCCGGGGAGCCAAAAGACCAAAATACCCCCAAGGGTCCAAACCGCTCTAATGACCCAACCAACAACCGAATCTTGACCCGAAGGCACCTCGAAAACTGGAATAGGAAACTGGGCTGTTACAAGAGGCTAGAGCTTTTGGCATTTGATCAAATGGGTTTTCTCCCTTTTTTTCTTTTCTTTAATTGTTTAATTAAACCCAAAAAGCCCAAGTGTAAGAAATGATCCTCCCTCGAGTCCCAGCAACAACACTTTAATTTTCTTATTTTTCTCTTTTTACCGAACGACCTTCAAACCTCTCGAAAGCAATTCCAAACCTGGAACTTGAAACCGAAACACAATTCCAACTCAACAAAAGATAGGAAACAACCAGAAAACCCTAAATAATTACAACACTGTCCCTGAGGGCAAACTGCCCTAACGGCACAACCAGACAACTGAATAAACTACGAAACGTACCTAGAGAACCGAAACAAAAACCTGGGCCATTACAACATTGACTTCGGTGACTCTTTCTTGTCTGAAGAGGAAGGGCCATTGATTCGCAAAGTTGGGCGTAGTGCGTTAATGGATAATCTCGTGCTCATGCATGTGGATGGTGGTGAGGTCAGAACAAGAATCACGATTGAATTGGAATTAGCTGCCTCTATGTTTTAGTTTTAACCAATAGAAAAGTTTTCGATGTTCTCATCATTGTGTCCTGCCCATGAAATTTCTCGAGCAAACGTAAGACTTAGTCTAGCTTTGGAGCTTTAGTTGAGTATGCCTTTTAAAATAATCCTAACCTAACAATGACTTAATCTCTGATCGGAACAAAGAAATAGGAAAATTATTAAATGCTAAATCTGAAAGCTTGAAGTATTTCCTCGAGAAATCATGAGAATTTTAAGTTTAGGGGAACTAAGCCTCACCTTCATTAAGGACAAAGAATATTTCAAGTCTGAGGATGAAGGGGAGCCCGTGTATGAGAAAAATACAAAAAAAAAAATTCAAATTCAAAAACATGTTCAAAGCATTTTGGTTAGGTGAATAAAAGTGTGAATAACATTCATCAAAATAAGAAAAAAATGTTCATATCAAATAAGGTTGATAGCCAAGTGTGAAATAAGGCAAAAATTCAAGCACTGCAAAAGAAAGAAAAGCCCAAAAGGAAACTAAGGGCTAGTAGCCATAGAGCTGAGAGTATTCTGATTCCTCCTAAAGCCTTAACTTTAGTTGTTTCCGCTGCTTAAGTGCTCTGCTTTGCTCAAGTGTGCCATTTTAAGAACTATGGAATTTGGGTGTAGTCAGTTTGAGGAGGCTCGAAGCACTAAAAGGGTGTGTGACTAGAAAAATTCAAATGCTCTAAATGCTTTGGGACTTAATTGGATCAAGGGATTGAGTAGGGTGTTTTAGAGTCGTAGGCATTATTTGTTAAGGGTGCTCTAAGTCGTAGGCATTATTCTAACAGGGAAGAATTCTTTATTAGGGATAAAAATTATCTTGAAAAGCATACGAGGCTAAAGGGAATTAACAAATGCTGAGAGTTTTGGTTTATGACGAAAAATTCTAAGGCAGAACTGAAATTGCTGAAAGCACAGAAAATGGATTTTATTGATACGCATGCATATTTCGAGCATTGAAAGAAGCATTCTTTGTTAGATGTCTAAAGCATTGCTCAAGACGAGTAGTGGTTCAAGTCTAGGGGTTTGATAACTCTCAATTAGAGAGTTATTTAGTCCTCTTTAGGGTGTATTTAGTGACGAAATCATGCAGTATTATCACACTTTGATGCATAGAACAACCTTAAGACAAAGACTTAATTATAAAATACATTGCATGGCATTCATAAGGAAAGGAATAGAAAAAAATAAGAGAATCAAGAACTTTTGTGCTGAAATGTTAATGCTCAAAGCATTATGTATAGCATTCCTAGAACCCTCATTCTCGCTAAGTATTTTTTATCATTGCAGAGTCTGGAAATGTTAGAAGCATTGTACTCATGCCTCGATCAGAAGATTCAGATGAAAGAAAGGATGAGCCATGTGGAAGCAAGCCAATGCTCCAGCATTCGGTCGATCGAGGAAAAAGACAGTTTTCCTACAAAAGCTAAAATTCTCTGTAGAAGAATGTGAAGTCGGTTGTGTCAGATCTGGTCGGCTACGGTGTGGAATGCAAGGTACCTTTTTCCCTAGAATCTCGGTCGTTGATCCATGATAAAGAAAGGAGTATATAGGTCATTTTTTTGGAAGAAATCGTATGCGACTTTTTATGGAATTTTAGGGATTGGAGAGCTATTGGAATCAAGGGAAGATCATTAGTGCTTGCAGCATTTATTCCTCATTTCTGTATTTCTGTTTTTAGAACATTCTTTTTTGCTATTTTTAGTAGTTTATAGCATAGTCTTTCCTGCTTTGTAATCGTGTTATTTAAAGACTTTGCTAGCTTGATCGTAGCTCATTTTTAGTTGATATTGTAAGTCCGAAGTTTCCTTTTTCATGTTCTATTGCATTTTTGTGCTTTCTACTTTGGTTGGTTGCAAGTTCACTTGAACTTCTATTGTTTCATCGCTTTTTTATCATCTGTTGTTTAAGATTGTTGTTAAAACCTTCTATTACTTGATGTTTAAAGCATTCACATCTTTTGTTTTGTGCTTTTTCACTACAATCATGAGCTAAGTTCTTATAGATGAGAGTTGAGGGGAGAGTATGTGTTACATGTATCTTGGGTAAGGAGGGGGATGTTGAGCTAAGACATAGTAGGTGTAATACACCAATAGCATGTTTCGACTGATCATCCATTCATGTTTTCTTTTCTCTTCATCTCGGAAGAGAGGGAGATTAGAGACCTACTACTCATGTCCATTAGTTTCATGTTAAGAACTCTTGCATGTTAAAGAGGAAGGACAGGAATAGTCACCTCGCTAGTGCACATTTCATGGTGTTTAGCTTTGAGCGTAGACGTGGAAGCTCATGTTTAAAGAGAATAAATGTGTGGAGTTCACTTCTCACCATACACTTACCCTTGTGCATGTCAATCACACTCGAAATACTCTTGATCCGAGCCTACTATCTCATTTGGATTGTTATCAATTAATTCCAACATTTTCATTTAGCATTCTACATTTAAGTATTCATAGCATCCTGTTACAATTGTTTGATTTCCTGAAGTCAAAAGAATTGTACCTATTTTTAGGCAGACTCTGTAATGTTTAGAGCATTTAGGTCGCATTTTCATGTTTGCTGAATTTATGAATATTAGGAACGTAGTAACCACCAATATTTCCTTTAATTTTATGTACGTGACTTCTCAATTAACGCTTATCAAGAATTTAAACTAGCCCCTGTGGAGAATGACTCGTAACTTATCACTTGATTGCAAATGGCTGCGTATACTTGCGTGTTTGTCTGTTGAATGCTTGAGCATCATATGTTAAAGTATATTATTCGACTAGATTCTCATCTACTTAACTGAGTAGCTCAACATTTTTCACCCGACCACTTACTCTTAAATTATTTTCTCACTCTTTCGTCTTTCATCTCTTCTCCTTTTTTTGGTAGAAGTTTTATCTATCTTAAATCCACCTCTCTAGTTTTTTCCTTCTTTTTTTTCTCTTATTCTCCTTCAAACCATCTCATCCAATTGTTGAACATGAGACAAATTTCCTAAATAATCATTTTCTTTCCTTCATTTTTCATTATTGTTTTCAAAATTCATAGTCTACCATGGAACCAAGAAGAAAAAGAAAGAGAATGAAAAAAGAAAATAAAAGGAAAGAGGGGAGGAAAGGTGGATTGAAGATAGGTAAAACTTCTAAATAGAGAAATGATGAAAGATGGAAGAGAAAGAAAATAATTTAGTTGTGAGAAAAAATTCATTTGACTACAAATACAATTTTTGAACTTTTTTATAGTCTAGGGACCAAATTTGGACATTTGAAAGTTGCGGGGCCAAAATTGGACAAACAACAAAGTCGAGGGACCAAAATTGAACATTTAAAAGTCGAGGAATCAAAATGGAACAAACCCCAAAGTCGAGGGACCAAAATGGTACTTTAACCTACTTTTTTATATTGATTTTTTTTTGGAAAAATGCATGACTTCATTATGACTTCATTTATATTAGTTCATTGCTTATGTCATTTATAATAGATTTGCTTTTACCTTTTTATCCCCCCAAACTCTATTGTTTGGATCCGCCCCTAGTTCCACGACCACCCAATGATCTATGGTAGGAGATGGCATATTCTGACTCACCACGCTTACTAAGTAGTTGCATTAATTAGGTCTATTAATTGTTATGTAGTTTAATTTTTTTTTCCAATCGTTCTTACGCATCTTAATATATTCTAATGATATTATGCATTAATTGAATGAATTTAGAGTTAGAATAACATTAAGAAGGGAAATTTATATAAATAAGATGCATGTATGATTTAGGAGCTTGAAAATGAAAAGCTAAGGAAAACTAAATTTCATACGCTTTTTATACTAAAATGTTAAAGATCCCTTGACTCACTAAATTCTTATCATATTTGTAGGAGCTGGGACTGCCATTAGCTTCACATTTAGAAAATTCGAAAACCGAAATGTGATATCCTGCGCATTGGAAAGCTGCAAGATTTTTTAGACAGAATCGCAAAACTCAAGGGATTTAATGCAACAAGATAAGCGAGAAAATAAAAAACCAAATCGCGAGAATAAGGAGATATGTTGCCAAAAAGATAGATTGATAAGAAGATATTCCCAAATTTAATTCTGATTTGGAGCTATAGATCTTTTCTAAATTCAACTCCAAATGTGATTCCTTGATCCCCAAGCATTCTTGAAGCCTATATAAAGGAGAAGAATTCAGTCGTCTAAAGTGTGCCTATTTTTGGAGTTCTACTCCCGCAATTAGGATTAAGGTTCTGAAGCGAAGTTCGCGTTCTTATTGACAATGAGTGTTTTTCTTCAAGCAACCACTACTTTTATTTATTCGCTTTATGTTTTGCATTATAGTAGTATAAGATTAGTTTTTTCTTTGTTTCCTTTTCGCTTTTGCACAGACATTTTTTCCTTCAATGTAATATTATTTATATTTTACTGCCATATTTTATCTATTTTTAACTATGATTGGCTAAACATCATAAGCGAATGTTAAGGGGACGGGTTGTAGAACTATGTTTGGATAAAAGAAGAGTGATAAATGATGCATGTTGAAATAGGGACTTAATTAAATAGTGAATGCTGATCGGCCATTCACATGAACCTGTAAGCTGATAATTCGAAAGAAAAGGTAGCTTAAGTTTAGTTCGCTTGTTCAGTAGGTTAGTGTAAGTTGTCTTACAAATACAAGAAGAGTTTAGGGATAAATGTTCTACTATTGCATACGACGCAATGTTTAGAAAGCTACGCTGATTTGCTATGGGAGCTAGAGTTAGCCTGAGCGAATACGAAAGCAAACATTTAGATAAATGAAGTATGTTATTTACTACTTACCATTAGTTACCCTTAGGAATTTTTAGACGCTTCCCATAACCTTAACCCGAACCTTACTTATTTTACTTTCGCATTTAGGATTAACCCAAACAAAACCTCAAATAAATTGTCTCTACTTTTTGCATGACTCTTAGATTAATTAACTAATTATAGATATCAATTTCTGTGGAGAAGGATAATTAAATACTTATCATTAGCTGCACTTTCGACTGCGTATACTTGCATAGAATGCCATTCAAAAGTGTAGGATATTAATAATTTGTATATTCCTCTTACGAATTTATCTTTATTGTATTGTTCTGAAATATCGCATAAATCTTCTAAAGGGGTACCACATGGTTTCATTCCCAGTTTTCCCAGCTGAAATATCACATGCTGAAATATCCTATAATTTTCTGTTTAGGATAATCTTTAAGTGGTTTTATGTAGCAAATGCACATGAATGTGTGAATCTCATGTTTTACTTTCCTAGACCTGATATTTTTGTATTACTGCAGCATTTATGTGGAGCGAAATGTGATGTTGTTGTAACATATTGTTGAAACAGCAAAGCCTTTAAATGTAAATTGGTGCTCATGAAAAATATCTAAGATGGGACGTATGCATTTTAAATCAAAGTTTTTTATTTTTAACCGCTCTGAAAAGGATCAAGGACGTGGATCGTGGAGTAGGGAATGTCAGTAATGGAGCACGTGTAGCAGAGTATTAAAGAAGACATTATCAAGGGCTCTATATATAAGCCTTGTAAAAACTCGACTTCTAAAACACTTTTAGACTCAGTTCCTACACATCATGCATAATTCAAATAAGTTAAAATACAAAATAACTAAAATCCAAAACTTCTTTATTCAAATGGTAAACCATTCAAAATAAACAAAGTCAAATAACAGTTAAGCCTCTAGCCAGAGATTTTTAAAAACAGTTCAAGATAACTATTGGCTCGAAATATCAACGTACAACTAATGAAAATGATTATCAGAGGAGTGATGACGTGGCTTGACTTAGGTTTCGCCAACGCGAAACCTTTAATGTAATTCAGTGGGATGTGTGAAGGTATTTCGCTAAGGTTGTGCAAGTATACACAAGTCTTGTTGTAGCAAGTTTTGTCTTAAGTAAAGGTCATTTTCCTCAGGGACTTCGAAAGTGTTAAACTTGTTTTCATGCGAGCGTGGAAAGTAATCAGTATAATAATGAAGCAATTGGTACCATGCGATTCACAAAAATAACGAGGTATGCAAACAATTAGATTAAGTATCGGAAAGGTCGGGTTTTCAGGGACTCGCTTTGGCGAAGCAACTAGCGAGATCCTTCGCTAACTGTGGGACCTAAGTTCTCTAGAAGTTCAACAGTGGCTCTCTCGAGCACTTGGTTCGCTCTCTTGAGTCAAACAATGGAAGAAGACCACAATTGGCTACCTACGATTTCTATCTCTAATATTCGCTTTCCAAGCAATGCATACAAGTTCGCTCCATCCTGGTCTCTCGACTTAGCACAGAGTTCATAAAAATAACTAAAAGCAAAATGTATGTTTAGTGATATTTGCATGCAAAACTCTACTTCGCTAAAAACTTCGCTTACGTGATTTCCCTACTTCGCCTTACCTTCCGACAACATGTTTATGATGAAATAAAACACGAAAAACATGCTTCATATGTAAATGAGATTCACAAACGCATGAAATAAAAGCAATAAGACACTGAAATTAATAAAAAGTTGGTTACAGAAATTTTCACTTGAGAATAGAAACAATAAACACTACACTAACCCCGGCATAAACTGCTCCGACGACTAAAACCTGCTAAGGAACAAGTGGTCAGAATGCGATCAGAATTCTAAAATTGTAACAGCCCAAATTTTCATTCCGATTTCGCAGGTACATTCAGTTCATTATTGGGTTGTTCGGTTGGGCCGTTAGGGTATTTTTAGACCTTAGGGGCATTTTGGTCATTTTACCCTCGGGACCGGCTTTGTGGATAATCGGGGTTCCAAGGCTATTTCTGTCTTTTGCCAAGACTTGGTCGATTGTTGGTTGCAGGTTCCAAGAGTTTGTGTTGATTGTTCGAAAGTTTGGAGGTGTTTCGGTTAAATATAAAATTAAAAATTTTAAAGGTGATGCTTGTGGGATTCGAACTTTTGACCTGCAAGGGAGTTTGGAGGCATGAAATAAAAGGGACTAATTAAGAGAAAAGTAATGTTGTAGCTGGGACTCGAAGAGAGAAAGCCCAGGAGTTGGGTTCGCCTAAACCTAAAAGGAAAAAGAGAAAAGAATCGTATTTTAATCTTTCTTTTGTCGCACGAACCCCTATCTCTCCCAATCGTTCTTCATCCCTCTTTCCTGCCGATTCTCCAAGAAGGTAAGCCAAGAATCATGAGGAAAGTCTTCTTCTCCTTCTCGTTTTTCTTGTGTGATCACCAAACTCATCCCTTCCAATTGCCGAGAGCCCCTCACCACCAGGCCACCAAACTTCGTCGACCGCGACACAAGCCAAGCCTCAACCCTTCGCAGCCGCAAACCTTAGCCGAGGATCATAGCAGTAACAAGTGCACAGCCCGTCTCGCCCAGCGAACCCGCTCACTCAACCCTGCTGGTTGTCGCCCTCATCCCGTCGCATCACCCAGTGTCAAATCTCTCATCGTGAAGCCACACGAAGGCAGCCCCTTATTCGTCCGTACGCAGCCGCATCGCCCAGCTAGCCTGCTCACCGATCGCGCTTGCATGCACGCCGTTCTCATCTTCACACAGCATCCTCATCCCACGCGCAAGGCATCGCCCAAAGCCGTAACGATCGCCTGTTCGCAACCGCTAGTGTCCAGCCCGCAACGCAGCAGCGTCACCTCGCCTCGCCCTCACATGCAGCCAGCCGCATCCCCCTGTCGCGCGTTGCTTCACCGCAGCGACCCACTCGGTAGCCCCTTGCGACCCCCTTCGCCAGCACGCAGCCGAGGCCCCGCGCACGTCCTGCCTGCCTGTTTACTTCCTGCTGCACGCAACTTACCAGGATAGCTCTTGTGTCGTGTGTCTTGCCTTGCCGAGAGCTTGGGACCGAGTTCTTGTTGCCTTCTTAGTGGGTAATTTTCGAGCCCTTCGTTTCTTGTGACTTAGATGTTTCTAACTGTTGGTTTTAATTTGGGCATTCTCCATTATTTGCCTAGGTTGTTCGGGTTGACTTGCAACTCAAGAGTCGTTGATTACTGTTGAATTTATTTTCTGCTTACCTCTAAGTAAGGATTTCTTACCAGGGTTGTGTGGGCCCTGCGAAATTATCATGATTGTACCATGTATGCCTGTGAATGTTATGGGCATGTTAGTGGATAGGACTGCTTGTTTTTTTTATCTCTGCTAGCATGTTTACCTTTGTTTCTACACGTTAGTGTCATGCTAGGTTTGTCCTTCCAGCATGTTCTGTGATTCCTGCTTTAAGATCGTAGTATCATGCTAGGTTATGTGTTTGTATTATTGAGCATGTTTGTTTAGCCAGGAATCGTTACTTTGAAATCTTAGATAGAACTGTTAGGATTGTCATCATCTAGAGGCTGAGAGCGGACATAACGTACTTTGTCCCCAACAGTCGGGATTCAGTGCGAAGCATAACGTACTTTGCTTCCACCTCGGAAGCTGATGCGGATTAGCTCCCGCATCGGCATAAGCCTAGTTTGTAGCCTGTTAAAGCGGAACCCAGCCAACGGTGTAAGCCTACCTTGGCCTATTCTTAGCTTCAAGTCGGTGGTACAGGCTGCTACATGTGAGTGTCGAGGGCCTCGCACTACTGTATTCAGTGACACCACTTCCGAGTCATTAGGCATGCATACCTGGACCATGTAGTTTGTCCCTAGGCCCCCACATTTATGCCTGTTTGTCGCAGCATACGGTGTGCGAGCACACACGTTAGTTGTCTATTCGGAGAGCTCTCTAGGCTAATGTTCGTGAGTACACCACTTCAGTTCCAATTTAGAGCCAGACTTCGGGTACTCTCCCGTTTGTCAAGTATTTGCTAGCCGAGGGTAAGAGGCCCTCGAGGACACCTATTTGGGATCAGTTTTTGAGCTGGTCATTTGGCCGAGGGAGAAACACCCTCTAGGGTGTCTGACATCTATTTGGGATCAGCTTTTAAGTTGGTCATTTGGCAGAGGGAGAAAGACCCTCGAGGATGTCTTTTGGGATTGGTTATAAGAGCCAATCATTAGGCCAGAAGTAGGAGACTTCTGAGGATTTCGGATTTTCCCCGTTAGCTCATTGAGCAAAGATCTGTGTTGGTAACTATTTACATGTATACTAGGATACTGGATGATTGATGTATCGTATTGTACCCCAGTTGGGGATTCTTACTGAGTATGTTTGTACGCACCCTTATTTCTGTGGTTTTTTACCAGGTAACTTGGGACAACATGTAAGGACCCGACTCAAAGAACGGTCTCTAACCTAGATCCTTACTTAGCACGCATGATTAAGAATACAAAATCACCATTCAGTGTACCAATTTAAAACATTTCAATCAACACAATTAAAACAAAACCATAAATCCATTAATTAAAACCAACAAGTAAAGTGACTGATCAGTACTTTCTTAAAATCAAGGAAACGGTTCGAGAAATCTTAAACATGTTTTGAATGTTCTTCCTAAGGACTCAAGTCCAACTACTGCTAAACCCCAAATAAAAGGAAAGATAAAACTGTCTCAGAGTTCGGCCATCCATGATCATCCAGCAGCCTCCTCCTAGCCATCCAGCCTCTGTCCCAAGTTACCTGATGGAAAAACCACAGAAAATAAGGGTGAGCAACGAATCACTCAGTAAGAATCCCCAACCGAGGTACAATACAAAAACATCTCATATAGCACACCGACATGCAACCATACAATGACTTAGAGCAAAACAGTTGGTTTAGGCTATACGCCACTCCTAGAGCTTGCCTATTCAAGGACTTACAACTACAACCTATCCTAGGTTCTACACCTGGATGCCCATCGGGGTCTTACACAACCTAGGACGCAATGATGCCCATCGGGGACTTACACATAAGGATGCCCATCGGGGTCTTACTTCTGCTAAACTCAGTGATGCCCATCGGGGACTTACACACAAGGATGCCCATCGAGGTCTTACTCCACAGCCAATGATGCCCATCGGGGTCTTACACATAAGAATGCCCATCGGGGTCTTACACCACAACCAATTATGCCCATCGGGGTCTTACACATAAGGATGCCCATCGGGGTCTTACACCACAATCAATGATGCCCATCGGGGTCTTACACATAAGGATGCGCATCGGGATCTTACTCCACAAATCAATGCTGCCCAACGGGGTCTTACACATCTAGGATGCCCATTGGGGTCTTACTCCAGCTAGGATCACAGAGATGCCCATCGGGGTCTTACACTCCCTAGCAACCTTATGATGCCTATCGAGGACTTGCACATAAAGTCAGCAGTGTAGTACCCATCGGGGACTTACATACACTAGCAACGCACTGGTGCCCATCGGGGACTTACCCAAGCGAAACCTAACTAATAACCCCTATAGTCTCCTACCTTATACATTACCTATCTATCCCTAGCATGAACTAACATAAACGAACAGGAAACATGGATATGCCAGAATAAGAAAACCCTAGCATGGAACTAACCGAATACGAATAGGAAACATGGATATGCCAGAATAAGAAAACCCTAGCATGGAACTAACAGAATACTAACAGAACACAACATGCCATCGAAAGAAAACATGAATCCTATTCACAAGGAATCTCATACAGTTACAAGGTATGATTTGCTAACAAGTATTCGCAGGGTCCACACAACCCCGGTAAGAAACCCTTACCTGGAATCAAGTAGAAAATAACTACCACAATCGATAAGCGACCCTCGAGCTTCTAAGTGAACCCGAGCAACCTAAGCAATCAATAAAATCGAATTAATTAAACAAACAACAGCTAACATCTTAGGGTCCAAAAGAATAAAGGCTCGGGAATTACCAACCGAGAGGGCACTAGGTCTCGGCCCAACTCTTGGCAAAGCAGGCTCTGCGGAAAGAAGGGGGCAGGGCGCGCGGAACGACAAAGCCTGCGCGCGAACGAGCGCAGCGCGCGGGGCGAGGAGCTGGGGCGCTGAGCTGGCTGGGCGTCTTTGGTGCGGCAAGAGCTGCGCGCGCGCGGACGGCTTGCGCTGGAGTTGGGCGAGGCGACACAGGCCCTGGCTGCGCACGGATGAGCAACGGCGACGCGGGAGCGCTGGCGCGTAGATGCGAACGAGCTCACACTGGGACGGCGCGCTGGCTGTGCGCGGATGGTGCGTTGCTGAGGCTACTCGACTGCGATCGGCGAAGGGCTGGTGCACGGGCGAGCGGCCGGGTCCGATGCGCTGGTGCAGCTCAGCTGGTGCGACAGAGTGTAGGCGACACGACAAGGCTCTGGCGGGCGTTAGCTGGGCATGTCGACGGCCTGCTGCTGGTCTTGGCTGGGGCAGAAACACACACACACACGAAATTCCCGGCGGTCAAGGCTCGGCCAAGGACAATTGCCAAAGGAAGAGGAAAAGGAAAAGGAAGAAGGAGCAAACCTACCTCTCGATTCTTGATTCTTGGAGAGACGGTCAAGAAAGCTGGAGAAATCAGCAAGAAGGGGGAGCTTGAGCGTGCTGCAAAGGAAAAGAGAAGGAAAAATACGATTCTTTCCTATTTAAAATAGGATTAGGTTTGGCAATTCCCTTCCCTGGGCTTTCTCCTTTCGAGTCCCAGCTGGAGCAACCTTTTTCTCCTAAAATAAACTCATTTAAATCCATGCCTCCAAATTCTTTTAGGTCAAGGGTTCGAATCCCCCAAGGAGCACCTTTTAAAATTTCTATTTTGCACTTGACCAATAAACCTCCAGAAACCCTAATAAATCCAACTGCTCCTGGAAACACTTTTAAAAACCTTATTTTACAATTAACAGAAACCCGGGCCGTTACACCAGGACGGCTAGCGGAGGGAGTTGAATGATCATGGAGCCACCGGCACTCTGTCTTTATTATTGCATTCATTATTCAGCATGTAGTTGGATGAGGAGTCCATAAGGGAACACGGTTGTTTGATGTTTTAAACTATTTTAAATGTTTTGCTAAACAGTGGCTAGGACTTGTTTTATTTTCACTGCTTTGATTTATGAATATTTACTGAAATTGTTTTAAGGTTCCCCGCTCTGTTGGTTCTTCTAGACATTTAATTGGTACCTTGCACTATTTTAATGTGAGCACATGCATGCTGAGTAAAAACCTAGGTTTAGGACCATATTTAGGGTCGGGTTCTTATAGTTGGTATCAGAGCATAGAGTCATAGATTCTGTAGACTAACCTGCTTTGTAGGTTTTTTGTCCCCATGATCATCAGCACTCCACGGCCGTTAGGTTTGTCTAAGTTTTGTGTTTAAGAGTTTTTACAATACTGCATCTAGTATACATGTGTTACCATTGTTGGGCAATGAGAGTCCAAGTGTGAACTAGCTTTTGTGTTTTGTGTAGATCGCCAGTATGCCGATTACACGTAGAGGAGCAAGGATGTTTGGTATTGCCAACCGAAGAGTTGGACTGAACATGTTGTTGATGAGACGACTTCCAGGGTTGACTAGACCCATAGGCCACCTTTGACCCCGACAGTTGAGTTGTCGAGAGAGGGGGTAGAGGCCACCGTGCCTTAGAATGAGACTTTAGGAGCAGAGTTTGCTCCAGCCATGAGAGAGTTGATGGCAGGTCTTTTAGCTGCCAGAGAGCGGAGACCCAGGCACAGTTAGCAGCTCAAAAAGAAAAGTCCCGGGCACAGATAGCCAGCTGACACAGCTTGTTCAGCAGGTACCCCTAGTAGCTCTAGTAGCCCTGGAGGTTCCCTGGGAGGACAGGATTAGCAGGATCATGTTGATGAGTTAGACAGCGTTGATGAAGCCGCCAAGTTTAGCAAGAGGCTCAAGGACTTTACCAAGTGGAAGCACTTAGAGTTTAATGTTTCAAAGGATCCGTTAGTGGCAGTAAAGTGGTTGGCCAGGATAGGGTATATCCTCCTAGAGATGGGATGTTCTGATGTTTAGAGGCCAAGATTTGTGGCCCATGTGCTGATAGATACAGCAGTTTGGTGGTGGGAGTTCAACGAGAGAGGCAAACTAGCAGAGTCTCCACTAGCCACCTGGTTGTTCTTGGGAATAGAGTTTCGGGCTAAAGGCGTTAGCAAAGAGGCTCAGTAGGAGATGGAAAAGTGGATCTTGAGCACGTCTGATGGACGAGGTGCCAAAAGCCAGTTTAGAGAGTCTAGAGTTCTTGTGCGGTGGTGGGTGTTGCCGTCACTAGAGGTTGTGACCTTGTTGGCCTATTTGTAACAGGGCCTAGAGTTTCGTTATTGGCAACACTTCATGTTATGGCTAGAGAATGCTTGTTTGGCACCATGCTTAGGTGCAGGCCTAGGTTCAGGCCCGGTTCGCACTGTTGTGCAGGTGATTTTTATGATCTAATTGGAAGTTTAGCACGTTCTCCTGGTGTTGCACCGATTGTGCCAATCGAAACGCTTGTTCTGGTAGCACAAGTAATCTTTGTTGTTGGAAGTTAGATGGACACGAGAGAAAGATTTGTGAGGAATGGTTGAGAGCATTATTCCATAAGTTTACCTGAAAGTTGGGTAAAGGTTAGAGTTAGAGCGTGTAGAGTTGAACCCTTGGTGTTCAGTCTTTTAGTTGCGACTCTATTGGGAGTCAGCTGGTGGCATCTCATTGAGAGTTGGCTACGCTTCATCCATTCGCAGTTATTAGTCTTTGTACTCACATGTGTACCTATGAGTAGCTTGTTCCTGGTGTGAGTTGTTATTGGGAACCATGTTAGACTGCTTTGTTCGAGCGAGACTACGCTAAGTTTTTGAAGGAGTTGGGCTTAAAGTTTGAGGACACCACCTTGAAAAGTGCCCTTAGCTTGAGTTTACAGATGTACTTTGCTCGTTGTTGGATTGCTTGTCGTCAGACAAGAGTTGCTCATTTGGAACGTGATCGTGGTTGGTAGGAATTCTTGTTGTTGTTTCTTTAGAGCCCAATTGGGACCGAGCAAGTTGTATTTGGCTAGAAACCATGCAATGGTTGACTAGTGTTAGTAGGGGTGTGTAGATATCTTTACCCGGAGTAAAGCTACGAGGTGGTTGGTGCTTTGAGTTAGAGGACGACACATTCTGCATCGTGTCTGGTCTCTTGCCCTTGTATCTAGAAAATTCGAGCTAGCCATTGTAGATGTGATGCTTAAGATGGTTTCTTCTTGTTAGTCAATTGGCTGAAAGACCATATTTACTACAGTTTGTGTTTGAGGGTCGTCGAGAGGACCCTAAGCTCGTGGAGATCCTTGCCAAAGCTCAGTCAGACCTAGATAGTGAGTTTGCAAATGCTCGATTGGAGCATTGCTGTCAACTGTCAAGCCAGGGATAGCTTCGTTGTCACCTTCGGGTTAGCTTGGAGTTAGGACATAAGGTTGAGCTCGATCGTAACCAAGGTTTGTTTTTGTGGATGTTGTAAATCCTGAGTAGGTGGTTGGAGACCATTAGTAGGGCTTGCATTGTTGTTATTATCAAGGGAAAGTTGTCTTAAAAGGCCAGTGGTTGTTTATCACTTTTGCTCGAGCATGATCGTAAATGGTTGTGGTGTTCTCTGAATTTAGAATATTTTCCTTTTTTTAAATAACCGCTTTTCGGTTGTGAGTTGGTAGGAAGCTTTTGTCCTTGAAAGGGTTGGAGATGTGGCTGTTAAGCTCGAGTGTTGGTTGTAAAGATTGTATTTGGAAACGTTTCTTAATGCTTGGTCAAGATGTTTTGTTAATGTTTAGGGATTTTGTGGTACGTTAAGCTAAAAGGAGGAAGTCCTTTGTGCTAGGGTGTTGCTGCATTGCAGCTCAGTTTGACATCAACCCTAGTTGGCAGTTCTTGAGGGAACAAGTGATTTGTGGTGTATAGAGATGTTTCCGAGTTTGGTTCAAGCTATGTGTTGACGCAACATGGAAAGGTGACTGTAGATGCCTTACAGCAATTGAAGCCTTACGAGGCAGAGAAGGTGGCTCGAGTTAGTAGGAGATTATGACTGTGAGATTGTCTATCACCCAGGAAAGGTCAGTGTTGTGGCTGATGCTTAAGTAAGAAGATGCCGCACCCTGCAGCCTCGTCGAGCTCCCAGATTGAATTGCATAAAAAGTTTGAGCGAGCCGGTATTGCAGTTTGGCTGGGAGAGGTTACCGCCAAGGTAGCCCAGTTAACAGTTCAGCCGTCTATTAAGCAGAGAATCATTGATGGCCAGCTGAGTGTACCCAAGATGAAAAGACTGATCGAGAGGGTTCAGGCAGATGGGGATTTTTATTTTGTCATACACCAGACGGAGGTTTGAGATATAGAGGCGTTTGTGCATCCCAGATGACGCAGAGCTACGAGCCAAGTTGCTTACCGAGGCTCATAGCTCCCCGTTTACTTGGCGCCCAAGAGGTACCAAGATGTATTAGGATCTCAAGCAAACGTTTTGGTGGTTGGGTATGAAGTGGGATATATCTAAGTTTGTTAGCTAGTGTCTCACTTGTCAGCAAGTGTGTAACAGCCGAGTTTCCTATTCCAGTTTTTGAGGTGCCTTCAGGTCAAGATTAGGTTGTTTGGTTGGGTTTTAGAGCCGTTTGGACCCTTGGGGGTATTTTGGTCTTTTGGCTCCCCGGGCAGGATTTATGGTTTTCAGGACTTCGAGGTAGCTCCTGCCTTTGTCGAGGCTTGTTTGTTGGTGGCTGCGAGTCCTGAGGTGTTTGGGCTAGTCGGTTGGATGCTCGGTTGTGGTTTGGGCTTTGGCAAAGTAATGGTTGGTTGTGTGCTTCCTTTGGGATTCGAGCCCTGGCCCTTATTGTTGGTTTGGGAGTTGGATTTAAGTGAGATTTGTTGATTGGAAAAGATTGCTTCTGTCGGGTCTCGAAGGAGGAAGCCGGGAAATGGGATTTTAAGGTTTTAAGTGGATAAGGTTGGATTAATGAGATAAAAATCTCATTTTTCCCTTTTTTCCCATTTTCCTTTTATTTCCCATTTTCTTTTATTTTTTTCCCCAAAATCTATTTTCTCTCTCTCTCTCTCTCTCTCTCCCCGACCTAGCCCCCCTCCTAGCCGAGCAGCCCCTTGGCTCGCCCCAGCCCTTGGTCGCCCGAGCCCCAGCTCGCCGATCCCAGCCCCCGCGCGCCCTCGCCCAACCTCGCCCAACCCGAGCGTCTCGTCGCCCTGCCCAGGTCGTGCCATCGCCAGCCCCAGCTCGCCCGAGCGTCGCCCAGCCCTCGCGCGCCCGAGCCCAGGCCGTCGCGTCGCCAGCCCAAGCTCGCCCTGCGATATTTTCATGATTATGCCTTGCTTATTTGCTGACTGTTATGAGAATGATAGTAATAGATCAGCTTTGATTGATTTCTGCTAGCATGTTTTCTTGATTTTACATGTTAGTGTCATGCTAGGTTTGTTCTTCCAGCATGCTTATGATTCCTGATTAAGTTGTAGTATCATGCTAGGTAAGCGTGTTTGATGTCGATCTTTGCTTGCTATCCAGGGATCATTTATTTGCTTTGTACTCTTAGATAGAGTTGTAGGGTTTGTCATCATCCAGAGGCTGAGAGCGGACATAACGTATCTTGTCCCCACCGGTCTGGAGTAAAGCGAAGCATTGCTTCAGGGGTTGAGAGCGAACATAACGTACTTTGTCCCCAGTGGTCGGATATTGAGCAAAGCATAACATACCTTGCTTTTTCTCCCCCCTCCCGGCAGCCAATGAGACTTAGCTACCTCATTGGCGTATGCCTAGTTTGTAGCCTACTAGAGCGGAACCCTGCCAACGGTGTAAGCATGCCTTGGCCGGTTCTTAGCATCAGGTCGGTGGATCAGGCTGCACAGATGAGCGCCGAAGGCCTCGCGCTACTGTGATCAGTGACACTGCTTCCGAGTCATAGGCATGTGCACCTGGCCCGCGTAGTTTGCCTTAGGCCCCCGCATTTACGCCGGTTGTAGAGAGCATGCGGTGTGCGCGCACACGCGTTAGTTGCCGGTTCTGAGAGCTCCCCCGGGCTAATGTAGTGAGTACACCATTCCTTCCGTTAGAGCCTGACTTCGGGTACTCTCCCGTAAGTCCAGATTAGTGGCAAGGGCAAGGAGGCCCTTGAGGACATTCTAGGGATCAGTGTATTCCCCCCGAGTGACAGATACCTCCGTGATGTCCAGGATTGGTCAGTGTATCCAATCCCTTTAGGCTAGAAGAAAGAGACTTCCGATGACTCCAGATCTTGTTTTATGAGCTCGTTGAGCCATGATCTGTGTTGGTAGCTGTTTGCTTGCATGCTTTGGTACTAGATGACTAATTATATCGTATTGTACCCCGGTTGGGGATTCTTACTGAGTAATTCGTTACTCACCCTTATTTTTGTGGTTTTTCCACAGGTAATCATGGTGCGAGACAGGATGGCTGGAGGAGGAGCTGTGATCATGGAAAACCCGTTGTTCAACACTGAGTTTTATGTTTATGATTTAAATGTTCTCTGAATGCATGTAGTTGGGCACGGAGCCCTAGAGTGTTTTCTGAATGTATTTCCGGATTCTAGCATTGTTGTAAAGCTTGTATGTTTTAAATGAATCTCTGATCAGAGTAAGTTTTGTAAATGTATTTGACTTGGAACAGGTGCTTGGAAACAGGGGATGAGTTTTCAGAAATTTTGTTAACTTTTAAATGGATGTTTTATGTTTTAGTTTTTACTTAGAATCCGAACACCCTCTTGCAAATTTTCTGTAGATTTGTAATGCATGCATTGAGGTAACGGCCTAGTTAGAACCCCTTTCGGGTCGGGTCGTTACAAAGTGAAGGCTCCCAGACAGAAATCGGTAGGTTTGTTGCAGCCGTTGAGCGTCCCACAGTGGAAATGGGATGAGCTTACGATAGATTATATTTCTGGGTTGTCGAGGACATCGAGAGGGTTTACTCAGATCTGGTAGTTATGGACCGGCTGACTAAGAGTGCACACTTTATTCCCAGTAGAATTAACTATACCGTGGAATAGTGGGCACAGTTATTCTTGGAGCAAATCGTTGGGTACCATGCAGTACCAGCGAAGATTGTTTCGGATCGGGTTTCACGGTTCACTTCTCTCTTCTGGAGAGCGCTTCAGAAGGGTTTGGGAACCGAGTGCAGTTTCAGCACTGCTTTTCACCTACAGACAGGTGGTCAGACTAAAAAGGAAAACCAGATTCTTGAGGATATGCTAAGAGCCTATGTGTTGAACTTTCTAGGCAGTTGCGATCAGTACCTATATTTGATGGAGTTCGCGTATAACAATAGTTATCAGTCGATTATTCAGATGGCTCCATTCGAGGCTTTGTATGGTCAGCAGTGCAGGTCCTTAGTGTACTAGGAAGAGGTTGGTGATAGACAGGTTTTGGGTCCCGAGTTACTTCAGATGACGAACGACGCAGTGCAGAAGATAAGGGCTCGCATGTTGACAGCTCAAAGTAGACAGAAAAGTTACGCTAATGTTAGGCGTAGAGATTTGGAGTTTGAGGTTGGTCAACATGTATTTCTGAAGGTAGCACCGATGCGCGGTGTGTTGAGGTTTGGTAAGCGAGGGAAGTTGAGCCCCAGGTTTGTAGGGCCTTATGAGATCCTTGAGAGGATCAGAGCAGTTGCTTACCATTTGGCGCTGCCATCGTCTTTGGCAACAGTGCATAACGTGTTTCACGTCTCGATATTGAGGCATTATGTGGCAGACCCGACACAGGTGGTTGATTATGAGCCTTTAGAGTTGAATAAGGATTTGAGCTTCGAGGAGAAGCCTGTGCAGATTTTGGCCCGGGAGTGCAAAACCTTGAGTAACCGGGAGATCAATCTAATGAATGTTCAGTGGAGAAATTTGAGGGCAGAGGAAGCGACTTGGGAGTTAGAGGATGAGATGAGGACTCATTACTCGGAGTTGTTCCAGTCTTAGGACTTTCGGGGACGAAAGTCTTAAAAAAATGGAGTATTGTAATGGCCCAGATTTTCATTTCGATTTCCCAGGTACATTCGGTTCATTATTCGGTTGTTCGGTTGGGACGTTAGGGCCGTTTTAGCCCTTAGGGGCATTTTGGTCATTTTACCCCTGGGACTGACTTTGTGGATAATCAGGGTTCCAGGGCTGTTTCTCTCTTTTGCCGAGACTTGGTTGATTGTTGGTTGCAGATTCCAAGAGTTTGTGTTGATTGTTTGGAAGTTTGGAGGTGTTTCGGTTAAATATAAAATTAAAGATTTCAAAGGTGATGTTTGTGGGATTTGAACCCTTTACCTGTAAGGGAGTTTGGAGGCTTGAAATAAAAGGGATTAATTAAGAGAAAAGTAATGCAGCAGCTAGGACTCAAAGAGGGAAAGCCCAGGAGATGGGATCGCCTAAACCTAAATGGAAAAGGAGAAAAGAATCGTGTTTTAATCTTCCCTTTGCCGCACGAACCCCTATCTCTCCCAATAGTTCTTCATCCCTCTTTCCTGCCGATTCTCCAAGAAGCCAAGCAAGAAATCATGAGGAAAGTCTTCTTCTCCTTCTCATTTTTCTTGTGTTATCGCCGAACTCATCCCTCACCGTCAGGCCACCAAACTACACCGATCGCGCAGTAAGCCAAGCTCCAACCCTTCGCAATAGCATCGCTTAGCCGAGGATCATCGTAGCACCATGAGCACAGCCCTTCTCGCCCAGCGAACCGACTCGATCAACCCTGCTAGTTGTCGCACTCATCTGGTCGCATCACTCTTCGCTGAATCGCCCATCACGAAGCCACAAGAAGGCAGCCCCTTGTTTGCCTGTGCGCAGCAGCATCGCCCAGCCAGCCTGCTCGCCAATCGCGCTCGCACGCACGCCGTTCTCATCTACACGCAGCTGTCTCATCCCATGCGCAAGCCATCTAACAAAGCCTCAGCGATCGCCTGTTCGCAGCAGCAAACGTCCAGCCCCCAACTCAACAGCGTCGCCTCACCTCGCCGCCGCACACGCAGCGACAGACGCGCTCGCCCGGTGCCGTGCGTTGCTGAGCCACGCAGATGACCCGCCAAGAGCTCCCTTGCGATCCCCTTCGCCAAAGACGCGGTGAGGCCCCGCAAGACGCCCCGCTTGCCTGCTTGCTTGTTGCCGTACGCATCTTGCCGAACCAGCTCTTGTGCCGTGTGCCTTGCCTTGCTGAGAGCTTGGGACCGAGTTCTTGTTGCCTTCTCGGTGGGTAATTCTCGAGCCCTTCATTTCTTGTGACTTAGATGTTTCTAGCTGTTCGTTTTAATGTGAGATGTCTCCATTATTTGCCTAGGTTGTTCGGGTTGACTTTACAGCTCGAGAATCGTTGATTACTGTTGTATTTATTTTCTGCTCACCTCTAGGTAAGGATTTCCTATCGGGGTTGTGTGGGCCCTGCGATATTATCATGATTGTACCATGTATGCCTGTGATTGTTATGAGCATGTTAGTGGATAGGACTGCTTATTTTTTTATCTCTGCTAGCATGTTTACCTTTGTTTCTACATGTTAGTGCCATGCTAGGTTTGTCCTTCCAGCATGTTTTGTGATTCCTGCTTTAAGATCGTAGTATCATGCTAGGTTATGTGTTTGTATTATTGAGCATGTTAGTTTAGCTAGGAATCGTTACTTTGAAATCTTAGATAGAACTGTTAGGATTGTCATCATCCAAAGGCTGAGAGCGGACATAACGTACTTTGTCCCCAATGATCGGGATTCAGTGCGAAGCATAACGTACTTTGCTTCCACCTCGGCAGCCGATGCTGTAACGGCCCAGTTTTCTATTTCGGTTCTCGAGGTGCTTCCGGTTTAGATTCAGTGGTTCAGTTGGGCCGTTAGAGCTATTTTGACCCTTAGGGGCATTTTGGTCTTTTTGCTCCCCGGGCAGGATTTGTGGATTTTCAGGGCTTCGAGGCAGCTCCTGCCTTGTTTGAGGCTGGTTGTTGGTGGGCTGCGAGTCCCGAGATGTTTGGGCTTTTCGTTTGGGAGTTCGGTTGTGATTTGGGTTTTGGGCAAAGTTATGGTTGTTTGGGTGTTTCCTTTGGGATTCGAGCCCGGGCCCTTAGTGTTGATTTGGGAGGTTGATTTAAGTGAGGTTATTGATTGGAAAAGGTTGCTTCAGTCGGGTCTCGAAGGAGGAAGCCGGGAAATGGGATTTTAAGGATTTTAAGGATTCTTTTAGAAATTGGAAAAATTGGATAAGGATGGATTTAAATGAACATAAAATCCCCATTTTCCTTTTTATTTTCCCATTTTCCCTTTTTTCTCTCTTTTTTCCCTTTCTCTCTCCTCCAACCCGAGCACCCCCTCCCAGCCCGAGCCAGCCCCCATGGTCGCCCAGCCTGGCCACCCAGCTCGCCCGACCCCAGCGCCCAACTAACCCAGGTCGCCCAGCCCGAGCCCTAGCTCGCCCAGGTCGCGTCGAGCACAGCCCCTGCTCGCCCAAGCCCGCGTCGGCCAGGTCCCGCCTCGCCCAGATCTGCCTCACCCAGGCCGTCCCCGAGACAGCTCGCCATGGTCCGTGTCGCCCGATTGCGCAAGATCAGGCGAGCGAAAGCGCGCGACGATCTTGCGCGTCGCCCAGCCCCCCGCCGCAGTGCCATGCCATCCCGAGCTTCTTGAGCCCGTCGCGTCGCGTCACGTCGCCCCTCGCACGTCCCTGTTGCTTGCCGAGCTCGCGCCTGCGCGCCGTTCCCTGTGCCGAGTCGCGCCGCGCTCCGTCGCCCAGCTGAGCTCGAGCCTGCGCCCCATCGCCCAAGCCCTGGGCCCAGCCAGCTGCTTTTTTACGCCCAGCCTGCCCTGTTGTGCTGGTTGGCCCGAGCCTTGTGGCTTCTCAGATGGTATTTCCCGAGTCTTTTCTTCGTTGGGCCCTGATTTGTTGGCTGTTGTTTATGGATTTAATTGGGGTGTTTTATTTGATGTTTAGGCTGTTCGGGTTCGATTAGAGGCTCGAGGGTCGTTCGTTGATTTATGATTAATTATTTTCTGCTTGTTCCAGGTAAGGATTTCTTACCGTGGTTGTGTGGACCCTGCGATATATCATAATATGCCTTGTATGCTCGTTTGCTGTTATGAACATGATATTGATAGGCAGCTTTGATTGATCTCTTGCTAACATGTTTACCTGATTGTACATGTTAGTGCCATGCTAGGTTTGTTCTTCCAGCATGCTTATGATTCCTGCTTTAAGTTCGTAGTATCATGCTAGGTAAATGTGATTGATGTCGGTCATTGCTTGCTAGCCAGAAATCATTTTACTTTGTACTCTTAGATAGAGTTGTAGGGTTTGTCATCATCCAGAGGCTGAGAGCAGACATAACGTACTTTGTCCCCACCGGTCGGGAGTAAAGCGAAGCATTGCTTCAGGGGTTGAGAGCGGACATAACGTACTTTGTCCCCACTGGTCGGAAATAGAGCAAAGCATAACGTACATTGCTTTTTCTCCCCCCTCCCGGCAGCCAATGAGAATTAGCGACCTCATTGGCGTATGCCTAGTTTGTAGCCTGCTAGAGCGGAACCCTGCCAACGGTGTAAGCCTACCTTGGCCGGTTCTTAGCTTCAGGTCGGTGGCTCAGGCTGCACAAATGAGTGCCGAGGACCTCGCACTACTGTGATCAGTGACACCGCTTCCGAGTCATAGGCATCTGTACCTGGCCCGCGTAGTTTGTCCTTGGGCCACCACTTTTACGTCGGTTGCAGCAGCATGCGGTGTGCCCGCACACGCGTTAGTCGCCGGTTCGGAGAGCTCCCCCAGACTAATGTTCGTGAGTACACCATTCCTTCCAGTTTAGAGCCAGACTTCGGGTACTCTCCCATAAGTCCAGATTAGCAAGGGCAAGAGGCCCTTGAGGACATCCTTGGGATCAGCTTTTGAGCTAATCAATCTCCCGAGTGAAAGATACCTCGGTGATGACCCAGGATTGGTCAGGATAACCAATCATTAGGCCGGAAGTAGGAGACTTCCGATGGCTCCAGATCTTGTATTATGAGCTCGTTGAGCTATGATCTGTGTTGATAGCTGTTTTCTTGCATGTTGAGGTGCTAGATGACTGATGTATCGTATTGTACCCCGGTTGGGGATTCTTACTGAGTATGTTTATACTCACCCTTATTTATCTTTCAGGTAACTTGGGACAACACTAGGAGGGCTAGCGGAGGGAGCTGATTGATCATGGAGCCGCAGCACTCTGTCATTTATTATTGCATTGTTTATTCAAAGATGTAGATGGACAGGAGTCCTAGGGGAACATTGTTTAAAGAGTTGTTTAAATTGTATTGTATGTTTTATAAACACTGGCCAGGTTGTTTTACTTGTTGATTATGTTTAAATGAAAATTGTTGATTATGTTTTACTTCTCATATGTTTTGAAAGGATTTTAAATATGAGCACTAAACTGCTTGTTATCATATTCAACTTGCATGCTGAGTGAGAACCCCGGTTTAGGGCCGTGTTTCGGGTCGAGTTCATCACGCTTGGTATCGAGCACGAGTCATAGATTCTCGTGAGACTAACTCGCTTTGTAGGTTGTTGTTCCCATGATCATCAGCACTCCACGGCCGTCAGGTTTGTCTGAGTTCATTAAGCTAAGGGTTAAGAATTTACAATACTTTTCATCTAGCTTTTATGCCTTGTGTAGAGTTGTGGAGCGGAGACGAGCAGGTTCTGACTCGTTGTTGGTTTGGGCTTAGAGCGCCATCATGCCAACTTTCAGCAGTGCGAGCAGTTTGATGAGCAGTGAGAGCCCCAGTGTGGGCCAGCTTTTATGCTTTGTGCAGATTTCCAGTATGTTGATCGCACTCAGAGGGAGGCAGAGTTTAGACTCCCGTAGGCCATTTGTGGCCCAGTTGTTGCTTTTCCCCTAGTGAGAGGGTGGAGGTGCTTTGTGCAGATCGCCAGTATGTTGATCGTACTCAGAGGAGCAGGACGCTTGGCATGTCCGACCGAGGAGTTGGACTGATCATGTTGATGTTGAGGCCGCGTCCTAGGGTTGTTTAGGCCCGTAGGACAGATTTGGCCCTGGCAGTTGAGTTGCCAAGTGGAGGGGGTAGAGGCTAGCATGCCTCAGAGTGAGACTCCTTGAGCAGAGTGTGCTCCAGCCATGAGAGATTTGATGGCAGGTCTTTAGCTATCAGAGAGCGGAGACCCAGGCGCAGTTTGTAGTGCGTAGTGAGGAGTCCCGGGCACAAATAGCCTAGCTGACAGAGTTTTTTTAGCATTTTCCCCCCAGTAGCTCTTCTAGCCCCGGAGGTTCCTGGGAGGGCATGATCAGCAGGTTTTTGCCGATGAGTTTGTTGGCGTTGATGGAGCCGCCCAGTTTGGCAAGTGGATGCCTGTAGAGCTCGATCTTTTAGAAAGTCCTACTACTAGTAGTAAAGCGGTTGGCCAGGTTTGAGTTTAGCATCCGTGTGTTGGGATGCCCTGCTGTTCAGAGGCCGAGGTGTGCTGTTCTGTCTTTATTTGGTACAAAGATTGGTGGTGGAAGTCCCTTGAGAGAGGTGGACTAGCTGAGTCTCCACCAGTCGCCCAATTGATTGGCAAGTTGCCGTGTTAGTGGCTTGAGGCAGATGTAGAGACATTTTTGCCCCTTGCAAGCCTGCTGTTGTTTTACAGCCAGTTCTCTATGTACCCTCGTAGCCAGGGTGTAGTGTGGAGTTTGCTTGTCAGGGCTTAATCCGTTTGTGGATTTCAGCTGGCTAGTAGAGTGGAGCACTCTTTTTATTTGGATGTTCCAAGTGTGGAACTAGTTGTTGCCACCCGAGGAGTTGGCCTGAGCTTTTGTTGAGCATCGAGTGGGATGCAGGAGTTGGCCTGAGCTATTGTTGAGCATCGAGTGGGATGCAGGAGTAGGCCGTGGCATGTCTGTTGGACGAGATGCCAGAGATTAGGCTGCTCGAGTTTTGGGACTCTTGTGTTAAGTGCCATTGCCCCGTCACTTGGAGTGTGACCTTCCCTTTCCTTAGAGGGGCATAAAGCTCGTTTAGGGCTGATTTGTGTTGTAAAGGATGTAGTGCCTGTTGGCACCAAGCTTTGAGAGGAGGCCTAGATTCAGGCCAGTTGGCACTTTTGGTGCAGGTGGTTCCATGGCCGCCCAAAGTATAGCATCCCCACTAGTCTTGTACCCGTTCTCCTGAGGTTGCACCTGTTTGGTTGCATAAGAGATCTAGCTCGGTGGTAGTCAGAGAACTACAAGTATGAGGTTTTTAGGGAAAGTAGGAGCATTTCAGGGTCACCGAGAGTTGGGTACCAAAGGATGTTGTAGGCTGTTAAGAGCTAGTGCGTTCGAGTTCTCGCGCCTGTGTTGTGAGCCTGTGAGCCTGTTTGATGGTAGCATGATTCGGCTACCGTTTGAGTTACCCTAGTATGGGTAGTGTTGGCATCGAGGATGCATGATTGATCCAGTGTTAGAGCCATGAGTTGGATGGTTGATCGGAGCGCGTTTAGTGGACACATTGGCTTGAGGTATGTTAGCTTGGTATGGATATGCTCTTGTAAGAGTGTGTTGGCCAATGTGGCGTTTCGTGGTGAGTTGACCCCGAGTGGGTTTGAACTCTTGTTGCTCCCTTGTTGGTTGTGGCTCTGTTGGAGGCAAAAGTTTCCCTGTGTGAGAGTCCTTGTTGGCATTGGATCTTAAGGAATCAAGTTGGAGTACACGCCGGTGTACTTTTGTGTAGCTCGTTCCGTGGTTCATGTTTGGAGAAACCACGAGGGGTTCGTGTTGAGGAACCAGTGCTCAGTCTTGGAGTTGTCAAGGCTTTAGTTCTTGGCAAGTGCCCTAGCTTTGGTTGTAAGGATGTCGTGCTCGTTGCCAGGTTGTTGTTTAAGCAAGTTTTGCTAGTTGGCCTTGGCCTGGTTAGAGTTCAGTTGGAACTGAACAATTGCAGTGGTAGCAAAGCCGCGCAGTTTCTAATCGTTATGGCTAAGAGAGCTGTTCGGATCCTTACCTTGGGCAGAAGGTATGTTGAGGTTGATGCCTTGAGTAGGAGGATGACGCATTCTGTAGCGTTTTCGGTCCTCTTGGTTTTCAAGTTGGTGTTGGCCAGCGTAGTTGAGATGCTGGAGAGTGTTGTGCCGTGTAGCCGGTTGTCTGTTAGACCGTTTGACGACCATGTGTGTCTGAGGGTGATCGGAGGATCCCTAGGCTGTGGAGAGCCTCTCGAGCTCGAGCGCACTCCAGCAAAGTGTTCCTCGGGTGAGTTGCTGGCAGTCTTGGTAGTCTAGCAAGCTAGTGCTTGTTTGGAGTAGAGTCCGGATTGGTTCCGGTGAGGTGGCTAGTTGGTGCTTGGTGTTGACCAAGATTTGGGTTCTCTTGTTGTTTCAAGAGCTAGCTCGGTTCGAGCAAGAGGGCGTTTCCCTGAGGACTTGTTCCTAGTTAGGGGTTTTGGGAGTTGACCCCTCCCTCGGAGTTTGAGTAAGTTCTGCTAGTTCTGGGTTGGTGGTCCAATCAGTTGAGTTTCCCTTGGGTGTTGCTTCCAAGAGAGTTGGTTGTTGTTGCCCTTGGGTTTGAGCAAGTCGTGGCGAGCGTGTGATGTTCACGCCCTTGAGTTTGCTTGCTGGGAAATCGTTCCCGTTTAGAAGGAGTCAGCGTAGCTCCTGAGTTGTGTAGTGGATCAGAGTAGCGCAGTGGTTAGCCTAGCGAGAGGGTCCCTGCTTTGTGTTGTTAGCAAGCGAAAAGTTGTTTGTCCCCGTAAGGGAGGAGGCCAGCCAGTTTAAGAGTTGAGATTTTTGCTGGTAAGTTGTTGGATCTTTGGGGTTAGAAGAACCCCTAGTCTCTATGGTGGTTGAGTTGCACCATGGATGCCAGCCTCGAGTATTATCTTTGGAGATAGCCTCGTCAGTTCGTTTTCCTTGCGATGTTCCGAGTGTGGAGTTTCTAGTCGCAAGATGAGTTAGGCCTAAGCCAAAAGGAGAAGTCCTTTGAGTAGCCAGTTGGACTTAAGAGTTGAGTGGCAGCTTGGAGGCGAGCTTTGCTCGTGATAAGCTTGAGTTGAGTTCTACAGAGAAAGCCTTCTCGGGCTTTGCTTCTAGTTGTTGTGCATTCGCAGTTGGCATTTTAGCTGAGCCACAGTTGAGTGAGTTGGCAAAGAGGTGTCGTGGCATTGGTTGGTTAAACCCTTGAGTTGCTATCCTCAAGGTGTTGTGTTGCAGGTAGCCCTATGATGGTTTGGTCCTTGCTACCCGAGATTTTCCATGAGAGGAATGTTGGTTGTTTCCTTGCCTGGCAATGTTCTCTTTGGCCAGTTGCTAGTAGGTTTGCATGGAAAAGTTTGCGTTCGGCCGTTGAGAGGCTCCAGTTTGTTGGCTTGGCCCAGTGGAGCCTGTGCCTGGTTTTGGCCATTTAGGGTTGGTCGTAGCTGAAGTTTCAGCTTGTGCTAGTGGGAAAAGTTTGCCTTTTGGATCAATCGCCAGATGGTGGTTCGATTGTAATTCGTTAAGGCTTTAGGCAAGCCTTGTGGTTCGCTGGTCTCTTGTGAATTAAGAGTAGGCCGTTTGGTTTCTGGAACCTTAGAGGTTCAGTTGTTTGGCCAGCATGGTGTAGTGTTGAGGCTGTTTGTTATCAGCTGTGAGCATTCTGAGAAGTTACGCCAGTGCGTGGCGTTGCGTTTTGGAGCTTGTGCCCAGTCTGCGAGTTTGCTAAGAGTAACACCGTAGAGAGGTGTTCCGTGTTGGATTAGCAGGGTTTAATTGAGCCCCAGGTTTGTAGGGCATTTTGAGATCCTTGAGAGGATCGGAGCAGTGGCCTTTCGGTTAGCTTTGCCCAGTCTTTGTTGAGATAGTTATGGCAGACTGGATAGCATTGTGGCTTTGAGCCTTTGAGAACCCAAGAGGGTTTGGTTCTCGAAGAGGGCTAGTGTTGCCTTAGCCGAGAAGTTCAGTTGGCTAGGAATCAGTGGAGATTTCCTAGAGCTGTTTCGTCTTAGGACATTCGAGGACGAAAGTCTTAAAAGGAGGGAGTATTGTAACGGCCCAGTTTTCTATTCCAGTTCTCGAGGTGCTTCCGGTTCAGATTCAGTGGTTCGGTTGGGCCGTTAGATCTGTTTTGACCCTTTGGGGCATTTTGGTCTTTTTGCTCCCCGGGCAGGATTTGTGGATTTTCAGGGCTTCGAGGCAGCTCCTGCCTTTGTTGAGGCTTGTTTGTTGGTGGCTGCGAGTCCCGAGATGTTTGGGCTTTTCGTTTGGGAGTTCGGTTGTGATTTGGGTTTTGGGAAAAGTTATGGTTGTTTGGGTGTTTCCTTTGGGATTCGAGCCCGGGCCCTTAGTGTTGATTTGGGAGGTTGATTTAAGTGAGGTTATTGATTGGAAAAGGTTGCTTCAGTCGGGTCTCGAAGGAGGAAGCCGGGAAATGGGATTTTAAGGATTTTAAGGCTTATTTTAGAAATTGGAAAAACTGGATAAGGATGGATTTAAATGAAGATAAAATCCCCATTTTCCTTTTTATTTTCCCATTTTCCCTTTTTTCTCTTTTTTTTCCCTTTCTATCTCCTCCAACCCGAGCACCCCCTCCCAGCCCGAGCCAGCCCCCATGGTCGCCCAGACTGACCTCCCAGCTCGCCCAACCCCAGTGCCCAACTAACCCAGGTCGCGTCGAGCACAGCCCCTGCTCGCCCAAGCCCGCGTCGCCCAGGTCCCGCCTCGCCCAGATCCGCCTCACCCAGGCCGTCCCCGAGACAGCTCACCATGGTTCGTGTCACCCGGGCTTGCAAGATTGTGCCGAGCGCGCGCGACGAGGCCGCGATCGCCACCACCGCGACGATGTCGTGCCATCCCGAGCGCCCTGAGCCCATCGCGTCACGTCGCCCCGCGCGCATCCCTGTTGCTTTTCGAGCTCGCGCCCCTGCGCCTTTCCCTGTGCCGAGCCGCGCCGTGCGCCGTCGCCCAGCTGAGCTCGAGCCTGCGTGTAAGAACCCGACCCTAAATACGGTCCTAAACCTAGGTTCTCACTCAGCATGCAAGTTAAATATTTCATCAAGCGGTTTAGTGCTCATATTTAAAACCTTTAAAAACTTTTAGAACGGGGAATGCTTAAAACATAATCAACAGTTTTGTTTAAGAAAAACCAACGAAGTAAAACAAGCCCGGCCAGTATATATATAAAACATTCAAAAACAGTTCAAACAACTTTTAATAATGTTTCCCCTAGGACTCTGTCCATCTATATTTGAACGAATATGCAAACAATAAAAGACAGAGTCTTTGGCGGCTCCCATGATCAATCGGCTCCTCCGCTAGCCGCCCTAGTGTCGCCCAAGTTACACGGTGGAGAACCACAGAAATAAGGGTGAGTATAAGCATACTCGGTGAAGAATCCCCAACCAGGGTACAATACGATACATCAATCATCTAGCACCCTAGTATACATGCAAAGCGATTACCAACACGGATCATAGCTCAGCGAGCTTACAAGGCAGAATCTGGAATCCTCGGAAGTCTCCTACTTCCGGCCTAATGATTGGCTCTCATAACCAATCCCGTGACATCTCCGAGGGTCTTTCTCCCTCACCAATTGATCGGCTCAAAACCGATCCCAAAGATGTCCGACACCCTCGAGGGTCTTTCTCCTCGGCCATATGATTAGCTCAAAACCAATCCCAATGGGTGTCCTCAAGGGCCTCTTACCCTCGCTAACAACTGGACTATCGGAGAGTACCCAAGTCCGGCTCTAAAGCTGGAAGGAACGGTGTACTCACGAACATTAGCCCGGGGAGCTCTCCGAACCGGCGACTAACGCTGTGGCGCGCACACCGCATCGCCGCAACCGGCGTAAATGTGGGGGCCTAGGTACAAACCACGCGCGGGCGTGCACGCATGCCTAAAGACTCGGAGCGGTGTCATCGAACACGGTGAGTGCGAGGCCCTCGGCACTCATCTGTGCGGCTGTACCACCTACTCAGCTAAGAACCGGCCAAGGCAGCTTGCACCGCTAAGCGGTGGTTGGTTCCTCTAGCGAGCTACAAACTAGGCTTATGCCGATGTGGTAGCTAAATCCACATCTTTGTCTGGGAAGCAATGTACGTTATGCTTCGCTCTACTCCCGACCGGTGGGGACAAAGTACGTTATGTCCGCTCTCAGCCTCTAGATGATGACAAACTCTACTATACTAGCTAAGAGTACAAAACAACTGATTCCTGACTAGACATGCATATCAACATTAATCACACATAACCTAGCATGATACTACGAACTTAAAGCAGGAATCTCAAGCATGCTGGAAGAACAATCCTAGCATGGCACTAACATGTACAAACAGGCAAACATGCTAGCAAGAGTGCAATCACAAGCTGTCCTATCCACTAATCATGTTCATACAAGTAAACATGCATATAAGGCACAATCAAGAAGCATCGCAGGGTCCACACAACCACGGTAAGAAATCCTTACCTGGAAGCAAGTGGAAATAACTTTCACAATCAAATAATGACCCTCGAGCTTTAAAGCGAAACCGAGCAACCTAAGCATTTTAGCAAAAACAACCTAATTAAATAAACAGCAGCCAACAGCCTAGTGCCCAAAGGAGAGAGGACTCGAGAATTACCGACCGAGAAGACACAAGGTCACGCCCCAACCCGCACGACGGGAGGCGGGGTGTCCGTCCGCCAGCGACAAGCGGTGGCGCGGCTGGCGCTGCACTGGCGCTGCACGGGCGCTGGCACTGGCGCCTGGCGCTGCATCGGGCATCGCCCTAGCGAGGCGGGGGCGGCAGACGCTGGCCGCCGCAGCGAGCAAACACACGGGTCGGGCGCGCGGGCGACGCGTCGGGTTCGCGCGGACGATGGCGCGCGCGCGCGTTGGGCGGCAGCAAGCGGCGCTGGGCGACGCGTCTGGGCGGCCTGGTGCGGAACGGCGCGGCGCGTCTGGGTTCACCTGGGCTGAGCGGCACGGGGCGGCGCTGGGCAACGCATGCGGACGGCAACGAGCTGCGCGGTCTGCAGGCGGCTCGATCGCGGGCGGCGCGCACGTCTGGGCGGAATGGTTGGCTGCGGCGCGCGCGCGCTCGGGCAGCAGAGCGGCTGGCGTGGCTCGGCCGAGCGGTTCGATGCGGCCAGGGTGTGGTGCGGCTAGGGCATGGCTGGTGCGGGGCGGTGCAGCGCGACTGGGCAGGGGCCGAACGATCTGGGCGTGGGCTGTGCAGGGCTGGTGCGGCTAGGGTGTGGGCATGGCACGGCTAGGGTTTTGAGAGAGAGAGAGAGAGAGAGAGAGAGAGAGAGTCTTGCAAAACAAGGTGGAAAGGGATTTTTCTTGATTTCTTTCCTTTTCCTAATTTAAATGGGTCTAAAATCCCTTCCCAAAGCTTCCTCTTTCAAAACTCGGCGCAAGCAAACTTTGTTTAAAAAAAAAACTCTTTTTCCTACAAACTTCCAAAACCATTTAGGGCAAGGGTTCAAATCCCAAGGGAAGCACTCAAAAACCCATTAATTTTGCCAATAACTAAAATACCTCCAAACTCCCAAACAACTCGTCCAGACCTCTTGGGTCTTGCAACCAACAACCACCAAACTTCGACGAAGGCAGGAAAGGCCCTGAAATCTTGAAAATCCTCAAAACCCTGACCGGGGGCAAAAAGACCAAAATACCCCTAAGGGTTAAAATAGCTCTAACGGCCCATCCGAACATCCGCATAATGTCCCGAAAACACCTGGGAAACCGAAATAGAAAACTGGGCCATTACAATACTCCCTCCTTTTAAGACTTTCGTCCTCGAAAGTCCTAAGACGAAAACAACTCTAGGAAATCTCCACTGATCCTTAACCAACCAAACTCCCGGTCAAGACAACACTAGATCTTCTTGAAATCTAAACCCCCTTGGGTTCCCAAAGGCTCAAAGCCACAAGCCATCGATCGCTACAAACTATCTCAACCAAGACTGGGCATACACCGAACTCCGAAGAAATAGATGTGATAGTGGTAACGGTAATACACATCCTCAAACTCGCACTAGCTCTCAAACGGTCTTAAAATCTTAGGGCTCACTTAACCCTGCTAGCCCAACTCGGAACGCCTCTCTACGGCGCTACGCTCTGCAACTCGTGGACGGGTCACTAGCTCTAAAACTCTACGCCACGCTCCGGCGTAACTTCTCCGAATGCTCATAGCTGTTATCAAACAGCCTCGACCTTTCACCATGCTGACCAAACAACTGAACCTCCTGTGTTTTGAAACTAAACGGCCTACTCTTACTTCGCAAGAGATCTGCGAGCCCCAATGGTTGCCTACAATCCTTAACGAAATCTAAAACGAACCACCAACTGGTGACTGATCCCAAGGCAAACTCCTCCAACTAGCATGCGCCCACAACACTTAAGCAACCATCTTACGAGAAATTGAAGCACCAAAGCCAAGGGGCACTTTTCTGGTTCACCAAACGGCTACCACCAACACACCAGCTGAAACTTCAGCTACGGCCACCTTTAGAAGACAAGGTCCAGGCACAGGGTCTACTCGGCCAAACTAACAAACTGGAGCCCCTCAACGGCCGACAACAAACTTTCCAATGCAATCCGATCAGCCACTGGCCTAAGAGAACATCGCCAGACAGAAAAACAAACAACATTCCTCTTACGGAAATCTCGGGCAACAAGGAATAAAACATTACGCGGCTACTAGCAATACAATAGCTGAAGGATACAACTCAAAGGTTTCCAACCAATGCCACGGCATCTCTGTGCCAACCCACTCAACTGTGGCTCAGCTATAACGCCAACTGCAAACGCACATCAACTAGGAACAAAGCCCGAGAAGGCTTGCTCTGCAGAAACTCAACCCAAGCTTATAACGAGCAAGGCTCGCCTCCAAGCTGCCACTCAACTCTTAAGTCCATCTGGCTGCTCCAAGGACTTCCTCCTTAAAGCTTAGACCTAACTCTTTTTCCACTCCAGAAACTCCACCCACGAAACATCTCGAGGAATAAGGATAGCGTCGACCGCAAGCTTGCGGATCCTGAACAACACGAGTCGACAAGACTACCTCAAAAGTTAAAAATCAAGGCCGGCATCCACGGTGCAACTCAACTACCCAAGAACTAAGGGGTTTTACAAACTCCAAAGATCCAACAACCTTCCAGCAACAACTCAAGCCCTTGAACTTGCAGGCCTCTGCCCTTTCGGGAACAAACAACTTTCCGCTTGCTAACAAACAAACGCAGGGACACTCTCGCTGGGTGACACATTGCGCTACTCGATCAACTACACAACTCAGAGCTAAGTCGACTCCTCCTCAACGGGAATGATATACCAAAGAGAGCGGACTTAGAAGGACAACGAACTTCACACACGCTCGCTGTCTTGCCCAAACCCAAGGGCAACAACAACCAACTCTCTCGGAAGCAACATCTGAGGATCCTCAATCGCTTGAACCCCCAACTTGGAACTAGCAGTGCCTACCCAATTGCCGAGGGAGGGGTCAACTCCCAAAACTTCCTGACTAGTAACAAGTCCTCAGGGCAACGCCCGCTTGCTCGAACCGAGCTAGCTCACAAAACAACATGGGAACCAAACCTTGGTCAACATCAAGCACCACCTCGCTAAGAATTCTGAAAATCAACATGGAGGTTACTAAGAGCGGCTCTAGCTTGTTAACCGACAACAAGCATCCAAACAACTCAACCGAGGAACACCGCCTTGGTCCGACCTGAGCTCGTGAGGCTCTCCACAACTTAGGGTTCCACCGACGCCTCCGACACACACTGCTGCCGTCAAACGGTCTAACGGATAACCGGCTACACGAGCACATCTCCCTCCAAAGATCTCAATCGTGGCCGCCAAAAGCTCTTCCTTGCCACATCTCGTAGCAAGCACGGGCGATGCTCCACACAATCCGAAAAGCGCCTTACCACACTTGATGCAATGAGCGGGTGCTCGCCCCGCCCGCGGCGATCTCGAGCTCTAACTGCGGTCGGAGTTGATCGCGACCCTAGATCGCCCTATCGGCGAGTTCGCTAACCACCGAGCGGGAACAACCGTAAGACCCAAACTCCCTCTTGCTCAAAGCATCGGCCACATCGTAGCTTCTACCCGTGTTAAGGATCCGAACAACTCTCTTAGCCATGGCGGCGAAACTCGTGATTTTACTACCATCGCCTGGATCGGTTCCAAATGAACTCCAACCATCGATCAACAAGAAATGCCTCTACCGTGTCAAGGGCCAACTAGCATAACTTGCCTACGCAACAACCCGCCTCGCACGCAGTAACCTCTCAACCCAAGATAGGGCACTTGCCAAGAACTAAAGCCCTAACTCCTCAGAACTGAGCACTGGTTTCTCAACCCGGATCCTCTCGTGGTTCCTGAAAAATACACCACGGAACGAGCTACACAAAAGTACACCGGCGTGTACAGCTCCAACTTGGTTCCTTAAGATCCAACTCAACAAGTACTCTCACACAAGGCAACTTTTGCCTCCCAATAGAGCCACAACCAGCACAGGAGCAACAAGAGTTCAAACCACTCTGGTCAACTCACCACGAAAAGCTACATTGGTCAACTCACTCTTACCAGAGCATAACTACACCAAGCTGACATACCTCATACCAATGCGCCCACTAAATGCTCCACTCAACCATCCAACTCATGGCTCTAACACTAGATCAATCACGCATCATCGATGCCAACCCTACTCATATTAGGGTAACTCCAAGGGTAGTCGAAACACACTACCATCAAGCTGGCTCACAAGCCCATACACAAGCGCGAGAACTCGGACGCGCTAGCCCTCACCAACCTACAGCATCCTTTGCACCCATCTCTCGGTGACCCTGAAAAGCTCCTACTTTTCCCTCGAACGACCTCACACTTGTAGTTCTCTGACTACCACCGAGCTAGATCTCTTAAGCAATCCAATAGATGCAACTTCAGAAAAAATGGGTACAAGGCTAGTGGGGATACTATTCTCCGGGCGGGCATGGGACCATCTGCACCAAAAGTGCCAACTGGCCCGGGTCTAGGCCTCCTCTCAAAGCTTGGTGCCACCAGGCACAACATCCTTTACCACACAAATCAGCCCAAAACAAGCTTTATGCCCCTCTGAGGATAGGGAAGGTCACACTCCAAGTGACAGGCATAGGCACTCAACACAAGAGTCAAAACACTCGAGCAGCCTAAACTCTGGTATCGCCTAACAGACATGCCAAGGCCCACTCCTGCATCCCACTCGATGCTCAACGAATACTCAGGCCAACCCTCGGGTGGCAGCACCTAGCTCCACACCTGGAACATGCTAACAGAAGGTGCTTCTCTCTAAAAGCCAGCTGAAACCACGGACGGATTAAGTCCTGACAAGCAAACTCCACACTACCCCCTGGCTACGAGGGTACAAAAAGAATCTGGCCGTGAAACGATGCGAAGCTTGCGGGAGGACAAGATGTCTCTACATCTTCCTCAAAAGCTACTAACTTGGCAACTTGCCAATCGACCAGGGTGGTCGGGTGGAGACTCTGCCTTTGGTCCGCCTCTCACAGGGGACTTCACCACCACCCGCCTTTGCATCAAAACAAAGACACGAGGCGGCACGCCTCGACCTCTGAACATCGAGTCATCACAACACTTGGATGATAAACTCGATCCTGGCCAACCACCTCGCTGCTAGCAGTAGGTCTAAAAAAACATCCAGCTTTACACGCTTGCACTTGCCAAACTCGGCGGCTCGATGAACGCCAAGTAACTTATCAGCATACGCTGCTGATCGAGCCCTCCCGGGAACCTCCGGGGCTACTAGAGCTACAAGGAGGGGTGTCTCCTAAATAAACTCTCGCCGGTGGGCTATCCGTGCCCAAGACTCTCACTACGCGCTACAAATTGCGCTGGGTCTCCGCTCTCTGTTAGCTAAAGAGACGCCATCAACTCCCTCATGGTGGGAGCACACTCTGCTCAAGGAGTCTCACTGCGAGGCGTGCTAGCCTCAACCCCCTACTCTTGGCAACTCATCTGCTAGGGCCAAAGGTGGCCTACGGGTCTAGACAACCCTGGACGTGGTCTCATCATGAACAGTCCAACTCCTCGGGTTCGTCCCTACTAATCTAGGTGCAATCAACCTACTAGCGATCCACACAAAGCATAAAAGCTAGCCCACGCTGGGGCTCTCACTGCCAAACAAGGGTAACACATGTATACTAGATGCAGTATTGTAAAATAAAACCCTTAGCTTAATGAACTCAGACAAACCTGACGGCCGCAGAGTGTTGTTGATCATGGGGGCAACAACCGCAAAGCAGTTAGTCTGAGAATCTATGACTCGTGCTCGATACCAAATCAAAAAACCCGACCCTAAATACGGTCCTAAACCTAGGTCTGCTTAATTCCCATCCACCAGAAGGTCTGCTTAAGGTCCTGATACATCTTGGTACCCCCGGGGTGCCAAGCAAAGGGGAACTGTGGGCCTCAGGAGAGCAACTCGCCTCGCAAACACCGCAATGTCCGGAACACACAACGGCCTCTATAAGTCAACCCTTCGTCTCGTGAATATACAAAGTCAAAGTCACCGTCAAGACTAACTCTATCAACCAATCTCTTAAGTGCGGGTCACCCAACTGGCCGTCTATAATCCACGCCTAATCGACGGTGAGCAATCAATCCAATCGAGCTACCACTGGCGGTAACCTCTCCCAACAACATCGCAACCTCGCCCGCTCGAACTCTCTCTCGCAAACCGGTGAGAACTCAACAACGCCGCAGAGTGCGACGTCTTTCTACTCAAAGCATCGGCCACTACATTGGCTTTACCGGATGGTACAAAATCTCGCAGTCATAATCCTTTACCAGCTCTAACCATCTCCTCTCGCCTCATATTCAACTCCTTCGAGTAAATGAGATACTTGAGGCTCGGTGATCGGTAAACATCTCGAATCCGCTCACCATACGGGTAATGCCTCCAAATCTTGATTGCAAACACCATCACGCCAACTCCATATCATGAGTCGGGTAGTTCGCTCATACGGCTTGGTGACGGAAGCATAGGCAATGACCTTCCGTCTTTGCATCAACACACAACCTAATCCAAACTTGGAAGCATCATGTGAGACCACGAAACCACATGTCCCCTCCGGATCGCCAACAGTCTTGAAGTCAAATCGCGCTTGAGCACGCAAAGCTCTCATCACACTCTTGTCCCAAACAAACTCGACACCCTTCCTCATCGGACGAGTGAGGGGCGAGGCTAAAGCAGAAAAGTCCTTGACGAACCGACGGTAGTAACTCGCCAAACCCGTAAAGTCGCGAATCTCGGCAGAATCGAAGTCGGCTTGGCCCATGAACTCACGGCCTCAATCTTTGCGGGGTCCACGGCTATACCATCTCTCGAAACCACGTGGCCTAGGAAGGCCACCGCTCCAACAGAAATCACATTTGGAAAACTTCGCATAAAGCCGTTTTCCCTCAAAGCCGCCAATACTCGCCTCAAATGCTCGCATGGTCTTCTTTAGACCTCGAATAAATCGAATATCGTCAATGAACACGATGACGGCCGTCCAAAAATGATTTGAACACCCTATCCATCATGTCCATGAACGCGGTGGGGCATTGGTCAATCCAAACGACATGACCACAAACTCATAGTGACCATATCTAGACACGAAAGTCGTCTTAGGAATGTCGGCATCCCCGATCCATGAATCGATGGTAACCGGATCTCGAGATCTATCTTGGAGAACACGAAGCTCCCCAAGCCGATCAACAAATCATCGATCACGGGGCAATGTGTACTTATTCTTCACTGTCACCTTATTAAGCTCGCGGTAATCAATACATAAGCGCATAGAACCATCCTTCTTTTTCACAAACAGAATCGGTGCTCTCCCACGGGGACACACTCGGACGGATGAACCCTCGATCTAACATCTCCCGTGAATGAATCTCGGTTCCTTTAACTCGGCTGGAGCCATACGATCACGGAGCCTTCGAGATAGGGAGGGTCACGGCTCGAGCTCAATTGTGAAGTCAACCCTCTCTTGGGGCAACCCGGTAACTCCTCGAGGAAACACGTCCGCAAACTCCCCGCACGACCGTGCACGATCAACAGATAGCGAGGGGCGGCTCTTCCGCACAACTTGGCTAGATAGCCCCAAGCTCCATGAGTTAGCAAACGACGAGCTTTCACGGTGACACCATCGGCGGGCAAACTCCACCTGGACTCCACGAAACTTAAAGTCACGGCGACTGGCGGCCTAAACACTACTTCTTTCGGTGGCGGTCAATCAGCGCGTGGTTTAGCAAACTAACCACTCCATACCAAGAATCACATCAAAACCGCTCATAGGCGTAACTATGAGCGTAGCCCTAAGCAACTCTCGGATATCTCGATCCGGCCATCCCTAATCTTATCTCTAGCCAACATATTAACTCCCGAAGGAGTTGCAACAGATAACTCGAAACCTAGAGGCTCTAGTCTTAACTTAGCATGCTCGACCAAACAACACAGATACAAATGAATGCGTGGAACGAGAATCGAGACAAGACAAATGCGCAGATGATCTAAAACAAGAAGCGTACACCGCCACGGCGGCATCCGTGACGCTCGGCCTCCCGACGGTTCGTAGCAAACACTCGACCGCCGCCGCTGCTACTGGCCGATCACAAAAACGGGCCATGTGTCCTCTCTACCACAACGGAAGCACAATCTAGGTCCAGGTGACAAGCTCGGCGTGGACTTTCCCACAAGTAGCACAAGCGGGAATCGCTCGGGTCCTCCCCTGCTTTATCGGTGAAGAAACGGACCGAGCTCTCCGTGATCTGCTTCGAATCGCCTTGGCGGCGGCCGCCGCCTCCCGAAAGTCAAACTTCCTCTTCGCCCACGGTGTTGGGACAGACGCGAACAGAGGCGGCAACAACCGCCAGCAGGATACTTCCCATTATAGATCGTGGCTAATCGGGATGACCCTAGCATAAGTGTCGTGGGCACGAGCCACGACATCTCGGGAAACACCCGCCTCAATCCGGATATGAACTTCCGAATCTTCACCCTCGGGGTGGCAATCAATCGAGGAGCAAAATATCCATACTCACGAGAACTTGCGCTCATAATCCTCAATGGAATCGTAACTCGCTTCGAGTTCGGAAGAGCTCCACCATCTTCTCTTGAGCCTCATCACCGATGAACTTTACCTTGAACTCACCTTGAAGAACTCCCAAGTAGCGGGTGGAGACCCACCGGTGGTCTCTCGCTCAAGGTGGACTCCCACCACCATCTCATTGTGCCTCCTAGCACATGAGCCGCACATCTCGGCCTCTGAATATCGGGGCACACCATGATCGTGAAGGTGTACTCCAAATGGGCAATCCACTGGCCGCCGCTAACGCATCACCGGTGGCATCAAACTTCTCAAAGCTTCCACTTCACAAAATCCTTGACCACCTACCCAATTCCTCGGCACCTCTCGCCATATCGCCCTGGGGCTACTTGCTCTCGAGGAGTGGAGGTGCTCTCGAGCTCTCTTGAACCAATCGAGTCACCGCTCGACTGGGCTCGGGACTCTTCCATTGCTGGCGCCAACAAGGCACGGGTCTCGCCTCTGGTCACTCAACATGCCGACCATAAAAGCCCTCATAGACTCAACAAACTCGCTCCGGAGAGCGGTCTCTCACGGCGCGCCGATCGCCTCAACGCCCACCCTAGGCGTAGCGGGAGAGGAGCTTTGGTGGAATGCCATCGATGTCGGCTTGGGGCGATGTCCTGCGATGTCGACGATCCGATCCACGATACCTCGACCGCTCTCGAACCTCCTCTCGATGCAGACGGTGGTAGCATCTTTGGCGATCTACATCCAAACCAACAACGAATCAAAACTCGCTGTCACCACTCCACAACACCAAACAAGGCATACACTAGATGATAGGTATTGTAAATTCTTAACCCTTTTCCTTTCTAAAACAATAAATCTAGGCGCACTGATGGTCTGCGCCGGAGTGCTTGTGATCATGGAAGGATGACCTACAACAAAGGTCGGGTCTCTGAGAATCTATGACTCGAGCTCGATACCAATCAGAAAGACCAGACCCAAAAGGGGCTCTAAATGGGCCTTTACCCCAATGCATGTAGTGAAAATAAAAGACATTATGAAAAATACATTTCGGATCCCAAGTAAAAGCGAAACATTCAACAACCAAAACATACATTTCTAAAAGCATACTACGATCGAGAGATTTATTTAAACCATTAAAACAATCCACAAGTACAAATATCTTTGGAATCCATAAAACGAATGAAAACATCACGGGGCTCTGTGCCCGTCTACATGCATTCGGGGAAATAACAAATGTCAAGAGTCATGATAAAATAAAATAATCGAGAGATGATGGCGAGGATTCCATGATCACAGCCTCCCCTTCACCATCCTGTCTCCCGCCTTGATTTACTGTGGAAAACCACGAATAAGGGTGAGTAACGAATTACCAAGAAGAATCCCCAACCGGTACAATACGATATACATGATCATCTAGAAGAATGTATGCAAGCTATGAGTACAAACACAGAGCGGAGCACATAGCTAAGTCCACACTTGGACCTCGGATGCCAACTCGGGGTCTTAGTCAGGAAATACCACAACACACTAAACGCGCTATACGGGAACAAGTCCCGGCCTCGGCTGTCTCGCCGATACGAAAGGTGCTGGCTCAAGATCCCGAGGAGCTCTCTCCGGGTATTTGTAATGAGCGTAAGCGCGCACCGCATGCTACCGCAAACTCGGGGGTGCGGGTCTAGTGGCAGCCGCCGAGTTCGACCACCATGCCTAACTAAATCTCCGGATCGGTGTCACCGACATAGGGGTGTGAGACACTGGACACGTGAACTATGTCACCGTACTACACCGCACTGAGGCTAAGGAACCCGGTCGTGGTAGGCTTACACCAGAAGCGGTCCTTGCCCTAACAGTGGCAATCAAGGGCTACGGCCGAACACGCCGAGGACGTGTCGATCGCCGGGACTAGGCATTGCCAAGTCATCATCCCGACCGTTGGGGCATCGCTTAGACTACCACCCTCACCCAAGATTGCGGGGCCTACCGGTTGGGATAGCTAATCCCTCACGGGGTCCAAGGACGAGAATCGTCTCGAACGTCCTTGCCATAGATGCAAGATACTTTATGCATCGGGCCGGATGATGATATCTACGAATTCTAAACCTTAACAATAATAACAATTCAATCAATGCGGTCCAATACGTGCTCAATGAGATACAAGGAACCCGGCATGATACTACGAAGCAAGAGCAGTGTATCGAACATGCTAGAATAGAACAACCTAGCATGGGCTAACATGAGAAACAATACAAGAGTTCATGCCGATCCAGAATTGAACAGAGCACCTAGGGCTAAACATGCTAGTAATCATACACGGTGCATACAAAACAACAATCACAAATATACCGCAGAGGTCCACACAACTCCGGAAGAAATCCTTACCTTGGTGGAAGACTTCTACACACAAATTCCTAGGTTGCGAACACTTCCGAGCTAGCTATCGAGAACCTACAAACATAGTAACAATCATAACCATATCCCTAAAAATATAATAAAATAGCGAGCTCGGCTCGGGGAGCACTCACACACGCACCGCGACACGAAGCAAAGGCGCTGCTGGCAGGCACGGCACAGCTGAGCTGGCGCTGCGCTGCCACGGGCACGGCTGGCTTGGCGCGTCTCTCGCGCGGATGGGCTGGCTGGGCGCGCGTATACACGGATGAATGACGGGACTCGGCAGCGAAGCGGCGCGGCGCGCGCGCACGGGTCTTTGGCGTGCGATGCGGACACGGCGAAGCCGCTCGGCGAGGACGCGCACGCGGGCGAACGTCTTGGCGCGGCGGGCGAAGCGGTTCGGCAAGCGGACACGGCGAGGGCGTGCGATGGGCGGCGCGCGGGCTGAGCTGGCGCTGGCGCTGGCGCCGGGCGAGGGCCTCTGGCGGCGCAGCGTCGGCGGCGGACGAGCGACGATCTCTGGCTGCCGGGCGCGATTCGGGCGTCGCGGCGAGGCCGCCGGCAGATCTCGGGCGTGGGACCGGCTGCCGACGACAAGGCTAGCTGCTTCGCCGGACGAACGGCAAGGTCGCTAAGCGGATCGGCGTCTTGGCAGGTCGCCGACAGATCTCGGGCGTGCGAGTGGCGGCGATGATGGTTGCTCCTCTACCGGGCCGCAACCAACACAAACACACACACACTCTACATCTTACCTTGGCCAAAGATCAAAAACCAAATGAGGAGATGAAGAGGATGAAGACTTACCGGAATGATGATGATCGAACCCAAGGAGATGCAAGGGAAGAAGAATTCGGCAAGGCAATGGAGAGGAGAGCTTGTGCGGCCAAGAGGAGTTTTGGAGAAGAAGATGGAATAAACCTAATTCTATTTCATTTAACCAAATGCACCAAAACTCCAAAATCCAAGGTTAACTAAGATGTGATGCGAGAAAGAGTAACAAGAGCACCTAATGGCTCAATTGGCACACATCTCTACAAGCTTCCCAGAGACCGGGTTCAAACCCAGGCTGCAAAGACAAATTCCTTTATTTTTACTTTTGCATCAAACCTTGCTCAAACCAAACCTCAAACCCCTCCAAAAACTCGACAGAAACGGCTCGGGGTAATGCAATCTCATCTCGTCTTCCCGCTCCCAAGTGGCTTCCTCGTAACCCGACTCTTCCATCGAACCTTTACAAACGAATCTCGCGATTACGCAACGTCTTGGTCTCAAAGGCAAGGATCCTCACCGGCTTCTCCTCGAAGTTCAAATCCTCATTCGGTGCAAAGGCTCAAAGTCCACAATGTGCGTGGTCGGCACATCTTGCCTCAACATCGATACATGAAAAACACTATGCACCGCTGATAGGGACGGAGGTAGGGCTAACTGCGGTAAGCAACTCGCCAATCCTCTCTAGGATCTCAAACGGACCAACAAAACGGGGACTCAACTTCCCACGCTTACCAAACCTCGTAACACCTCGCGACGGAGCAACCTTAAGGAACACATGCCGACCAACCTCAAACTCCAAATCTCGACGCCGAACATCGGGCGTAACTCTTCTACTGCTCGCCTGAGCGGTCAACATACGAGCTCTAATCTTACGCCAGCTGCGCCATTGGTCAAGCTGCGGTAACTCGGGACCCAAAACACGTTCTATCACCAACCTCTTCCCGAACACGGGGGACCGACAACGCTTACCATACAATGCCTCGAATGGAGCCATCTCAGATCGTCGATCGTAATCGTTGTTATAGGCAAACTCCATCAAGTATGACATATGGTCCCAATCGCTCGGGAAATCCAACACACAAGCCCTCAACATATCCTCGAGAATCGATTCACTCTCTCGGTCGACCATCCGTTTGAGGGTGAAAAGTTGTGTTGAAAGCGCACTCGTGCCCAAACCCATTCGAGGAGCTCTCGAGAAGCGAGAAGTGAACCGCGAGTCACGATCGGACACAATCCTCACCGGCACACCATGATAACGGATGATCCGCTCCAAAAACAAGCTGCGCGCCTTTGTTCCACGATATAAGTGTCTCTACAGGGAATGAAGTGTGCGCTCTTGGTCAAACGGTCGACTATCACCCAAATCTGAGAGAACTTCCTGAGTCCTTGGCAAACCCGGATATAAAGTCCATGGAGATCTCTTCCCATTTCCACTGGGGGTACACTCGATGTGGTCGCAACAAACCTGGCTTGGCCTGCTGCTGGTGGTGCCTTCACTTGGCGACAAGTGAGACAGGTACGACAAACTCTGCCACATCTCTCTTCATTCCCATCCACCGTAAGGTCCGCTTAAGGTCTGATACATCTTGGTACCCGGGGTGCCAAGCAAAAGGGGAATGTGGGCCTCCGAGAGCAACTCGCTCGCAAACTCGCAATGTCCGGAACACACAACCGGCCTCTATAAGTCAACCCTTGTCTCGTGAATATACAAAGTCAAAGTCACCGTCAAGACTAACTCTATCAACCAATCTCTTAAGTGCGGGGTCACCCTAACTGGCCGTCTATAATCCACGCCTAATCTAATCGGCCAATGAGCAATCAAGCTGAGCTACGGCGGTAACCTCTCCCAACAACATCGCAACCTCGGCCCGCTCGAACTCTCTCTCGCAAGCGGGGTGAGGAACTCAACAACGCCGCAGAGTGCGACGTCTTTCTACTCAAAGCATCGGCCACTACATTGGCTTTACCGGATGGTACAAAATCTCGCATGATCATAATCCTTTACCGGCTCTAACCATCTCCTCTCGCCTCATATTCAACTCCTTACGAGTAAGCAGATACTTGAGGCTCTCGGTGATCGGTAAACATCCGAATCCGCTCACCATACGGTAATGCCTCCAAATCTTGATTGCAAACACCACTGCCGCCAACTCCATATCATGAGTCGGGTAGTTCTCGCTCATACGGCTTGGTGACGGGAAGCATAGGCAATGACCTTCCCGAAATTTGCATCAACACACAACCTAATCCAAACTTGGAAGCATCATCTGAGACCACGAAACCACTGTCCCCTCCGGGATCGCCAACACTAGTCTTTGAAGTCAAAGCTGCGCTTGAGCCACAGCAAAGCTCTCATCACACTCTTTGTCCCAAACAAACTCGACACCCTTCCTCGTCAGACGAGTGAGGCGAGGCTAAAGCGAAAAGTCCTTGACGAACCGACGGTAGTAACCGCCAAACCGAGAAAGTTGCGAATCTCGGAATCGAAGTCGGCTTGGCCCATGAACTCACGGCCTCAATCTTCGCGGGGTCCACGGCTATACCATCTCTCGAAACCACGTGGCCTAGGAAGGCCACCGCTCCAACCAGAAATCACATTTGGAAAACTTCGCATAAAGTGGTTTTCCCTCAAAGCCGCCAATACTCGCCTCAAATGCTCTGCATGGTCTTCTTTAGACCTCGAATAAATCGAATATCGTCAATGAACACGATGTGAAGTTTGTCAAAAATGATTTGAACACCCTATCCATCATGTCCATGAGCGCTGGGTGGGGCATTGGTCAATCCAAACGACATGACCACAAACTCATAGTGACCATATCTAGACACGAAAGTCGTCTTAGGAATGTCGGCATCCACGATCCGCAGAATCGATGGTAACCGGATCGAGATCTATCTTGGAGAACACGAAGCTCCACAAGCCGATCGAACAAATCATCGATCACGGGGCAACGGGTACTTATTCTTCATCGTCACCTTATTAAGCTCGCGGTAATCAATACATAAGCGCATAGAACCATCCTTCTTTTTCACAAAGCAGAATCGGTGCTCCCCACGGGGACACACTCGGACGGATGAACCCTCGATCTAACATCTCCTGTGAATCGAATCTTGATTCCTTTAACTCGGCTGGAGCCATACGACACGGAGCCTTCGAGATAGGGAGGGTCCACGGCTCGAGCTCAATTGTGAAGTCAACCTCTCTCTTGGGGCAACCCAGTAACTCCTCGTGAAACACGTCCGCAAAAACGCGCACGACCGGCACTGATCAGCAGACAGCCGAGGGGCGGCTCTTCCCGCACAACTTGGCTAGATAGCCCCAAGCTCCATGAGTTAGCAAACGACGAGCTTTCACGGTGACACCATCGGCGGGCAAACTCCACCCTGGACTCCACGAAACTTAAAAAGTGGGCGACTGGCGGCCTAAACACTACTTCTTTCCGGTGGCGGTCAATCAACGCGTGGTTAGCGACTAACCACTCCATACCAAGAATCACATCAAAACCGCTCATAGGCGGAACTATGAGCGTAGCCCTAAGCAACTCTCCGGATATCTCGATCCGGCCATCCCTAATCTTATCTCTAGCCAACATATTAACTCCCGAAGGAGTTGCAGCAGATAACTCGAAACCTAGAGGCTCTAGTCTTAACTTAGCATGCTCGGCCAAACAACACAGATACAAATGAATGCGTGGAACGAGAATCGAGACAAGACAAATGCGCAGATGATCTAAAACAAGAAGCGTACACGCCACGGCGGCATCCGTGACGCTCGGCCTCCCGACGGTTCGTAGCAAACACTCGACCTGCTGCTTTGCTACTGGTGATCACAAAAACGGGCCATGTGTCCCTCTCTACCACAACGGAAGCACAATCTAGGTCCGGTGACAAGCTCGGCGTGGACTTTCCCACAAGTAGCACAAGCGGGAATCTGCTGGGTCCTCCTGCTTTGTCGGGGTGAAAGCGGATGGAGCTCTCCAGCGATCTACGCTTCGAAAGCGCCCTTGGCGCGCCGGCGCCTCCCGAAAGTCAAACTTCCTCTTACGCCCCACGGTTGTTGGGACAGACGCCGAACAGAGCGGCAACAACCCGCTCGGCGAGGATACTTCCCATTATAGATCGTGGCTAATGGACAGCCCTAGCATAAGTGTCGTGGGGCACGAGCCACGACATCTCGGGAAACACCACCGCCTCAATCCGGATATGAACTTCCGAATCTTCACTCCGGGGTGGCAATCAGGCGAGGAGCAAAATATCCATACTCGAGAACTTGCGCTCATAATCCTCAATGGAATCGTAACCTCGCTTCGAGTTCGGAAGAGCTCCACCATCTTCTCTTGAGCCTCATCACCGATGAACTTTACCTTGAACTCGGCCTTGAAGAACTCCCAAGTAGCGGGTGGAGACCCAGTGGTCTCTCGCTCAAGGTGGACTCCACCACCATCTCATTGTGCCTCCTAGCACATGAGCCGCACATCTCGGCCTCTCGAATATCGGGGCACACCATGATCGGGAAGGTGTACTCCAAATGGGCAATCCACTGGCCGCCGCTAACGCATCACCGGTGGCATCAAACTTCTCGAGCTTCCACTTCACAAAATCCTTCACCACCTACCCAATTCCTCGGCACCCTCCGCCATATCCGCCTCTGGGGCTACTTGCTCGAGGAGCCGAGGTGCTCTCGAGCTCTCTTTGAACCAATCGAGTCACTGCTCGATCTGGGCTCGGGACTCTTCCCGCTGCATACGCCAACAAGGCACAGGTCTCGCCCTCTGGTCACTCAACATGCCGACCATAAAAGCCCTCATAGACTCAACAAACTCGCTCCGGGAGCGGTCTCACGGCGCTCGATCGCCTCAACGCCCACCCTAGGCGTAACAAGAGGAGCTCTTTGGTGGAATGCCATCGGTGTAAGCTTGGGACGATGTCCCGCGAGATCGAGATCCGATCCCGATACCTCGACACCGCTCTCGAACCTCCTCTCTCCGAGACGGGTGGTAGCATCTTTGGCGATCTACATCCAAACCAACAACGAATCAAAAACACACTGTCACCACTCCACAACACCAAACAAGGCATACACTAGATGATAGGTATTGTAAATTCTTAACCCTTTTCCTTTCTAAAACAATAAATCTAGGCGCACTGATGGTGTCTGAGTGCTTGTGATCATGGAAGGATGACCTACAACAAAGGTCGGTCTACAGAATCTATGACTCTGAGCTCGATACCAAGCTGTAAAGACCCACCCCAAAAGGGGCTCTAAATGGGCCTTTACCCCAATGCATGTAGTGAAAATAAAAGACATTATGAAAAATACATTTGGATCCCAAGTAAAAGCAGAAACATTCAACAACCAAAACATACATTTCTAAAAGCATACTACGATCGAGAGATTTATTTAAACCATTAAAACAATCCACAAGTACAAATATCTTTGGAATCCATAAAACGTAAGAAAACATCCTGGGCTCTGTGCGTCTACATGCATTCAGGGGAAATAACAAAAGTCAAGAGTCATGATAAAATAAAATAATCGAGAGATGAATGGCAGGATTCCATGATCACGGCTTTTCCCTTGACCATCCTGTCTCCCGCCTTGATTACTCGTGGAAAACCACAGAATAAGGGTGAGTAACGAATTACCCAGTAAGAATCCCCAACCGGGGTACAATACGATATACATGATCATCTAGAAGAATGTATGCAAGCTATGAGTACAAACACAGAGCGGAGCACATAGCTAAGTCCACACTTGGACCTCGGATGCCAACTCGGGGTCTTAGTCCGGAAATACCACAACACACTAAGCGCGCTATACGGGAACAAGTCCCGGCCTCGGCTGTCTCATCGCATCGATACGAAAGGTGCACGGCTCAAGATCCCGAGGAGCTCTCGATCGGTATTTGTAATGAGCGTAGCGCGCACCGCATGCTCTACGCAAACTCGGGGGTGCCGGGTCTAGTGGCAAGCCGTTTGCCCGAGTTCGATCACCATGCCTAACTAAATCTCCGGATCGGTGTCACCGACATAGGGGTGTGAGACACGGACACGTGAACTATGTCACTGTACCACCGCACTTTGAGGCTAAGGAACCGGTCGTGGTAGGCTTACACGAGAAGCGGTCCTTGCCCTAACAGTGGCAATCAAGGGCTACGCCGAACACGCCGAGGGCGTGTCGATTGCCGGGGACTAGGCATTGCCAAGTCATCATCCCGACCGTTGGGGCATCGCTTAGACTACCACCCTCACCCAAGATTGCGGGGCCTACAGGTTGGGATAGCTAATCCCTCACGGGGTCCAAGGACGGAGAATCGTCTCGAACGCGTCCTTGCCATAGATGCAAGATACTTTATGCATCGGGCACGGATGATGATATCTACGAATTCTAAACCTTAACAATAATAACAATTCAATCAATGCGATCCAATACGTGCTCACAGATACAAGGAACCCGGCATGATACTACGAAGCAAGAAGCAGTATCGAACATGCTAGAATAGAACAACCTAGCATGGGCTAACATGAGAAACAATACAAGAGTTCATGCGATCGAGAATTGAGCAGAGCACCTAGGGCTAAACATGCTAGTAATCATACACAGCATACAAAACAACAATCACAAATATACCGCAGTGGTCCACACAACCCTGGTAAGAAATCCTTACCTTGGTGGAAGACTTCTACACACAAATTCCTAGGTCGCGAACACTTCCGAGCTAGCTATCGAGAACCTACAAACATAGTAACAATCATAACCATATCCCTAAAAATATAATAAAATAGCGAGGCTCGGCTCGGAGAGCACTCACACGCACCGCGACACGAAACAAAGCAAAGCTGGCTTGTGGCCGGGCACGGCTGAAGCTGGCGCTGGTTATGTGCTGCTGTGTTGGCGCGTCTGCCCAGGCGCTGGATAAGCGCTGATGGGCGCGCGGCGCGTACACACGGACAGACGGGACTCAGCGGAAGGCGGCCGGCACGGGCGCCGCCGGTCTTGGCGCGTGCGATGCGGACACGGCGAAGCCGTTGCTCGCGAGGACGCGCGCCGCGCGGCGAACGTCTTGGCGTGCGGGCGAGCGGTTCGGCAAGCGGACACGGCGAGGGCGTGCGATGGGCGACGCGGACGCGGCTGGACGCGCGGGCGCTGGCGAGGGCCTCCTGGCGTGCGAGCGATCGGGCGAGGACGAACGACGATCTGGGCTGCTTGGCGCGCGATCGCGCGTGGCGCGTGGCTGCCGGCAGATCTGGGCGTGGGCCGGCTGCCGGCGACAAGGCTAGCTGGTCTGCTTGGACGCGACGGCAAGGTCGCTAGGCGGATCTGGCGTCTTGCGTGGGCTGCCAGCAGCAGATCGGGCGCGTTGGTGGCCGGCGATGATGGTTGCTCCTCTCGGTGGTTGCAACCAACACAAACACACACACACTCTACATCTTACCTTGGCAAAGACATCAAAACCAAATGAGGAGATGAAGAGGATGAAGACTTACCCGGAATGATGATGATCGAACCCAAGGAGATGCAAGGGAAGAAGAATTCGGCAAGGCAATGGAGAGGGAGAGCTTGTGCGGCCAAGAGGAGTTTTGGAGAAGAAGATGGAATAAACCTAATTCTATTTCATTTAACCAAATGCACCAAAACTCCAAAATCCAAGGTTAACTAAGATGTGATGCAGAAAGAGTAACAAGAGCACCTAATGGCTCAATTGGCACACATCTCTACAAGCTTCGGAGACCCGGGTTCAAACCCCATTGCAAAGACAAATTCCTTTATTTTTACTTTTGCATCAAACCTTGCTCAAACCAAACCTCAAACCCCTCCAAAAACTTGTGAAAGCATTTCGAGGGTAATGCAATCTCATCTCGTCTTCCCGCTCCCAAGTGGCTTCCTCGAACCCCGACTCTTCCATGAACCTTTACCAAACGAATCTCGCGACACGCAACGTCTTGGTCTCAAAGGCAAGGATCCTCACCGGCTTCTCCTCGAAGTTCAAATCCTCATTCGGTGCAAAGGCTCAAAGTCCACAATGTGCGACGGGTCGGCACATCTTGCCTCAACATCGATACATGAAAAACACTATGCACCGCGATAGGGACGGAGGTAGGGCTAACCGTAAGTAAGCAACTCGCCAATCCTCTCTAGGATCTCAAACGGACCAACAAAGCGGGGACTCAACTTCCCACGCTTGCAAACCTCAGAACACCTCGCATCGGAGCAACCTTAAGGAACACATGTCGACCAACCTCAAACTCCAAATCTCGCGCCGAACATCGGCGTAACTCTCTACGCTCTCTTCCGAGCGGTCAACATACGAGCTCTAATCTTACGCTGCTGCGCCATTGGTCAAGCTGCAGTAACTCGGGACCCAAAACACGTCTATCACCAACCTCTTCCCGAACACGGGGACCGACATAACGCTTACCATACAATGCCTCGAATGGAGCCATCCGAGATAAATCGATCGTGTAGCTGTTGTTATAGGCAAACTCCATCAGCATGATATTTGGTCCCAAGCGCACAGGAAATCCAACACACAAGCCCTCAACATATCCTCGAGAATCGATTCACTCTCTCGACCGACCATCCGTTTGAGGGTGAAAAGTTGTGTTGAAAGCGCACTCTGTGCCCAAACCCTTACGGAGCTCTCGAAGCGAGAAGTGAACCGCGAGTCACGATCGGACACAATCCTCACCGGCACACCATGATAACGGATGATCTCGCTCCAAAAACAAGCGCGCGCCCTTTGTTCCACGATATAAGTGTCTCTACAGGGAATGAAGTGTGCGCTCTTGGTCAAACGATCGACTATCACCCAAATCGAGAGAACTTCCTCGAGTCCTTGGCAAACCAGATATAAAGTCCATGGAGATCTCTTCCCATTTCCAGCGGGGTACACTCGGTGGTTGCAACAAACCTCTTTGGCCTCTGCTGGGTGCCTTCACTTGGCGACAAGTGAGACACCGGTGACAAACTCTGCCACATCTCTCTTCATTCCCATCCACACGGAAGGTGCGCTTAAGGTCTCGATACATCTTGGTACCCCGGGGTGCCAAGCAAAGGGGGAGGCTGTGGGCCTCGAGAGCAACTCGCTCATGAACCCGCAATGTCCGGAACACACAACCGCCTCTATAAGTCAACCCCATGTCGGTGAATATACAAAGTCAAAGTCACCGTCAAGACTAACTCTATCAACCAATCTCTTAAGTGCGGGGTCACCCAACCGGTGTCTATAATCCATTTGCCTAATCGGCGGTGAGCAATCCAATCGAGCTACCGGCGGTAACCTCTCCCAACAACATCGCAACCTCGGCCCGCTCGAACTCTCTCGCAAACTGGGTGGGAACTCAACAACGCCGCAGAGTGCGACGTCTTTCTACTCAAAGCATCGGCCACTACATTGGCTTTACCGGATGGTACAAAATCTCGCATGATCATAATCCTTTACCAGCTCTAACCATCTCCTCTCGCCTCATATTCAACTCCTTACGAGTAAGCAGATACTTGAGGCTCGGTGATCGGTAAACATCCGAATCCGCTCACCATACGGGTAATGCCTCCAAATCTTGATTGCAAACACCACTGCACGCCAACTCCATATCATGAGTCGGGTAGTTCTGCTCATACGGCTTGGTGACGGGAAGCATAGGCAATGACCTTCCCGTCTTTGCATCAACACACAACCTAATCCAAACTTGGAAGCATCATCTGTGAGACCACGAAACCACATGTCCCCTCCGGATCGCCAACATCAGTCTTTGAAGTCAAATCGCGCTTGAGCACAGCAAAGCTCTCATCACACCTCTTTGTCCCAAACAAACTCGACACCCTTCCTCATCGACGAGTGAGGCGAGGCTAAAGCAGAAAAGTCCTTGACGAACCGACGGTAGTAACTCGCCAAACCCAGAAAGTTGCGAATCTCAGAATCGAAGTCGGCTTGGCCCATGAACTCACGGCCTCAATCTTCGCGGGGTCCACGGCTATACCATCTCTCGAAACCACGTGGCCTAGGAAGGCCACCCTGCTCCAACCAGAAATCACATTTGGAAAACTTCGCATAAAGTCGGGTTTTCCTCAAAGCCGCCAATACTCGCCTCAAATGCTCGCATGGTCTTCTTTAGACCTCGAATAAATCGAGAATATCGTCAATGAACACGACGACGGAATTTGTCCAAAAATGATTTGAACACCCTATCCATCATGTCCATGAACGCAATTTGGGGCATTGGTCAATCCAAACGACATGACCACAAACTCATAGTGACCATATCTAGACACGAGAAAGTGTCTTAGGAATGTCGGCATCACGATCCGCAGCAATCGATGGTAACCGGATCTCGAGATCTATCTTGGAGAACACGAAGCTCCACGAAGGCGATCGAACAAATCATCGATACGGGGCAACGGGTACTTATTCTTCTTTGTCACCTTATTAAGCTCGCGGTAATCAATACATAAGCGCATAGAACCATCCTTCTTTTTCACAACAGAATCGGTGCTCCCCACGGGGACACACTCGGACGGATGAACCCTCGATCTAACATCTCCTGCAAGGCCCGAATCTTGATTCCTTTAACTCGCTGGAGCCATACGATCACGGAGCCTTCGAGATAGGGAGGGTCCACGGCTCGAGCTCAATTGTGAAGTCAACCTCTCTCTTCGGGGCAACCCCGGTAACTCCTCAGAAACACGTCCGCAAACTCCCGCACGACCGGCACACGATCAGCAGATAGCGAGGGGCGGCTCTTCCCGCACAACTTGGCTAGATAGCCCCAAGCTCCATGAGTTAGCAAACGGCGAGCTTTCACGGTGACACCATCGGCGGGCAAACTCCACCTGGACTCCACGAAACTTAAAGTGGGCCGACACGGCGGCCTAAACACTACTTCTTTCCGGTGGCGGTCAATCAACGCGTGGTTAGCGACTAACCACTCCATACCAAGAATCACATCAAAACCGCTCATAGGCGAGAACTATGAGCGTAGCCAAACAACTCTCCGGATATCTCGATCCGGCCATCCCTAATCTTATCTCTAGCCAACATATTAACTCCCGAAGGAGTTGCAACAGATAACTCGAAACCTAGAGGCTCTAGTCTTAACTTAGCATGCTCGAGAAAACAACACGAGATACAAATGAATGCGTGGAACGAGAATCAGACAAGACAAATGCGCAGATGATCTAAAACAAGAAGCGTACACCGCCCACGGCATCCGTGACGCTCGGCCTCTGACGGTTCGTAGCAAAACACTGACTCGCTGCTGCTACTGGCTGATCACAAAAACGGGCCATGTGTCCTCTCTACCACAACGGAAGCACAATCTAGGTCCAGGTGACAAGCTCCGGCGTGGACTTTCCCACAAGTAGCACAAGCGGGAATCTGCTGGGTCCTCTCCTGCTTTGTCGAGGCCGGAAACGGATGGAGCTCTCCGATCTGCTGTGCTGAAAGCGCCCTTGGCGCGGCTGGCCGCCTCCCGAAAGTCAAACTTCCTCTTCGCCCCACAGTGTTGGGGGACAGACGAACAGAGCGGCAACAACCCGCTCAAGCAGGATACTTCCCATTATAGATCGTGGCTAATCGGGATGAGCCCTAGCATAAGTGTCGGGGGCACGAGCCACGACATCTCGGGAAACACCCCGCCTCAATCCGGATATGAACTTCCGAATCTTCACTCCGGGGTGGCAATCAAGCGAGGAGCAAAATATCCATACTCTCGAGAACTTGCGCTCATAATCCTCAATGGAATCAGAACCACGCTTGTGTTCCGGAAGAGCTCCACCATCTTCTCTTGAGCCTCATCAGCGATGAACTTTACCTTGAACTCACCTTGAAGAACTCCCAAGTAGCGGGTGGAGACCCGGTGGTCTCTCGCTCAAGGTGGACTCCCACCACCATCTCATTTGTGCCTCCTAGCACATGAGCCGCACATCTCGGCCTCTGAATATCGGGGCACACCATGATCGGGAAGGTGTACTCCAAATGGGCAATCCACTGGCCGCCGCTAACGCATCACCGGTGGCATCAAACTTCTCAAGCTTCCACTTCACAAAATCCTTGACCACCTACCCAATTCCTCGGCACCCTCGCCATATATCGCCTCTGGGGCTACTTGCTCTGAGGAGCTGGAGGTGCTCTTGAGCTCTCTTTGAACCAATCGAGTCATTTGCTCGATCTGGGCTCGGGACTCTTCCATTTGCGCGCGCCAACAAGGCTGGGTCTCGCCCTCTGGTCACTCAACATGCTGACCATAAAAGCCCTCATAGACTCAACAAACTCGCTCCGGGGAGCGGTCTCACGGCGCTCATCGCCTCAACGCCCACCCTAGGCGTAACGGGAGGAGCTCTTTGGTGGAATGCCATCGATGTCGGCTTGGGACGATGTCCTGCGATGTCGATCCGATCACGATACCTCGACCGCTCTCGAACCTCCTCTCCCGATGCGGGTGGTCGCATCTTTGGCGATCTACATCCAAACCAACAACGAATCAAAACACCGCTGTCACCACTCCACAACACCAAACAAGGCATACACTAGATGATAGGTATTGTAAATTCTTAACCCTTTTCCTTTCTAAAACAATAAATCTAGGCGTACTGATGGTGTCGGAGTGCTTGTGATCATGGAAGGATGACCTACAACAAAGGTCGGTCTCTGAGAATCTATGACTCGAGCTCGATACCAGCAGTAAAGACCAGACCCAAAAGGGGCTCTAAATGGGCCTTTACCCCAATGCATGTAGTGAAAATAAAAGACATTATGAAAAATACATTTCGGATCCCAAGTAAAAAGCAGAAACATTCAACAACCAAAACATACATTTCTAAAAGCATACTACGATCAGAGATTTATTTAAACCATTAAAACAATCCACAAGTACAAATATCTTTGGAATCCATAAAACGTAAGAAAACATCACGGGCTCTGTGTCCGTCTACATGCATTCAGGGAAATAACAAATGTCAAGAGTCATGATAAAATAAAATAATCGAGAGATGACAAAGAGATTCCATGATCACGGCTTCCCCTTGACCATCCTGTCTCCGCCTTGATTACCCGTGGAAAACCACGAATAAGGGTGAGTAACGAATTACCAGTAAGAATCCCCAACCAGGGGTACAATACGATATACATGATCATCTAGAAGAATGTATGCAAGCTATGAGTACAAACACAGAGCGGAGCACATAGCTAAGTCCACACTTGGACCTCGGATGCCAACTCGTGGTCTTAGTCCGGAAATACCACAACACACTAAAGCGCGCTATACGGGAACAAGTCCCGGCCTCGGCTGTCTCATCGTCGATACGAAGGTGCAGCGGCTCAAGATCCCGAGGAGCTCTCCATCGGCGCTGTAATGAGCGTAAGCGCGCACCGCATGCTACCGCAAACTCGGGAAGTGCCGGGTCTAGTGGCAAGCCGCCGAGTTCGATCACCATGCCTAACTAAATCTCGGATCGGTGTCGCGACATAGGGTGTGAGACACGGACACGTGAACTATGTCGTCACCTACCACCACCGCTTTGAGGCTAAGGAACCGGTCGTGGTAGGCTTACACCAGAAGCGGTCCTTGCCCTAACAGTGGCAATCAAGGGCTACGGCCGAACACGGCGAGGGGGCGTGTCATCGCAGGGGACTAGGCATTGCCAAGTCATCATCCCGACCGTTGGGGCATCGCTTAGACTACCACCCTCACCCAAGATTGCGGGGCCTACCGGTTGGGATAGCTAATCCCTCACGGGGTCCAAGGGCGGAGGCTGTCTCTAACGTCCTTGCCATAGATGCAAGATACTTTATGCATCGGGCCCGGATGATGCTATCTACCGAATTCTAAACCTTAACAATAATAACGATTCAATCAATGCGATCCAATACGTGCTCAACAGATACAAGGAACCTAGCATGATACTAAGAAGCAAGAAGCAGTATCGAACATGCTAGAATAGAACAACCTAGCATGGGCTAACATGAGAAACAATACAAGAGTTCATGCCGATCAGAATTGAACAGAGCACCTAGGGCTAAACATGCTAGTAATCATACACAGGCATACAAAACAACAATCACAAATATACCGCAGAGGTCCACACAACCCCGTGAAGAAATCCTTACCTTGGTCGAAAGACTTCTACACACAAATTCCTAGGCTGCGAACACTTCCGAGCTAGCTATCGAGAACCTACAAACATAGTAACAATCATAACCATATCCCTAAAAATATAATAAAAGCAAGAGGCTCGGCTCTGGGAGCACTCACACGGCACCGGACGACGACACGAAGCAAAGCGCTGGCTGCGGGCTGCACCGGTAAAGTGTGGCTGGCGCTGGCCGTGCACTGCTGCACGGCATTGCTGGGCACGTCTGCTGCAAGCGTGGATGGCGCTGGGCGCGCGGTGTGCACACGGACAGACGGGACTCGCGGCAGCGCGGCGGCACGGCAGCGGCACGCGCGCACGCGCCGGCGGCGCGATGCGGACCACGCGCGAGCCGCGCTCGGCAGGACGCGCACGCTGGCGAAGCGTCTTGGCGCGGCGGGCGAGCGGTTCGGCAAGCGGACACGGCGAGGGCGTGCGATGGGCGACGAGGCGGGCCGACGCGCGGCGGCGCTGCGCGAGGAGCCTCGGCGCGGCGCAGCGACGGGCGAGGACGAACGACGATCTGGCCGCTCGCGCGCGACCGGCGTCTGGCGAGGCGCCGGCGATCCGGGCGTGGGACCGGCTGCCGGCGACAAGGCTAGCGGGTTTGTTGGACGAACAAGCAAGGCTGCTAGGCGGATCTGGCGTCGTGGCGTGGCTGCGCCAGCAGATCCGGGCGTCTTGGTGGCCGGCGATGGTGGCTGCTCCTCTCATTTGGCCGCAACCAACACAAACACACACACACTCTACATCTTACCTTGGCCAGCATCAAAAACCAAATGAGGAGATGAAGAGGATGAAGACTTACCCGGAATGATGATGATCGAACCCAAGGAGATGCAAGGGAAGAAGAATTCGGCAAGGCAATGGAGAGGGAGAGCTTGTGCGGCCAAGAGGAGTTTTGGAGAAGAAGATGGAATAAACCTAATTCTATTTCATTTAACCAAATGCACCAAAACTCCAAAATCCAAGGTTAACTAAGATGTGATGCAGAAAGAGTAACAAGAGCACCTAATGGCTCAATTGGCACACATCTCTACAAGTTTCCCAAGAGACCCGGGTTCAAACCCACTGCAAAGACAAATTCCTTTATTTTTACTTTTGCATCAAACCTTGCTCAAACCAAACCTCAAACCCCTCCAAAAACCTACATAAAACCATCCAATAATTTTAGTAGCTGGAAAAGACACAAACGACCATGACGGCCCGACCAAATTACCAAATTACCCCTAGGGCATACCTGGAAGACCGGGAAGAAAAACCTGGGTCGTTACATATGCACAAGGTAATAATCTAGCATGCTAGCACATACATATTTATAACTCAACTAGCCCATAACACACACAACTAGTCATGGGATTCATTATACGACTCTCTTATGAGGCTCCTAAGGCTCTCACCTAAACACAAGAACACGTCAAGTCTTGAAGTTCATTACATAACTCTATAGTTCAAACATAGTTGGCCATGAAGACGTTATATAATTATCTAGCTCAATCAACTTAATCTCTACTGGTGTAATAACGTCACCGGTCTAGGTCAGCCATCTACCTGACACTCGGTGCATGTATGCATACACTACATGCTGCTACAAACCAGTCAAGTGTAGGCCTACATAAACTGACCTAGTCCAGGTCCACATGCTTAACTTAACAAGGAAAATGTGTCCACTGATTCATGATTCTAGAGGCCCTTGCCAGCGATCCGAGTAAGCCTACTCATACCTATCGCTCTAAGCTAAGACCCTCTCATAGTAGGCATACACTATGGTCAAAGCCCACCTAAAATGGCTACAAACTAGGCATCGCCAGGGGCAACATGTTACATCATATCCTCAACTATTGGGGGCGGGAATCAATCTTCAACGATCTCGACCAATGAGATCAACAGTACGTCGTGTCTCTACATCCTCTAGATGATGATAAATAATATATTCTAGCTGCAAATGCTTATTAGCTCAATCCTACAAAATCAGCAAACATGTTAAGGACACGTCAAGACTAGCAATAATCTAGCACTTAGCTCAGGACACGCCACCACCCGTTAACACACATTTCAGGAGAAACATAGAACAGGTAACACAAGCAATGACCTATTAAGACCCCATAATCCTAGCATGTTTACAAGCAATATAATTAATCGAACACACATAAAAAAAATTAGCACCTCAGGACCCCATAATCCTGAAGCACTAGAAACGAAACAACAACATAACATTTCAGCTAGCTACACAAGCAGTCACAACAAAAATAACTATTCGTAGATCGACAAATACATATGAGTTAACATTCAATAACCAACAAAGTGCAGGGTCTACATGTAACAACCCAAGTTTTCCTTCCGGATCTCCAGGTATGTTTGGTTGGTTTTCAGTTAGTTTGTTGGGCTGTTAGGGTTTTTGGAGGCTCTAGGGGCATTTAGGTCATTTGGCCTCCCGAGGGTATTTTGGTCCTTTTGCCCTCCGGGTCATTTTTACAGTTAACTAGGGTTTCAGGACTGTTTCTGTTAATTGTGGACTTCAGTTATTCTTCGGTTTCAATTCCAGGGCAAGTGTTGCATTTCTGAGGAGTTTGGAGGCTTTCCAGTTAAAAAGAAAAATTAAGAAGAATAAGTGTTGTTGCTAGGATTTGAACCATGGTGGTTTGGGAGTTGAGTTGGAGCCAAATGTAGAGAATTAAAATGGATTTTAAAAGTGCACTTGGTGGGATTTGAAGGTGGGATTTTTGGAGGTATTTTATTAATTTAAAATAAGAGAAAATGCAATTAGGGGTTCGTCTCATTCTCTCATTCCCTCCCCTTGGCCGACACCCTCATTCTCCCTCACTCTCTTCTTCTTTTCTTCCTCATCCAAGCTTCCATGGCCGAATCCTCCTAGCTCCTCCAAGATCAAAATTGCTTCAAGCCTTTTCTCCTTCTTGCTAGTAGATCCGAATTCACCTTGTTCATCTCTTCTCTTTTCCCCAAGCTTGGCAGAGATGCTCCATGAGAGATCTCCTTGTGATTGTTGCTTAAAGTTGTAGATCTAGCCGAGGAGCATCTTGTTTGGGTGTTTGGGTTCTAATCAAGGTGCATTTTTGTGGTTGTGCATAGCCTAGCCGAGACCACCATTGGTATTGGTTTCCCTTCTTGGCCGAGATCCTTAAGGTGAGTATTTGGTTGTGTTTTGCTCATGTTTGTTGCTTGAATGATTGGGAGAATGGTTTGCTCAAGTTTCTTCTTGGTTGTGCAAGCTAAAGCCTAACCGAAACACTTTGGGTGCTTGTGGTTTGTACTGGCCGAGACCCCTTGTGCATCCTCTTTGGCCGAGACTACAAGGTGAGCTTTTGTGTTGTTGAGGTTTGGTTCTTGCCCTAATTTCCTCTTAGTGGCCGAGAGCACCATGAAGGAATAATGGGTTGTGTGTTGTGTTGTAAGTAAAGCTAATCTTGGTTTTGTGTTGTGTCTTGCCCTAGCCGAGAGTAGAAGGGAGGAAGCTTTGTTTTTGCACAATTTGTGGTGTTCCTCAAGCCTTGGCCGAGACTACCTTTGAGAGTTGAAGTTTTGCTCGGGTCTCGATAAAGCCCTAATTCTTGGTTGATTGATTGCTTGGAATGTTGTGTTTGGTTTGTAATTTGTTGTTCTGATTGTTAGGGTAGCTTGTGTGGTGTTCTGCAGCTTAAGGATTACTTCTGGGTTGGATTCTACTGTTGACAGGTAAGGGTTCCCTGCCAGGGTTGTGTGGGCCCTGCGCACTACAATGATATCTCCTAGTTGTGTGTTTATATATATTGAACTGTTAGTGGATAGGTTTTCTGCAGGTTGTCTGGAATGTATATAGATATCGTTAATGATAGGTTCTTGCAGGTTCCCTGGAGGATGTTCTTTGTAATGATGTATGTTCCTGGTTATCTTGTGTTTTGCCTATTGATCTGAACTGTATGTTTGATGGACTGTTAGTGGATAGGTATCTTGCAGGATGTCTGGGACACTTATATTGTTAGTGTTAGGTTCTTGCAGGTACCCTGGAGGATGTTTGTTCTTGAACATGCTTAATTCTGTTTATCCCCTGTTGCTTGTGATCTGGATTGTATGATGTGTGTGTTCTGCTGAATATGTATGTTAAGCATGTTTGAAGCTAGGGTTCCCTAAATTGTTGCTAGGGTGTTGGCATGTAGATTGTTGTTTTCTGCCACTGTGTTCTCATGTTCATTGACTGCCTGTCTTGTCTGCAATTATTCTAGTATCCTAGACTTGTTGTTCGAAATATTATGTAGGCCTAGGCTGCTTAATGTGCTAGAGTCCTTAGGGTTCCCGAGTGACAGTCGAGTTGAGTGCTGGCTCAGTTTGCTCAGGACTGCCCAGTGTGTTGCAGTCCAGGACAGCCTAGTGTGTTGTTGTCCCCGGTTAGTCTAGTGTGTTGCTAAACAGGATGAGCAGGATTGCCCAGTGTGTTGCAGTCCAGGACTACCCAGTGTGTTGCAGTCTGGGACTAGCCCAGTGTGTGTTGTCCCTTTGTTGGCCCAGGGTGGGCTGACCAGATTCAGGATTGGCCCAGTGTGTTGCTGATCCCAGGCTAGCCCAGTGTGTTGCTGCCCGTGTTGCTCCAGGACTAGCCCAGTGTGTTGTTGTCCCCTGATAGCCCAGTGTGTTGCTAATCAGGTTGAGCAAAACTGCCCAGTGCGTTGCAGTTCAGGGCTGCCGAGTGTGTTGCAGTCCAGGACAGCCCAGCGTGTTGTTGTCCTTAGTTAGCCCAGTGTGTGCTAACCCTGCTTGTTGTATTGTATAGCCTCTGAGATTGTTTAGCTGTTTCTCCTGTGTGTTAGCCCAGTGTGTGCTAACCCTGTCTAGCTTTGAGCTTAGACCTTGATGTTGTTTATCCTGATATGTAAATTGATGAAACTACCATGTTCTTGATTGATGCATGTATGCTAGGATGCTTGAGGATTTGTTGTGCGTATTGTACCCCGGATTGGGGAATTCTTACTGAGTGCTTTGTACTCACCCTTTCTGTGGTTTTCTCCACCAGGTAACTTACTCACCTTTTCTATGGTTTTCTCCACCAGGTAACTTGGCACAACATCGAGGTGGCTAGCGGAGGGGTTGATAGATCATGGGAAGGGCCACTGCATGTCTTGAGTCTTTCCATTCTAGTCATGAAAGTGTCTTAGGGAATTTGTATTGGATTTTATAAGCGTTGTGTGATTGTTTTAAATTCACTCTGGCCAGAGGCTTGTTTTATTGATTTTACTTGTGAACTCAATGGAGTTTTAAGTTCAATATTTTAATAAAGATGTTTCGAATTTCAGTCTATTGCATCTTTTAATGAGTAAACATCTAAAAGTAAAGACTATTTAGGACTATTTAGTGTCGGGTCTTTACACCACACAACCCAAATAGAAAGTCCTTACCTGAAATACATTACAGAATAAATCCTACAATCTCTACCACCAAGAATATGGAGCAAAACCAACCTAACAATAAACTCCAATCAATTACAATACCCAAAAATAGTTAATCGATCAATAGGGTAGCACGCGTGGCTAGATGCTGGAGCGTGCGTGCTGGCGGACTAAGTATCAAGGACGCACGCAACTTTGCGAGGCGCACTGCACAGCTGAGGTGTTGCGGCTGCGATGAACTTTTGACCCTCGACTACTCGATGATGGCACTGATAGAATGGCGAGTAAGGCTTGCACACGGAAGGCTTCGACTGCTGCTGGATGTGGTTGGGTTCATGAGCGGCACGAATGGGACGCACGAAAGTGGCCAACCAGGGGCTGCTAGATACGGCAGAAGATGGAGGTCGGCGGCAGTAGGGTTGAAGAAGAGAAGAAGTTGGAGTTAGGGTTTTTCTTTAGTTGTAGGCTTAGAGGTCTAGGTTCCTAGGTTTTTTTTTCTTCTCTTTTAAACTTTAATGGGCCTTCTCCCTTTCCTTAAATTACAGTTTTTTTTTTTCTTTTCTCTTCAACCCCTCAGAAGCAAATCGATTTTTTTCTTTTCTTTTTACAACCTATATGAAACCCCCCTTCTTACAAAACCAATTTCTCTTATCTCTCAAATGCCCCAAAGAACCTGAAATTACAAAATCAACCAACATTAATTAATATTTTCAAAATGGTCTTTAGGGGCAAAAGGCCATAACCAATCAAAATCCCGAAGAAGAAGAAAAAAAAAAAAAAAAAAAAAAAAGAAAAAACTACAAATGAAGGTCTAACTAAAAATGTGGGGAGTTACATAAATTCTAATAGTAAGTAGAAAGAAACACAACTTCGAAATCTATACAGAATCTTCGTTTAAAATTGAGGCAAATATGGCTAATAGGATTGGACCCTCTTGAGAGCCGTGATAGCAAATTTATATAGAATTGTGGGAGGTAAAAAAAACAAAATAAACCAAAGATTAAAAAAACACTCTAAATTAGGGAGAGGAAACGTGGAATATAACATAGTTGAGTCATGTAAGATGCCAACACGTAACAGTCATCCAAGACAATGAAAAAAAAGGATTGGGGCCAAACAAGAAATGAGATTAGAAAAAAGAATAGGAACAAAACATACTTGAATGGTTAATGATTTCGAAAATTGAAGGCTTTATTGATGATGGAGAGAAATGAAATTGAAATCAAAGGAATAATAAGTGAACTGTGAAGTGAAAAGTAGAAGAAGAAGAAGAAAGGTGGAGGAGGAGAGCAGAGGAACGCCCAAGGGAAGTGTTGGGAGCAGCATGGTGCTGCTTCTGAAAATTTATCGTTTTATTGATTAAATGTGAAATTCATCGGTTCTTTTTCTTTCACGAACCTTGGGCTAAATCTTTGTGAGCTAATGGCTCAATTCATATGGATAATTTATGGGCAAACTAGGTAAATGTCTACGTTTGAGAAACTATTTAATATAATGTCTAAATTAGAAACTATTAAAATGTATGTCTACTTTTAGTTTCTTTAAATATAAAATTAAATCATATGTAAATGCAAAAGTCCAAAATACACATCTTGTTTTGTTACTCATGTTTTTCCAACTTTTTCAAATAATATTCTGTTTTAACTAACATGAGAGAAGAATGATATTTATTTTTAAACAACCAACTAAATTTTAAAAAATAAATAAAAATCTTGATTTCAAAATTTGAAAATTAAAATAAACAATTATGTTGGATTTTTAAAAAAAGATATTCAATTCTGAATTATTTTCTAAAAATATATTAAATTTTGAAATTATTTTCCTTCCATCGAGCTAAAAATGGGTACATACCATGTCCATGTTAGTACATCTGCCCTCAGGTTTCCCAAACCATAGTGGAAAGGACAAAACAAGAAAGCGCACTGCCGCCGCCACTTCTTTAATGACCCGATTTCCTATTCCAGATTTTCGAGGTGCCTTTGGGTCAAGATTCGGTTGTTTGGTTGGGTTTTAGAGCGGTTTTGCCCTTTGGGGTATTTTGGTCTTTTGGCTCTCGGCGAGGATTTGTGGTTTTCGGGCTTCGAGGTAGCTCCCGCCTTTGTTGAGGCTTGTTTGTTGTTGGTCATGCGAGTCCCGAGGTGTTTGGGCTAGTCGTTTGGAAGTTCGGTTGTGGTTTTGGGTTTTGGCAAAGTGATGGTTGTTTGGGTGTTTCTTTTGGGATTCGAGCCCGAGCCTTTAGTGTTGCTTTGGGAGTTGGATTTAAGTGAGTTTGATTGATTGGAAAAGATTTCTTTGATCGGGTCTCGAAGGAGGAAGCCGGGAAATGGGATTTTGAGGTTTTAAGTGGATAAGGATGGAAAATGGAATTAAAAATCCCATTTTTTCCCTTTTTTCCCATTTTCCTTTTTATTTCTCTTTTTCTTTTCTTTTTCCCAAAATGCATCTCTCTCTCTCCTCTCTCTCTCTCTCCCGAGCACCCCCACCTAGCCCAATTTCTAGCCATGGCTCGCCCGGCACCACCGTGCGGCCTTGGCTCGCCCACGCCAGCTAGCCCGAGCCAGTGTCGCTAAAGCCGGCCGAAGCTCGCCCAGCGCGCGCCGCGCGCTGCCGCCTCGCCGGCCCGAGCATCGCGGCGCCCTCGCCAGCGTCGCCCGGCCGCGCGCCCTCGCCGCCACTGGTCCGTGTCGCCGGTGCAAGATTGTCTTGAGCGCGCGCGCGATCTGCCGCGTCGCGTCGCCCGAGCCTCGCCAGCTCGATCGCGCGTCCAGCGCACAGATCTCGCGCCCCGCGTCGTGTCGTCGCGCGCGCGCGCCGCTCGTCGTGCCGAGCGCGCGCGCATACAAGCGCCCAGCCGAGCAAGCTCCGCGCCAAGCGCTGTCTCGCGCGGCCAGCGCCCCTCAGCGCGCGGCTCGCGCCCGCGCCGTGCCAGCGCGCCCCTGCGGCCCATGCGCGCCGGCCCGGCCCCTTTGTCGCTAGCCTGCGTGCTGGCATGGCTGCGTTCGAGTGTCAGCCGCGCCTCGTGAGTTGCTCCCGAGCCGAGCCCTATTTATTTTAGAGTATTTAGGGCTATTTTATGATTATTGATGTTTTTGTTTGGCTCGATATAGGTTGCTCGGGTTCGATCGCAGTTTATTTTATTGTGTGTTGTTGCCTTCCGACCAGGTAAGGATTTCTTACCGGAGTTGTGTGGGCCCTGCGATATTGTCATGATTTTGCCTTGCTTGTTTCTTTCGATTGTTATGAGCATGATAATAATAGAGCGACTTTGATTGATTTACGCTAGCATGTTTGCTTGATATTACATGTTAGTGCCATGCTAGGTTTGTTCTCGCGGCATGTTTGTGATTCCGCTTAAGCTCGTAGTATCATGCTAGGTAGTATGATTGATGTCGGTCTTTGCTTGCTAGCCGGGAATCATTGCTTTTTCCCTGTACTCTTAGATAGAGTTGTAGGGTTTGTCATCATCCGAGGTGAGCGGACATAACGTACTTTGTCCCCACCGATCGGGAGTAGTGTGCGACGCATAACGTATCTTGCTTCCCCGGTCACTAAGGTGGATTTAGCTCAGTCGGGAATAAAGTGTGCGCAGACATAACGTATCTTGCTACCCCGCCCGACCAGCCGGTTTAGGAATTAGCTACCCACTTCGGCATAGCCTAGTTTGTAGCCCGCTAGAGCGGAACCCGCCCGCGGTGTAAGCTCGCCTTGGCCGGTTCTTAGCTTTAGGTCGGTGGACGGTAGCCGCACAGATGAGCGCGAGGGCCTCGCGCTCATCGTGATCGGTGACACCGCTTCCAAGTTTTAGGCATGCGTACTGCCCGCGTAGTTTGCCCTTAGCCCCCCGCATTTACGCCGGTTGCGAGAAGAGCATGGGGTGTGCGTGCACGCACGCGTTAGATGCCGGTTCGGAGAGCTCCTTAGGGCTAATGTTCGTGAGTACACCATTCCTTCCGATTTAGAGCCGGACTTGGGTACTCTCCCGTAAGTCCAGATTAGCAAGGGTAAGAGGCCCTTGAGGACATCCTTAGGATCGGTTTTTTGGTGATCAATTGGTGAGGAGAAAGTGTAACGACCGTGTTTTTCTTCCGGTCTTCCGGTATGCCCTAGGGGTAATTTGGTAATTTGGTCGGGCCGTCATGGTCGTTTGTGTCTTTTCCGGCTACTAAAATTATTGGATGGTTTTGTAGGTTTTGGAGGGGTTTGTGGTTTGGTTTGAGCAAGGTTTGTTGCAAAAGTAAAAATAAAGGAAATTGTCTTTGCAGTAGAGGTTTGAACCCGGGTCTCCTGGGAAGCTTGTAGAGAGGTGTGCCAATTGAGCCATTAGGTGCTCTTGTTGCTCTTTACGCATCACATCTTAGTTAACCTTGGAGTTTGGAGTTTTGGTGCATTTGGTTAAATGAAATAGAATTAGGTTATTCCATCTTATTCTCCAAAAACACCTCTTGGCCGCCCAAGCTCTCCATCTCCATAGCCTTGCCGAGTTCTTCATCCTTGCATCTCCTTGGGTTCGATCATCATCATTAGGGTAAGTCTTCGTCTTCTTCATCTTCTCATTTGGGTGTTTGTTGGCCGAATGTAAGAAAAAGGGGTTGTGTGTGTGTGTGTGTTGTGCGGCCACGAGAGGAGGCGACCATCATCCGCCCGGCCAGCCAGACGCCCGGATCGGTCGAGCGGCCACTGTCAGACGCGCCAGATCGGTCGAGCGGCCACTGTCGCACGCCAGATCGGTCGAGCAGCCGCCGCGACGCCCGGACTGCTCAGCAGAGCCTCGCCGTTCGCCCAAAGAAGAGATCGCCCGATCGCTCGCGACGCCAGAGGAGTCTCGCCAGCGCCGCGCGCCACCGCCGTCGCTCGACGCCCTCGCCGTGTCCGCTTGCCGAGCCGCTTGCCGCGCGCCGCCGCTCGAGACGTTCGCGCGCGCGCGTTCTGTTCTGCCGAGTTGCTCGCCCGTGTCCGCAGATCGCACGCCGCGCCGCGCGCCTTCGCCCGACGCCGGCGCCGCGCGCCGCCCGTCAGAGCGCTCGTCGCCCGGTAGCGTGTCCCTGCGCGTGCGGTAGCGCAGCCGGCGCCCAACCTTGCCGAGCGGCTTTGCAGCAGCCCCAAGCTCGTGTCGTCGCGCCGCGTGAGTTCCCCGAGCCGAGCTTTTTGTTTCTATTGTTGTTTAGATATTTTAGATGCCGATTATTGTTGGTTTGCTAGGTTCCGCTCGCTAGCTCGGGATTGTTCCATGACTTAGGATTTGTGTGTAAAAGTCTTCCGACCAAGGTAAGGATTTCTTACAGGGGTTGTGTGGACCTGCGGTATATTTGTGATTGTTGTTTTGTATGCTGTGTATGTTTACTAGCATGTTTAGCCTAGGTGCTCTGTTTCAATTCTGTTGGCATGAACTCTTGTATTGTTTCTCATGTTAGCCCATGCTAGGTTGTTCTATTCTAGCATGTTCGATATCATTCTTGCTTCGTAGTATCATGCTAGGTTCTTTGTATCCGATGAGCACGTATTGGGTCGCATTGATTGAATCGTTATTATTGTTAAGGTTTAGAATTGAGGTAGATAGAATCATCGGCCCGATGCATAAAGTATCTTGCATCTATGGCAAGGACGTTCGAGACGATTCTCCGTCCTTGGACCCCGTGAGGATTAGCTATCCCAACCGGTAGGCCCCGCAATCTTGGGTGAGGGTGGCGATCGTTAAATGCCCCAACGGTCGGGATGATGACTTGGCATTGCCTGCCCTCCGGCGATCGACACGTCCTCGGCGTGTTCGGCCGTAGCCCTTGATTGCCACTGTTAGAGGCAAGGACCGCTTCTGGTGTAAGCCTACCACGGCCGGTTCCTTAGCCTCAGTGCGGTGGTACAGTGACATAGTTCACGTGGTCCGAGTCTCACACCCCTATGTCGGTGACACCGATCCGAGAGATTTAGTTAGGCATGGTGATCGAACACGGGCGACTTGCCACTAGACCCGGCACCCTAGAGTTTGCGGTAGCATGCGGTGCGCGCGCTTACGCTCATTCTGGCGTGCGGCGGAGAGCTCCTCGGGATCTTGAGCGAGTGCACCTTTCGTATCGGCGAGACAGCGGTGAGGCCGGGACTTGTTTCCGTATAGTGCGTTTAGTGTGTTGTGGTATTTTTCGGACTAAGACCACGAGATGGCATCCGAGGTCCAAGTGTGGACTTAGCTATGTGCTCCGCTCTGTGTTTGTTCTCATAGCTTGCATACATTCTTCTAGATGATCATGTATATCGTATTGTACCCGGTTGGGGATTCTTACTGGGTAATTCGTTACTCACCCTTATTACGTGGTTTTCCACGGTGTAATCAAGGGAGACAGGATGGTGAAGGAGGAGCTATGATCATGGAACTCTTTGTCATCTCTCGATTGTTTTATTTTAATTATCATGACTCTTCACTTTTTATTATTTCCCTGAATGCATGTAGGCCAGCACAGAGCCCGGGAGGTTTTCTTACGTTTTATGGATTCAAAGCATATTGGTACTTGTGGATTGTTTTAATGGTTTAAATAAATCTACGATCAGTGTGCTTTTAGAAATGTATGTTTTGGTTGTTGAATGTTTTCATTTTTACTTGGAATCGAAATGTATTTTTCATAATGTCTTTTATTTTCACTACATGCATTGGGGTAAAGGCCCATTTAGAGCCCCTTTTGGGTCGGGTCTTTATAGTTGGTATCGAGCTCAGAGTCATAGATTACGTGAGACCGACCTTTTGTTGTAGGTCGTTTTCCATGATCATCAAGACTCGGCAGTCATCAGTACGCCTAGATTTATTGTTTTAGAAAGGAAAAGGGTTAAGAATTTACAATACCTATCATCTAGTGTATGCCTTGTTTGGTGTTGTGGAATGGTGATGAGCGTGTTTTGATTCGTTGTTGGTTTGGATGTAGATCGCCAAACATGCGATCACCCGCATCGGGATAGGAGGTTCGAGAGCGGTCGGGGGTATCGAGGATCGGATCGTCATGCAGGGACATCGTCCCAAGGCGACATCGATGGCATTCCACCAAAGCGGCTCCTCCGTTACGCCTAGAGCGGGCGTTGAGGCGATCGAAGCGCCGTGAGGCTGCTCCGGAGCAGAGTTCTTTGAGTCTATGAGGGCTTTTATGGTCAGCATGTTGAGTGACGAGGCGAGAGACCTGTGCCTTGTTGGCGGCGCGGCGGGGAAGAGTCCCGAGCCCAGATCGAGCGGTGACTCGATTGGTTCAAAGAGAGCTCGATAGCACCTCCGGCTCCACTTTGGAGCAAGTAGCCCCCGAGGCGAGATATGGCGAGAGGGTGCCGAGGAATTGGGTAGGTGGTGAAGGATTTTGTGAAGTGGAAGCTTCGAGAAGTTTGATGCCACCGGTGATGCGTTAGCGGCGGCCGGTGGATTGCCCATTTGGAGTACACCTTCACGATCATGGTGTGCCCCGATATTCAGAGGCCGAGATGTGCGGCTCATGTGCTAGGAGGCACTGGCGAGATGGTGGTGGGAGTCCACCTTGAGCGAGAGACCGGTGGGTCTCCACCCGCTACTTGGGAGTTCTTCAAGGTGAGTTCAAGGTAAAGTTCATCGGTGATGAGGCTCGGGAGAAGATGGTGGAGCTCTTCCGAACACAAGCGTGGTTACGATTCCATTGAGGAATATGGCGCAAGTTCTCGGAGTATGGATATTTTGCTCCTCGGTTGATTGCCACCCCGAGTGAAGATTCGGAAGTTCATATCTGGATTGAGGCGGTGTTTCCCGAGATGTCGAGGGCTCGGGCCCCCGACACTTATGCTAGGGCCATCCCGATTAGCCACGATCTATAATGGGAAGTATCTGCTGGCGGGTTGTTGCCGCTCTGTCCAGCGTCTGTCCCAGCAGATTGTGGGGCGAGAGAGGAAGTTTGACTTTCGGGAGGCGGCCAGCGCCGCCAAGGGCGATTCGAAGCAGAGATCGCGGAGAGCTCGGTCCGTTTCGGCCGACGGAGGAGGACCCGAGCGATTTCCGCTTGTGCTACTTGTAGGAAAGTCCACGCCGGAGCTTGTCACTGGACCTAGATTGTGCTTCCGTTGTGGTAGAGAGGGTCACATGGCCCGTTTTTGTGATCACCCGGCTATGGCGGCTCGGCCCAATGCGAAAGCGGCAATAGGGGTCAGTGTTTGCTACAACCCGTCGGAGGCCGAGCGTCACGGATGATGCCGTGTGGCGGTACGCTTCTTGTTTTAGATCACTGCGCATTTGTCTTGTTTGATTCAGTTCCACGCATTCATTTGTATCTGTGTTGTTTCTTCGAGCATGCTAAGTTAAGACTAGAGCCTCTAGGTTTTGAGTTATCTGTTGCAACTCCTTCGGGAGTTAGTATGTTGGCTAGAGATAAGATTAAGGATGGCCGGATCGAGATATCCAGGAGAGTTGCTTGTGGCTACGCTCATAGTTACGCCTATGAGCGGTTTTGATGTGATTCTTGGTATGGAGTGGTTAGTTTGCTAACCACGCGTTGATTGACCGCCACCGGAAAGAAGTAGTGTTTGAGCCGCCAGTCGGCCCGGCTTTAAGTTTCGTGGAGTCGGGGTGGAGTTTGCCCGCCGATGGTGTCACCGTGAAAGCTCGTCGTTTGCTAGCTCATGGAGCTTGGGGCTATCTAGCCAAGTTATGCAGGAAGAGCCGCCTCGCATGTCTCTGTCGATCAGTGCCGGTCGTGCAAGAGTTCGCGGATGTGTTTCTGAGGAGGAGTTACCGGGTTGCCCCAAAGAGAGGTTGACTTCAATATTGAGCTCGAGCAGGACCCTCCCTATCTCGAAGGCTCCGTATCGCATGGCGCCAGTGAGTTAAAGGCGAAGATTCGATTGCAGGGGAGATGTTAGACCGAGGGTTCATCCGTCCAAGTGTGTCCCCGTGGGGAGCACGATTCATTTGTGAAAAGAAGGATGGTTCTATGCGCTTATGTATTGATTACCGCGAGCTTAATAAGGTGTGATGAAGAATAAGTATCCGTTGCCCCGTATCGATGATTTGTTCGATCGGCTTGAGGAGCTTCGTGTTCTCCAAGATAGATCGAGATCCGGTTACCATCGATTTGCGGATCGGGGATGCCGACATTCCTAAGACGACTTTCGAGTCGGATATGGTCACTATGAGTTTGTGGTTATGTCGTTTGGATTGACCAATGCCCGGTACCGCGTTCATGGACATGATGGATAGGGTGTTCAAATCATTTTTGGACAACCGTCATCGTGTTCATTGGCGATATTCGATTTATTCGAGGTCTAAAGAAGACCATGCAGAACATTTGAGCGAGTATTGGCGGCTTTGAGGAAAACCCGACTTTATGCGAAGTTTTCCAAATGTGATTTCTGGTTGGAGGCGGTGGCCTTCCTAGGCCACGTGGTTTCGAGAGATGGTATAGCCGTGGACCCCGCGAAGATTGAGGCCGTGAGTTCATGGGCCAAGCCGACTTCGATTGCCGAGATTCGCGACTTTACGGGTTTGGCGAGTTACTACCGTCGGTTCGTCAAGAACTTTTCGCTTTAGCCTCACCCCTCACTCGTCGGCGAGGAAGGGTGTCGAGTTTGTTTGGGACGGCGAGAGTGTGATGAGAGCTTTTGGGCTCAAGCGTAGTTTGACTTCAGCAAGAGTGTTGGCGATCCCGAGGGGACAGTGGTTTTCGTGGTCTCTGATGATGCTTCCAAGTTTGGATTAGGTTGTGTGTTGATGCAAAGACGGGAAGGTCATTGCCTATGCTTCCGTCAATTTGAAGCCGTATGAGCGAGAACTACCCGACTCATGATATGGAGTTGGCGGCGAGTGGTGTTTGCATTGAAGATTTGGAGGCATTACACGTATGGTGAGCGGATTCGGATGTTTACCGATCACGAGCCTCAAGTATCTGTTTACTCGAAGGAGTTGAATATGAGGCGAGAGGAGATGGTTAGAGTTGGTAAAGGATTATGACTGCGAGATTTTGTACCATCCGGGTAAAGCCAATGTAGTGGCCGATGCTTTGAGCAGAAAGAAAGACGTCGCACTCTGCGGCGTTGTTGAGTTCAGCCAGTTTGCGAGAGAGAGTTCGAGCGGGCCGAGGTTGCAGTGTTGTTGGGAGAGGTTACGCTTGAGGTAGCTCGATTATTGCTATTCGGCCCGTCGATTCGGCAGTGGATTATAGATCGCGGTTAGGTGACCCCGCACTTAAGAGATTGGTTGTGAGTTAGTCTTGTGGTGACTTTGACTTTGTATATTCACGAGGCGGTGGGTTGACTTATAGAGGCGGTTGTGTGTTCCGGACATTGCGAGTTTGCGAGCGAGTTGCTCTGAGGCCCACTGTTCCCCTTTTGCTTGGCACCCTGTGGGTACCAAGATGTATCGAGACCTTAGCGGACCTTACGGTGGATGGGAATGAAGAGAGATGTGGCGAGTTTGTCGGTAGGTGTCTCACTTGTCGGCAAGTGAAGGCACCCGCAGCAGAGGCCAATGAGGTTTGTTGCGACCATCGAGTGTACCCAGTGGAAATGGGAAGAGATCTCTATGGACTTTATATCTGGTTTGCCAAGGACTCGAGGAAGTTCTCTCGATTTGGGTGATAGTCGACCGTTTGACCAAGAGCGCACACTTCATTCCGGTAGGGACACTTATACAAGTGGAACGATGGGCAAAATTGTGTTTTGGAGCGAGATCATCCGTTATCATGGTGTGCCGGTGAGGATTGTGTCGATCGTGACTCGCGGTTCACTTCTCGTTTCGAGAGCGCTCCGGAAGGGTTTGGGCACAGAGTGCGATTTCAAAGCCTGACTTTTCACCCTCGAGGGGGATGGTCGACCGAGAGAGTGAATCGATTCTCGAGGATATGTTGAGGGCTTGTGTGTTGGATTTCCCAGCGATTGGGACCGAGATTCTGTACTTGATGGAGTTTGCCTATAACAATAGTTACGATCGGCGATTCGGATGGCTCCATTCGAGGCATTGTATGGTAAGCGTTATCGGTCCCCGTGTTCGGGAAGAGGTTGGTGATAGACGAGTTTTGGGTCCCGAGTTCACTGCAGATTGACCAATGGTGCAGTCGAGAAGATTAGAGCTCGTATGTTGTGGCTCAGGAGCAGGAGAAGAGATTCGCCGATGTTCGGCGTCGAGATTTGGAGTTTGAGGTTGGTCGACATGTGTTCCTTAAGGTTGCTCCGATGCGAGGTGTTTTGAGGTTTGGTAAGCGAGGAAGTTGAGTCCCCGTTTTGTTGGTCCGTTCGAGATCCTAGAGAGGATTGGCGAGTTGCTTACCGGTTAGCCCTACCTCCGTCACTATCGCAGTGCATAGTGTTTTCCATGTATCGATCTTCGAGGCGGTATGTGCTCGGACCCGTCGCACATCGTGGACTTTGAGCCTTTGCGGTGAATGAGGATTTGAACTTCGAGGAGAAGCGGTGAGGATCCTTGCCTTTGAGACCAAGGCGTTGCGTAATCGCGAGATTCGTTTGGTAAAGGTTGGTGGAAGAATCGGGGTTACGAGGAAGCCACTTGGGAGCGGGAAGAGCGAGATGAGGTTGCATTACCCGAGTCATTTCTGTCTTAAGGACTTTCGAGGACGAAAGTCATAAAAAGGAGGAATATTGTAACGACCGAGTTTTTCTTCCCGGTCTTCCGGTATGCCCTAGGGGTAATTTGGTAATTTGGTCGGGCCGTCATGGTCGTTTGTGTCTTTTCCACTACTAAAATTATTGGATGGTTTTGTAGGTTTTGGAGGGGTTTGTGGTTTGGTTTGAGCAAGGTTTGTTGCAAAAGTAAAAATAAAGGAAATTGTCTTTGCAGTAGGGTTTGAAACCGGGTCTCTGGGAAGCTTGTAGAGAGGTGTGCCAATTGAGCCATTAGGTGCTCTTGTTGCTCTTTCTCGCATCACATCTTAGTTAACCTTGGAGTTTGGAGTTTTGGTGCATTTGGTTAAATGAAATAGAATTAGGTTATTCCATCTTATTCTCCAAAAACACCTCTTGGCGCCCAAGCTCTCCATCTCCATAGCCTTGCCGAGTTCTTCATCCTTGCATTTCCTTGGGTTCGATCATCATCATTCGGGTAAGTCTTCGTCTTCTTCATCTTCTCATTTGGGTGTTTGTTGGCGAATGTAAGAAAAAGGGTTGTGTGTGTGTGTGTGTGTTGTGCGGCCCGGTAGAGGAGGCGACCATCATCCCGCCCAGCTCGCACGCCCGGATCGGTCGAGCGGTACCGTCGCACGCCCAGATCGGTCGAGCGGCCACCGTCGCACGCCCGGATCGGTCGAGCCAGCCCTGCGCGACGCCGGACTGTCCCAAGCGGGCCTCGCTCGTTCGCCCCAGCGCAGCGGATCGCCCGTCGCTCGCGACGCCAGAGGTCTCGCGCCGGCGCCGGCGCGTCCGGCCGTCGATCGCCACGCCCTCGCCGTGTCCGCTTGCCGAGCCGCTTGCGCGCGCGCGCGCCGCTCGAGCGTTCGCGCGCGCGCGTTCTCGCCGAGTTGCTCGCCGTGTCCGCATCGCGACGCTGCGCCTGCGCGCCCGCCGTCGACGCTCGTCGCCCGGTAGCGTGTCCTGCGCGTGCGGTAGCGGCGCGCCCAGCGCCTGACCTTGCCGAGAGCGGCTTGCGTGACCCCAAGCTCGTGTCGTCGCGCGCGTGAGTTCCCCGAGCCGAGCTTGCTGTTCTATTGTTGTTTAGATATTTTAGATGCCGATTATTGTTGGTTTGCTAGGTTCCCGCTCGCTAGCTCGGGATTGTTCATGACTTAGGATTTGTGTGTAAAAGTCTTCCGACCAAGGTAAGGATTTCTTCTACAGGGGTTGTGTGGACTCTGCGGTATATTTGTGATTGTTGTTTTGTATGCTGTGTATGTTTACTAGCATGTTTAGCCTAGGTGCTCTGTCAATTCTGATGGCATGAACTCTTGTATTGTTTCTCATGTTAGCCCATGCTAGGTTGTTCTATTCTAGCATGTTCGATATCATTCTTGCTTCGTAGTATCATGCTAGGTTCTTTGTATCGATGAGCACGTATTGGGTGCATTGATTGAATCGTTATTATTGTTAAGGTTTAGAATTGAGGTAGATAGAATCATCGGGCCCGATGCATAAAGTATCTTGCATCTATGGCAAGGGCGTTCGAGACAGATTCTCCGTCCTTGGACCCCGTGAGGATTAGCTATCCCAGCCGGTAGGCCCGCAATCTTGGGTGAGGGTGGCAGATCGTTAAATGCCCCAAGCGGTCGGGATGATGACTTGGCATTGCCTCGTCCCGGCGATCGACACGCGTCCTCGGCGTGTTGGCCGTAGCCCTTGATTGCCACTGTTAGGGCAAGGACCGCTTCTGGTGTAAGCCTACCACGGCCCGGTTCCTTAGCCTCGGGTGCGGTGGTACGGTGACATAGTTCACGTGTCGAGTCTCACACCCCTATGTCGGTGACACCGATCCGGAGATTTAGTTAGGCATGGTGATGAACACAGGCGGCTTGCCACTAGACCCGGCACCCCGAGTTTGCGGTAGCATGCGGTGCGCGCTTACGCTCATTCTGGTGCCGGGAGAGCTCCTCGGGATCTTGAGCGAGTGCACCTTTCGTATCGGCAGATGAAGCGGTGGGCGGGACTTGTTTCCGTATAGTGCGTTTAGTGTGTTGTGGTATTTTTCCGGACTAAGACCACGAGATGGCATCCGAGGTCCAAGTGTGGACTTAGCTATGTGCTCCGCTCTGTGTTTGTTCTCATAGCTTGCATACATTCTTCTAGATGATCATGTATATCGTATTGTACCCCCGGTTGGGGATTCTTACTGGGTAATTCGTTACTCACCCTTATTCGTGGTTTTCCACGGGTAATCAAAGCGGGAGGCAGGATGGTGAAGGAGGAGCTATGATCATGGAACTGCTTGTCATCTCTCGATTGTTTTATTTTAATTATCATGACTCTTCACTTTTTATTATTTCCCTGAATGCATGTAGGCGGGCACAGAGCCCAGGAGGTTTTCTTACGTTTTATGGATTCCAGCATATTGGTACTTGTGGATTGTTTTAATGGTTTAAATAAATCTCTCGATCGAGTGTGCTTTTAGAAATGTATGTTTTGGTTGTTGAATGTTTCTGTTTTTACTTGGAATCCGAAATGTATTTTTCATAATGTCTTTTATTTTCACTACATGCATTGGGGTAAAGGCCCATTTAGAGCCCCTTTTGGGTCGGGTCTTTATAGAAAGACCCTCAGAGATGTCCCAGGATTGGTTAGGATAACCAATCATTAGGCCGGAAGTAGGAGACTTCAGATGACTCCAGATCTTTCTTTGTAAGCTCGTTGAGCTATGATCTGTGTTGGTATTTGTTTGCTTGCATGCTTTGGTTCTAGATGATTGATTATATCGTATTGTACCCGGTTGGGGATTCTTCTTGAGTAATTCGTTACTCACCCTTACTTATCTTTCAGAAACCATGGCGCGAGCGGGATGGGTGGAGGAGGAGGCTGTGATCATGGAAACCCGTTGTTCAACTCTGAGATTTATGTTTATGTTTTAAATGTCCTCTGAATGCATGTAGTTGGGCACGGAGCCCTAGGTTGTTTTATGAATGTATTTCCGGATTCTAGCATTGTTGTAAATGTTGTAAAGTTGTATGTTTGTAATAAATCTCTGATCAGAGTAAGTTTTGGAAATGTATTTGTCTTGGAACAGGTGCTTGGAAACAGGGACATGTTTCAAGAATTTTGTATTGACTTTTTAAATGAACTCTTGCCGGTTTTTGGTTTTTACTTAGAATCCGAAACAACCCTATTGCAAATTCCGTTGTTGATTTGTATGCATGCATTGAGGTAAGGGCCCATTTAGAGCCCCATTCGGGTCGGGTCCTTACAACTGCCAACATTAATGTTTTCCACCAAAATCAAGCTTGGAGTTGAACGGTAAAAAATGCATGCCCATGGGAAGCTCGACCTTCCTATTATTCCTACTTTCATCAAGTTGAAAACGTCTTGCCCCACCAAAGAACACTCACCCACACTCTTCCCCTTTCCGTCGAAAACGCCATGCCCATGTTGCATAGGACTTTTTTTAATTCATCTTTTGTTCAGGAACATTGCGCCTGCCTTTAACACAGTGGTCCCCCCCCCCACCCCCCCAGGTCCGAGATGTACATCTCGATACGTGTTTAGACAATGTATGCCAAGAAACAGCAGTCAATGTACATGCCACTAGCGAAACCGCTATACAACCATTGGACGTCCCAATAATCCTTCAGTATCTTCGACACGTCTTTATACAATGATATGCTTATGACTTTTGGTTTTTCGTCCAATGTCAATTTTCCCTCGATAGACGATATCAGTAGGGATAGGGAGATGTTGTATGTGATATCAGCCACGAAGTGTAGTTCGAGTAAATATCTCGTCATCCCAACTACCATTAGCTTACTAACCCCTTGAAAATTTCCAGAGAAAAAGACAGATCAGGAATTGATGATGGGAACATGAACAAATATAATGACAAGGTACAAATGGAGAAAAATGTTGGATGAAAAAATGGTGGATGTAAAATGTGGAAAATGGTGAAAATTGAAACTGTGAATTAGATTGCCAATCGGTGATGGAGGTTGATTTTGAATTTGATACATACGAAAATGGAGAAAAATGGTTGTGCAATGGGTGGGGGCGAAATCTATATCCTAAATTGGTGGGGTGAATTTTATTTATTCAATTTTGAAAGGGTCCTAAAATGGTGGAGTGTGCAACCTATTCCTAAAATGGTGCGTAGGATAAAGATTTTAATTTCTATTATAGGTATTAAGTGGGAAGGATACGAATGATATATAAATTTTATCCCTCATCTCCTAAAATAGAAAATAGACCGGGATTCTAATATTTTTCAATATAGACATTTCTCCAAATATTTTATAAAAAGTAGACAATTTATATGGTCTCCCATAATAATTTATTGGCCCATAAGCCCTATTATTCAAGTCGGTTAATCTATATTTTTTTCTTAATATAATATAACATGAATTAGCCCTTTTGAGATATTTTCGAAATATAGTCACATTTATTTAGCAAGATCATGCTTAAATTCATGATTTGTTTATGTTTGTTGGATCTTTCTTTGGTTCTTCATACATTATATTTGCCAACAATAGTAATAGAAAGTATGAATATGTAGGGTCAAATCCCCCACTTCCAAAGGTTTGAATATTTCTGCCTCGAATTGTTCTATAAAAGTATTACTTATATTTAAAATACTCCAATTTGAGTTCTTTTATTCTAGTTAAACTAAGTTTAATCTATCGACAACTAACATACTCTTGACTTACAGGTTTCATATTCAAAATCTCAACTCCAAATATTATTATAGTACTTGTAATAATAATTGTTATTATTTTGTAATTGTAGGAGCAAAAGATTGACTTACAGGTTTCATATTCAAAATCTCAACTCCAAATATTATTATAGTACTTGTAATAATAATTGTTATTATTTTGTAATTGTAGGAGCAAAAGATTGATGCATCAATTTTGTGGTAATTGAGGTATGCTAGCATTTTCTTATATGGATGAATGTGTACCTTCTTTTTTTTTGTTAATATCAAATCAATGCATTTCATATATGCTTTAGATGAATTTTCATTTTATATCACCAACAAGTAGATATCATTTAACAAGTTTGGCATTTATATTTCCTCAAAATAAAAATAAAAAGTTGGGCATATTATATTCCAATACAGCCATTAGCATTGTTTCATGATATTTATTATTTTAGTTGAAATTTCAAGGTAACGTACTTCAAAAAAAAAAAAAAAAAAAATCAAGGTAACGCAACTTACAAAAATTTCTCACGAAAATACTGCAAGAAAGGTATTCTGAAAGTCTAACTTTGTCCAAAATTCAAGACGTGATATACAAAGGATGGTCAAACTTGATGGATCGAAACTGAAAAGTAGACAAAGCCGAGATTTGAAGAATGTATAGCTAAAAAAGAGAAGAAATTTTTTTTAACCAACTGCCTTGTATAAATATAATTTGTACAAGTAGTGTATATGTTCCTTCTTTTGTACAATGAACACATCTTAAGCCTATATCAGCTAAGTAGCTAAGCAAATTAAAAAAACTAACTTAAAACAACAATCAAACCTGAATCATCAAAATTATATTATTCTTCTTCCTGCTCTTAGCCACAAAACTAACTAAAATACAATAACCAGAATCACCTCCTAACTGTAATTGCATACATGGCAGACAGACTAGTTACCCTCTGGAAATCTAATCTTGAATTCTGATAATTACAGAAAAATGTCCTGAGTCGAACTTTACCAGCCGAGATTGTACGAGGAACCTGGACCCTAATTCCTCAGTAAGCCATTCAACTAAAGGCCGTTACCATTTCTGTTGACGTATATGGCTATTTTCGACTCCGAAATCTGAGAGAGTGGGGTGTAACATTTGTATACCCAATCAATTGAAATAGGGATCAACTAGTTTTCAGTATCAAATGATTTGCAGAAACTGTACCTTATAAACTAAATTCTCCTCAGTTCAAATCCTTCCGCCTGTCCTGTTGTAAGAATATGCACTGGAATCTGATTTTTTCACAAATGAGTGATTTGAAAGATCAGCAGCAGTAGGACGGTCCTGCGGATTAACTTGTAGGCACTGCAGTATGAAATCCCGAGCATCTTCAGAGAGTGACTCGGGAACCATTGGCGGTCTGCCTTTTCCAATCTTATATAAGGCCTGCATAGGCTGAATTCAGACGACAGCAGTATTAGAACCTTGAAATTCACCCATGGACAAAAACAGAGCTGAGCTGCAAGTTTCTAAACCCCTTCAAACCATTAATATTGTATTATCTCAGTTTTAATGCAAGTTGTGAATTTTGAGTTCCAACAAACAACAAAAATAAAGCTAATAGATGGGGATGGGGAAGGAGAAGGAGAATAAAGGTGGCACATACAGATTCGAATTCTGAGTATGGAAGCTTTCGAGTTAACATTTCCAATACAGTGCACCCAAGGCTCCAGATATCGGCCGGAAGACCATATCCCTGGCCCTTCCTATTAACCACCTGCACAAATCACGGCACTGATGGTTTTATAAAAGAGCAATATACTTGATTCATTTTCTTGACTCTAAGGAAGAAGGCAAACCTCAGGTGCCATCCAGAACGCAGTTCCCTTGCAAGATTTAACATCGTTCAATTTTGTTGCCTGAAAATGAATAAAGATAGTGGTTTTAAGGAAAGAGACCGACATAAACAACAAGGTGAAAAAACAGAAATAACCAAACGGATTGAGAAGAAACCTTAGCCAAACCAAAATCTGCAAGCTTCACAGATCCAGTCACATCCACCAATATATTAGCACACTTAATATCCCTTGATCAAAAGAATATCAAAATAATTAAATAATTATCTATTAGGAAGGAAAGGGGGAAAAGGTGCTCGTGGGAGAAAAGCAAGAGTAAGATCAATAAATATGATGTTTTTCTTTAATTACAAAATTAAATATTCAAAAAGAAAAAGGAAGGAAAACCCACATTTGAAATTGTTGTCCAGACTTTTTTTAGATGTAGTCTTAAAACCGGAAGTCAGAAACAACAGAGGAATTCTAGATATAATCTTCTTAAGGAAATAATCAACAAGGGCCTGATATATTCGTTGCTATGCTTTACGAATCATCGTGAGTTATTTTCATAAGAAACTGAGAATATGTGGAGGATCTTATAATGAAAAAATGAGGAAACCTCTTAACATTTATAAAATAGATGAATTGCTTCACTCATAGTTAATTGGTTTTGAGATGAAATCACTTACTATCTAATATGGTACCAGAGCCCATTAAATCCAATTGGGTATTCTAGCAGATTAAAAAATTGAGGTCCGACCTAAGAATGGTGAACCAAAGAGGCACCCCATATTGAGAAAGTATGTTGTGAAACCCACATTGGAAAGTATTATAACTCGGACTACCCAACGGGTTGGATTATGATTTTATAATTTTTGTTGGGTTGGGTCGGTTCTTAGGTTGACTAATTTTTTCCTTGTTTAACCCAACCCTAACTAAGATTAATATTAAATATAGAGGAAATTTACTCTCAGCAACACATTCTATCTCTTGTACTATATTTGCAACATAATTTCTAAAATAATTCATCTATAGCACATGATTTCTCTATTAGTGATAGATTTCAACCAGTGATAGAACGAGTCTATCACTTATTGAATTCTATCAGCGATAGAACTCAACCAGTGATAGAACTCTACCACTGATTGAATTCTATCGGTGATAGAACTCAATTTGGATTTCCTACTATAAATGAATTAGTTTCGATTTTGTGCTATAGATGAAAATATTTTACCTTTTTTATAAGAGAAAAGCTTGCCTCCTTATAGCTAAGGAGCCAGCCAAGCCCTTCTTAATGCGTATGTGGCACCATTTGGTGCCACAAATTTTGCCTTTTTTTAAAAATAGTATTGTTGAAATAAAAAATTTGTGGCACCAAATGATGCCACATACCCCACTAAGGAGGGCTTGCCTCCTTAGCCATAAGGAGGCAAGTTTTTCTCTTTTTATTATACATGCAAAATCCACATATATATGTGTGTAAGATTAAATGACAAGACAAGTTCTTACATATTGTTAAGAAACATGCCCTTATAAGATAGATAACCAAAGTTTTTAAGTATAGTATTATGCATTTATTTATTTATTTTTTTATAAATATTTTTAGCTATTAGTAGAGTTTTAGAGAGGAAAAAAGAGATTCATTGCATCCGAGAACCCAAACCCAACCCGAAAATATATGGGTTGGATTGAGTTGGGTTGCTCTAATATAGAGTTGGAAGGGTTGGTAGATCGACCAACCCGTAACCCGCAAATTTGGGTTGGTCCCAAAAACTTCTCTACCCAACTCAACCCCCACCACGTATACCCCTATTGAAAAGGTGAAGAGACCTCCTTATATTTATGAGATAGATGAACTACTTCATTCATACTCAATTGATTTTGAGATGCAACCTCATACAGACTAATAGAACATATTGAAAAGGGAGGATGAAATCCCACATGATTAAAGGGTTACAAAATAGGCCTAATTAGTCAAAATATGAACGTGTCATAATCAGTGTTTTCAAAGCGCAAGGCGTCACACAAGGCGATACTTTCCTTATCGCTTCAAAGTGAGAGACAATAAAAAGGCGAGGCCCGAGTGAAGAGAGACGCATTTATAAATTGATAATAAAACATATGTGTATTCACATAAAATTTCAAATTCCATATGTAAAAATACTAAAAAGTAAAAAATAAAAGAATAATAAATCACAAAAATTATGCTATTATAAGATATACCATAACATTAAATTATTATTTGCATAAAAAATTGAATTTAAATGAAAGTATAAACAAACAAAGATTCTACGTCAAATAACTCGAATAAACAGACACATATTTGAAATAGCAATTAAACAAATTCAGTATCCTTAATAAAGTCTTTGCATAGTTGTTGGATTTCTTCATAAACTAATTCTAGATTCTTTTTGTGGATATTAAGTTAGGATCTTGATAAATAAATAAAACTTTAACAAGATGCACGCCTTGGCCTGAGGCGAAGGCGATGCAGGGCGCAAAATGGCGAGGAAAGGCGAGGGCTTGATTGAAGGAGCTCGCCTTAGCTACGTTAGAGGCGCAATACCTGCCTATGTGCAACGCGATGGCCGTAGGCGAGGAAAGGCGATGGCCGTAGGCGAGGAAAGGCGATGGCCATAGGTGAGGAAAGGCGATAGCCTTGAAAACACTGGTCATAATTACAAAAAATCATCATAAATTACCCAATAAAGGCAAAAGTAGCCAGCATTGGACCCATGTTTGTTCACTTACACCCTTCATGTTCTATTTTCTCTATTTCTCTATTTTCTTTTACACCATGAGTGTCAAGGCTAGTTAACACGCACCTCGATTGAGATAATATGTAACAATATGTGTAACTTGTACAAACCATAGACAATAGGAACTACATAATTTTTCACATATCAAACTTAGAAACACAAGAAATCGGAATTACAATATAACAATAGCCTTTGAGAGGCTTTCTCTCACCCAAGACCCACTATGAACACTCTCATTTAAATGTCCCCTACCCTCTAAGGTCTCCAACACTCTATCTATAACCATGGCACCCTAATTAAACTAACAGTAAGCCCGCGGCCCCACACTACTATTCTACTAATATTTCCATCTAACACTCACAGTATTGGTAAGTGGTAAATAGGATAGGATGTTGAACAGAACAACTTTATACACTAGTACAATTCCTAATCAATTACATAACAGATTCATTTGTATACCTGTGTACCACATTTTGATCATGAAGATACTTCAAACCAGACAGAATCTGCCTTGTATAGGCAGAAACAATGGAATCCATAAGGTGAATCCTCTGATATAGACTCATAAGGGAGCCCTGGGATACAAGCTCAAGGAAGATATATAGTTTTGACCCATCTGGCGCCTGAAGAATCAAATAAAGTATTAACTATTGAATATATGAAAATTTTAATAGTCAAGTAACCAAAAAAGTAATAACGACTAACAAACTAGATTAAATATATAGCTACATCAGCTAAAATTTATGAATCAAAACTTGGATAGCCAAGAAAGGATCCATGATATGGTCTGATCTTATTGCTCAAATCCAAAAGAAAGCAGGAAAGTTGATTAGATCAGCTCCAACATGTGAATTCATTTGATCATAACAACCGATGCTTCTAACTCAATGCATCTGTGCATCTACCAACATACTACCAATAAGTTGGAAAATTAAAATAGCACAAGGTCGAACAAATGGCATGTCAAGCTAGTATAACAGACCACCTTAGACATGCTGGTAAAAAAAAGACAAAGAAGCAGCCATCAGCATAAAACTTGGATGCATAATGACATTAGTTTGTGATAGGCAAGGAACTACTCAATATAACTCCTCTATAAAACTTGGATCCAACGAGTTTTATAGAGGAGTTATATTGAGTAGTTAAAAATTGAGAGTTGTGTCAAAAACTCGTTGGATGTATTTTTGTGTAAAGGAGTTAGAGTCAAAATCTTGTTTGGATGTATATTTAAAAATGAGTAGTTATTTTTAGTAGTTAAAAAAGAAATTATTAAAAATGAATGGTAAGAAATGAGAGTTATTTTTAAAAATAAAAATGAGTTAATAAAAACTGGTTTAGATGTAGGTTTTCGAGGAAGAGATAACAAATCCTAAAACTAAATCCTACCTAAATATGCCAAACAAACAGCCCTATAGGTGATCCTGGGACTTTATATTATGGCCAAAAAAGATCCAAAGAAAAAGGTAAATCGTGGTGAAAGGAAACTAAAGAAAACATAAGCATCACAGTGCAAATAACAATTCAGGCAAAGCTTGGAATTCGTTTGTGATTCAGAGGCGGGCAACTAACATTGATTTGAACTCATATCCTTTGTGTACACTCAACCGTAACTAAAGAGGTATTAGATTTTCTAAGATTACAACCAAGACACTTTAGTCCCTATAGATGGTTAGAAAGAAATTAAAACTTAATTAACTAAAATAACTGAGTACCCAAAGATGATTTCAAATGCCTAAAAACTTCAATTCTTTAGGATGGAGAAGGCCAATACCGTATCCGTGCCGTAGTACTGCACTATGTTCTCGTGCTCAAACTCACTTAGAAGAGCTATCTCCTGGAACACAAGGCAGAGGAAGAAGTGAGAAATGCAAGTTATAACAAAGTTGTCAAGATTTCATCTGGAAAATAATCATCAGATTCAGAATTTCAAGTTCTAACAAATGACTTCACAACATAACAAAAGTCTTATCATGAACAATGCAAATAACCTGCTGAAGTTGAGAGATGCTTTGTCTCCCCTGACTATCATCATCGAGGAGTGAAACTTCCTTGATTGCAAAAAAGTTCCCATCCCTGCAGAACAGAAACAAAATCAAATAACAAATGAAGTACGAATGCTTCAAAACTCAGTCGAATTTTCCAAATAAAAGAAAACTCCGGTGGGATTTAAGATGAGTTCTCCTCCCTATGAACAAAAGGGTATCAGCAGCAACAACAATCCAAGAGAAACATAACGTACTGTGAAATAGCTTCATATACTAAGCCAAATGAACCGCTCCCTAGACGCTTTCCCGCTATCCAGGAGGTAATCATGGGTTTACATCTCAAATTGGGCGAAACATTTGCAGGCTCGGTTGTCGTGCTGGAAGAGTCATCATCATTGGAGGTTGAGAAGGACTCGCAAGACCCAATCCGCGAGGGTCTAGGTTCGATTCGTTCTGGAACGTGATCCTGATTTTGGTCGTCAACTAAAGGAGCAAAAGTTTTCAAGAGGTCCCAATTGGAGCAAGTATGGTCGACATCCGGAGGGCGCAAGAAGGGCGGCGGCTTAAGTAAGGGCGGGCGAGCACCATTGATCCCAGTTCTGGGGCTACAGCCAGCAGTAGCCAAACGGCGCGTATGCAGCTCAAGAAATTCAGTGTTGGGCGGCGATATGTGGACGCTAATTCTCACTGAATCGTTAACTCTTGGACACAATTCCTGTTCCCTTTCCTTACTAACCTCCACAGGGTGGTGCAGTGTGGAGTTGAGTGGAAGGTCGGAGGATGGGCGGGGCTTTCTGGCCTCCCAAGCCTCCATGGGAATAGCGAAGTCTTCAGGGCCGGTTAGCCCTAAAATTTGGCAATAGCGATCGAACTCACCGTCAAGCCCTTTGACCCTAAAGCTGGAGGGATCCATGGAGCGAGTGTGAAGAGACCCAGAAGAAGAGGAGGGGGCGTCATAGTCGATGTTCTTAGCGGCATTAAGCCGGCCAAGCCTGGGTTCGCCAGGCACTTTTCTGGGATCCATTGCTTTTCTTCGGTTCCTGGGAGAGAAAAACGGAGGGAGACGATGCATCGGGACTGGCTAGCCCATGAAACTACGGCGCCGCCAATTCCCAGATGAAATTGAGCAGAAACCCAGAAGGGAAGTAACGAATCACAGAGTAGACTGCTGGAATTAGAGTCGGAAGAGAAGGGGTACGACTGAATTGGAGACCGGTAGAAAAACGCGGTGGAACAGCCGAGCCTGGGATTGGATTTGGGAATTCGGAGGGCCCACCCTTTCTTGTTGCTTGTCGGATACTCACTCTACCGTATTTCTTCTCACTCTCGCTCACGCATGGCCTTACCTCCACCACCTCACCATCATTCTTTCTTTCTTTTTTATTTAACCATAAATAGAGAAATAAGAAATAAGACGTTAAAAGGGTGTTTGGTGCATCGATTATGATTAAATGAATAGGTTAAGTTGGATAGAACAATAAGCATACAAACTCACGACATAAACACATTGGCCTAAGGCGTTTCAATCGTCAGCTTAGCCTCATCAGATAGCTTTTTCGTCGTTGGTCAAATAGTTGGCTTATGTGCGTCGAGGGAACCTATGACAACATCTATTTTTCATTGTTGGTCTATGTGTAATAGATTGACAATATACGAAACCATCAGTCTATCTTTCTTAAGCCAACAATATGTAAACTATGGGTCTCTATTAAATAGGCCGATGATATGCCATATCATCAACGTAAAAGAACAATAAATTGATGATTTATAAGCTATCAGTTTATATTTCTAATAGGCTGACGTTTTCTGTAACGGTCAATCTATTTAAGATAACCCAAAAATCTATATACCATCGACTTAATTATTTATTATATTCTATATGTATAATTCCTGACATTTGCCTTTGCAAACACACAAATAACTTTGTTACTAATAAGCATATGAAACACGCAAATTTTAATTCAATATAAAAAGAACTTATGTGAAGCTCGAAGACTTTTAGGAACCACTCATCCCTCGCCCTTCTCAAATCGATCTAAGTGAAACGGTTCCACAAGACCCATTTCCTCACTGATTTCTTGCTTTGTGTACATTGAAGAAGAACACATCAATATAATTTACACTTATCCAATAATGTACTCGCATGGTTTAACAATTACCACTAACCTTCTTTTGAACAGACACAAAAGATTTACTACATGCTCAATGATTTTATTGCAGCCCATCTTCACCTTCTTCCCTTTTTTACTCTTTTTTAGCCAGGCGGGTGATTCCCAATAGTTGCATAAATTCTCCCAATCGTTAGTGTTAGTGACTCGTTCATGGGTATTCAACCGTCATTATTCAGGAAGTAATTTTTTTGTAACAATTGTTATTTATTAAAAAAAAACTTACGTGAAGCTAGATGACTTTTTGATCAACCCATCTCCCTTCTCTCCTAAAATTAAGGGGATTTTGCATGTATAACAAAAAAAGACAAAATATTTTCATCTACAGCATAAAATCAAAACTAATTCATTTGTAGCAAAAAATTTAAATTGAATTCTATCACTAGCAGAATTCTATTAGTGATAGAATTCAATCAATGAAAAACTTTTTCTATCACTGCTTAAATTTTCTACTAGTGATAGAATTTCAAATTGAGTTCTATCACTAGTTGAGTTTTATCACTGATAGAAATTAATATGACATAGATGAAATTATTTTAGAAATTGTGATGTAAATGTAATACAAAAGGTAAAATGTGATGCTGATGATAAATTCTCAAAGATTTACAGTGTGCACATGATGATTTTTTTATAGTGATGTCCAACTCAATAGCCAACATAACTCAAAGAAAATTATCAAATATAGCTTAACTGAAAAAACATGAACTCAACTTAATTCATTTACTTGTGACATGCATTTTAATTTTAGAAAGATTTATTTTAATTTAATAGAATTTAAATTTATAATTTCCTAATTATCAAATCAAATTTACCTCAATTTTTATTTCTTTAAAAAAAACTTTACCTCAATTATACGGAATCAACTTATAAAATTGAAGGAATTATGAAATCATTATATCTTTGTACATTCAATAAACAAAAAATCATTATTTCTTTGAAACCCAAAATATTCCAACGATTAATAAAAAAAATTAAAACCATTTTTAAAAAATAATAAAATAAAACAACAGCCACCATTCTTAAAGTTTTTGCCAGTAATTATTTTTTTTTTTTAAATAAACCTTAAAAGAGAAAGAGTCCAAATATATATTTTAAAAAAAATCGACATGACCAATAGAGCAAGCCAAGTATTTCACACAAATAATTTATGAAAATTATTTAGGAACTACTTAGAGTTGCTACCAGGTGTCACAGTCATGCTCGTCCAGGGCCTGTTGTCTATGGGCGCATGTCTTTTCCAAACCTTTTTTTTTTGTTATCATGCTTTCATAGTGTAGACTTTACTTTTCATGTTGTTGGCATTTTCTTATAGTTTTGTTATTGTATGTCTCATCGCCATTTTGATGTGCAAACCTGCCACATAAAAAATGCTCATAATGTATTATAGGGGAGTATGACTCTTTGAAGTTTCCCTCCTACCAAGTTATATGAGCAATGTGATATAGTTGATGTGGTCCTTATTGTGTTGTTGTATAACCTTTGAAAGACAAAAGCATTTCTAAAACCTTATTTCTTCTCTCTCTTTTTCGAAAACCTTTTCTCGAAGTCTCGAGATGGAGATTGGGCCCTGTTGTGCCACCCGCTTTGCATTTTTCTTTGGTTGACTTGCTTGCCGGATTAGAGTAGTGCCACACGATCGCTTCGCAAGTCCAAACGAAGTTAGACCGTGATAAGTGGTATCAGAGATGAGTCTAGGCTCTTTGGAATTTTACAGTTGCAATCATGTATGTGACGAAATAGATGGGAAAGTCACACGTCGACCGGCTAGTTGAAATCAAAGAACAGTTGCTTTACTTAAGGGAGACACCTGACATAATGAGCTTCCTCGAAGACCGATTGAGAGAATTTTCTGAAAGGATGAATGAAATCGAGGCACTGAATGCCCGAGTGGATGGTATACCGATCCAAGAGTTGACTATGAGAGTTGAGACTCTCAAAGACAAGACGACTCAAGCTCGTAACTTCGACCTCGGAGATAGCTCAACTGGCTCTGTCGCACAGATTGAAAAGTATGTCAAAGAGCTTGACAATTCATATAAAACCATGATGAAGTTGTTTGGCAAGTTTGTCAAGAACTTCAAAAAGACGATATCTTCCGTCATAACTGAGATGGCTGAGATGAACACTCGAGTGAATTTGACAATGAGGGCCTTAGAATGTCAAACCCCAAGACAAACGCACGTCGAGTTTAACAAGCTGAAAATCCTAAAACCCAAAGCCTTCAAAGGGAACCGCAACGCCAAAGAGCATGAGAATTTCATATTTGATGTTGAATAGTACTTCAAGGCTACAAGTACAGCCTCGGAAGAGATGAGGATTACTCTAGCCTCAATGCATCTCGCTATTGATGTAAAATTATGGTAGCGCTCGAAAGTGAATGACATACAAAATGGGTTGTGCAAGATCGAGACGTAGGAGGACCTCAAGAGAGAATTGAGGGTCTAGTTTTTCTCAGAAAAGGTTGAAATCATAGCAAGAAGAAAGTTACGTGAACTGTAACAAACAAGAGTGATAAGGTACTATGTGAAGGACCCTGGAAGAATGAAAGCGGTCAATTCATAAGCCTTACCCATTGTAGGAGTTGCCAAGAAAATCCCCTTGAAATTAGGCCCTTAGACTGGTAAAATAGACCTAGTCGTCGCTCGTATTGTAAAGACCCGACCCGAATGGGGTCCTAAAATAGGCCTTTACCTCAATGCATGATTTTAAAACTTAGAAAAATAATATGCAACGTTGTATGCCAGATTCTGATTAAACACAAAAAGCAGTAAACATCCATTCAAAACAATAACAAAATGTCATGGAACCTGTCCCTGTTTCCAAGCACCTGTTCCAAGCTAAATACAATTTAAAACGTACTATGATCAGATATTTAAATCACATTCAAATCCAAAATTGGTTTACATCAGTGTCAGAATCCGGGCAACAACCAGAAAACAACCTAAGGGCTCCGTGCTCAACTACATGCATTCAGAGGACATTTAAAACATAAAACATAAATACAAGACTCAGAGTTCGAAACAACGGGTTTTCCATGATCACAGCTCCTCCTCCAGCTATCCTGTCTCGCACCATGGTTACCTGTGGAAAACCACAAAATAAGGGTGAGTAATGAATTACTCAGTAAGAATCCCCAACCGGGGTACAATACGATATACATGGTCATCTAGCAGAAAGGTATGCAAGCTATGAATATAAACACAGAAGAGCACATAGCTTAAATCCACACATAAACATCGAATGCCATCTCAGGGTCTTACTCCGGAATAATCCACCACACAATACGCCCTATACGAGAAACAAGTCCCGACCTCGGCACGCCTCTCATCGTCGTCACGAAAGGTGCACGGCTCACAATCTCGAGGAGCTCTCGATCGGCGCTTTGTAATGAGCGTAAGCGCGCACCGCATGCTCACTGCAGACTCTAGGGGTGCAGTCTAGTGGCAAGCGCCCAAGTCCGATCCACCATGCCTAACTAAATCTACGGATCGGTGTCAGCGACATAGGGTGTGAGACACGGACACGTGAACTATGTCAGCCTGAACCACCGCACCTGAGGCTAAAGAACCGGTCGTGGTAGGCTTACACCAGGAAGCCGTCCTTGCCCTATCAGGTGGCAATCAAGGGCTACTGCTGAAACATGCTTGAGGACGTGCTGGCTGCCGGGGACAAGGCAATGCCAAGTCATCATCCCGACCGTTGGGGCATTTAACAGTCTGCCACCCTCACCTAAGATTGCAGGGCCTACCGGTAGGGTTAGCTAAACCCTAACGGGGTCTAGGGACGGAGTACTGCCTCGTACGTCCCTGCCGTGGATGCAAGGTACTTTATGTATTCTGGCCCAGATGATGCTACCTATCTGAACTCTAAACTATAACTGTGACGAACCCGACCCAAAACATGGTCCTAAACCGGGGTTCTCACTCAGCATGCAAGTTAAATATGATAACAAGCGGTTTAGTGCTCATATTTAAAAACCTTTCAAAACATATGAGAAGGGGGAACCCTTAAAACATAAACAACAGTTTTCATTTAAACCATCCAACGAAGTAAAACAACCTGGCCAGTGTTTACAAATATATACAATACAATTTAAACAACGTTTTAAACAATGTTCCCCTAGGACTCTGTCCATCTACATCTTTGAATAAACAATGCAACAATAAATGACAGCCAGCCTGCGGCTCCCCATGATCAATCGGCTCCCTCCGCTAGCCATCCCTGGTGTTGTCCCAAGCTACCGAAAGATAAATAAGGGTGAGTATAAAGATACTCGGTAAGAATCCCCAACCGGGGTACAATACGATACATCTGTCATCTAGCACCTCAACAAGCAAGCAAACAACTATCAACACAGATCAAAGCTCAACGAGCTCAATAAAACAAGATCTGGAGCCATCGGAAGTCTCTTACTTCCGGCCTAACTGGGATTGGATACACTGACCAATCCGGGACATCACCGAGGTATCTGTCACTCCGGGGGAATACACTGATCCCTAAAATGTCCTCAAGGGCCTCCTTGCCCTTGCACTAAACTGGACTTACGGGAGAGTACCCGAAGTCAGGCTCTAACGGAAGGAATGGTGTACTCACGACATTAGCCCGGGGGAGCTCTCCGAACCGGCAACTAACGCGTGTGCGCGCACACCGCATGCTCCTCTGCAACCGGCGTAAATGCGGGGGCCTAAGGGCAAACTACGCTAGCCATCCTGGTGTTGTCCCAAGCTACCTGAAAGATAAATAAGGGTGAGTATAAAGATACTCAGTAAGAATCCCCAACCGGGGTACAATACGATACATCTGTCATCTAGCACCTCAACAAGCAAGCAAACAGCTATCAACACAGATCAAAGCTCAACGAGCTCAATAAAACAAGATCTGGAGCCATCGGAAGTCTCTTACTTCAGGCCTAACTGTGATTGGATACACTGACCAATCCGGGACATCACCGAGGTATCTGTCACTCGGGGAATACATCGATCCTAAAATGTCCTCAAGGGCCTCCTTGCCCTTGCACTAAAGCTGGACTTACGGGAGAGTACCGAAGTCGAGCTCTAACGGAAGGAATGGTGTACTCACGACATTAGCCGGGGAGCTCTCGGCCGGCAACTAACGCGTGTGCGCGCACACCGCATGCATGCTCTCGCAACCGGCGTAAATGCGGGGCCTAAGGGCAAACTACGCGGGCAGTGCACATGCCTATGACTCGGAAGCGGTGTCACTGATCACAGTAGCGCGAGGCCCTCGACGCTCATATGTGCAGCCTGATCCACCGACCTGAAGCTAAGAACCGGCCAAGGCGGGCTTACACCGTTGCGGGGTTCCGCTCTAGCGAGCTACAAACTAGGCTCGCCGAAGTGGGTAGCTAAGTCCACAACCGGCGGGTCGGGGGTAGCAAGATACGTTATGCTTCGCACACTTTACTCCCGACACGAGCTAAATCCACCTTAGTGACCAGTGGGGAAACAAGATACGTTATGCTTCGCACACTACTCCCGTCGGTGGGGACAAAGTACGTTATGTCCGCTCGGCCTCGGATGATGACAAACCCTACAACTCTATCTAAGAGTCTGAGCAAAAATCAATGATTCCTGGCTAGCAAGCAATGACCGACATAAATCACATTACCTAGCATGATACTACAACTTAAGCGGGAATCATAAGCATCTTTGTGAGAACAAACCTAGCATGGCACTAACATGTAAAATCAGGCAAACATGCTAGCAAGAATTCAATCAAGCTGCTCTATCTCTAACATGCTCATAACAATCGGCAAACAAGCAAGGCATATCGAGATATATCGCGAGGTCCACACAACCACGGTAAGAAATCCTTACGGAACAAGCGAGAAAAACAATAATTATAATAAATCTACGAGCGAATCCTCGAGCCTCTAATCGATCGACGGCTGAACATCAAATAAAGCACCCAAATCAAATACATAAACAGCCCAATAAATCCAAAACCAAAGACCAATAAATCCGGGCCCAACGAAGAAAAAGACGGGAAATACCATCCGAGAAGCCACAAGGCTCAAGCCAACCAAAGACACAACAGTGGCAGTGGGCGCAGGCTAGGGTGTGGCTGGGGCTGGCAGGTGCGCGCAGGGCGCAGGAAGCGCTGGGCGCAGGCGCGAGCGCAGCGCAGTGCGTGAGTCGCGCGCGCGGCAGTGGGATGAGGCGAGGCGCGCGGCGCGACTTCGGCCTGAGGAGAGGGCAGCGCGCGCGCAGCTTCAGCAAGCACGGCGCGCGCGGCGGCGACGAGAGCTCTGGCGCTCGGGAGCGAGCGACGCGAGCGACGGGCTCGGGGACGGCAATGCGACCTTTGTCGCGCGGCTCGCCGCACGATCTTGCAGCAGGCGACACGCACACTGGCGAGGCGGCGCGAAGGGCGGCAGAATGCCGATTTTCTATCGATTTTCGAGGTGCCTTGGGTCAAGATTCGGTTGTTTGGTTGGGTTTTAGAGCCGTTTGGCCCCTTGGGGGTATTTTGGTCTTTTGGCTCTCCGGGCAGGATTTGTGGTTTTCAGGGCTTCGAGGCAGCTCCTGCCTTTGTTGAGGCTTGTTTGTTGTGGGCTGCGAGTCCCGAGATGTTTGGGTTATTCGTTTGGGAGTTCGGGTGTCATTTGGGTTCTGGGCAAAATGATGGTTGTTTGGGTGTTTCCTTCGGGATTCGAGTCGGGCCTTCAATATTGGTTTGGGAGGTTGATTTTAGTGAGATTTGTTGTTTGGAAAGGTTGCTTCGGTTGGGTCTCGAAGGAGGAAGCCGGGAAATGAGATTTAAGGATTTTAAGGAATTTTGGAAAAATTGGAAAATGGATAAAATGGATTTTATTTTGGATAAAGTTGGATTTTAATTTTGGATAAGGATAAAAGAGAAAAGAAAAGAAAAAAAAAAAAAAAAAATCCATTTTTCCCAAAATTTCCCTTTCTCTCTCTCCTCGGCTGACTGACCCACCCACGCGCGCGCCGAGCGGCCCCAGCTCGCCCACTCTGGCTCGCCCAAGCCCAGCCGGCCAGCCAGCGTCGCGAGCGGCCGCGAGCTCGCCAGCGCCCGTATGGCGTCACAATGTGCCTTTTCGCGGCTAGCTGCGCCATACGCATGGCATCCAAACCTATAGCGCGCGCGCCGTATTATGCGGCCCGCTTTTTCCTTCGGTTAATAGCAAAATTAATTGGAAAATTAATTGAATCTTTTGGGATTTGAACCTTGCCCTAAATGGTGAATTTGGAGTTTTAAGAAAAGAGTCTTAATTAAAAAGAAAAAGAAAAAGAAAAGAAGGTTGCTTTAGTTGGGACCCGCAAGAGAAAAGCCTTGGGAAGGGAATTTAGGTCTCCTAACCTATTTAAAAATAAGGAAAAGAAGGAAAATCAAGAAAACCCCTAATTTCCCCTCATAGCACATTCTCTCTCTCTCTCTCTCTCTCTCTCTCTCCTAAAACCCTAGCCGAAAGCGGCCCTAGCCACACCATCGAACCACCATCGAACCACCCCCCGAGCCACCCGGCCCTAGCGCGACGCACCACTGCTCCCATCGCACCACCCCGCCGCGCGGCCCTGCTGCTGCTCGCTCGGCCGCCGCCGCCCCAACGCTGTGACGCCTCTGGACGGAAGCCCCACTGCCGCGACACCCATCGCGCCGGCGTCGCGCGTGGCCGCCAAAGCCGCGCCGGCGTCGCCGTGGTCGCGCACCGGTGCCGCGCGCAGCCCAGACACAGCGCGCCCGCCGCGCGCCCGCCGCTCAGCGCGATCCTCGCCGCGCGCCAACCCAATGAGCCGCTCGCTCGCGCGTCGCTTTGCGCAGACACACGCGCGCTGCGCCTGCGCGTCCGCCCGACATGCACGCGCGCCGGCCAGCTTCAGCGCCAGCGCCCAGCGCCCTGGCCTGCACCAGTGGCGCGCAAGCCACCCTCTCCTGCTGCGAGGCCCGTGTCTTCTCGGTGGTAATTCCCGAACCAATCCCTTTGTGTTTTCTAAGCTTCAGGTCTTTGTATGTATTTACTTAGGATGCTTTATTTATGCCTAGGTTGCTCGAGTTCGTATTAAGCTCGAGGGTCTTTTTGGTTGTGATAGCTATTCTCCACCTGTTTCGTGTAAGGACTTCCTCTACCGTGGTTGTGTGGACCCTGCTATGCTTTCTTAATTGTGCCTTGTATGCTTGTTTACCTTTATGAGCATGTTAGTGGATAGGATAGCTAGTGATTGAATTCTTGCTAGCATGTTTTGCCTTTTTATACATGTTAGTGCCATGCTAGGTTTGTTCTTCCAAAGCATGCTTGAGATTCCGCTTTAAGCTCGTAGTATCATGCTAGGCTATGTATATGAGATGTCTTTGTGAATGTTAGCTTGGGAATCACGTACTTGGTAGTCTAAGCTAGTATAATAGGGTTTGTCATCATCTAGAGGCCGAGAGCGGACATAACGTACCTTGTCCCCACCGGTCGGGAGTAGAGCGAAGCATAACGTACCTTGCTTCCCCGGCGACCCGGTGAGGATTAGCTACCTCATTGGCATAAGCCTAGTTTGTAGCTGCTAGAGCGGAACCCTACCAAGCGGTGCAAGCCTACCTTGGCCGGTTCTTAGCCAGTCGGTCGGTGTGGTACAGCCGCGAGATGAGTGCCGAGGGCCTCGCACCTCGTGTGTTGGTGACACCGTTTCCGAGTTTTAGGCATGCGCACACGGCCCGCGTAGTTTGCCCTTAGGCCCCGCATTTACGCCGGTTGCGAGAAGAGCATGCGGTGTGCGCGCAAGACACGCGTTAGTAAGCCGATTCGGAGAGCTCCCCAGGCTAATGTTCGTGAGTACACAGTTCCTTCCCGTTTAGAGCCGGACTTGGGTACTCTCCGATAGTCCAGATTTATAGCGAGGTAAGAGGCCCTTGAGGACACCCATTGGGATTGACTCTAGAGTTAATCAATTGGTCGAGGAGAAAGACCCTCGAGGGTGTCGGACATCTTGGGATCGATTTTTGAGGTGATCAATTGGCCAAGGGAGAAAGACCCTTGGAGATGTCCGGGATTGGTTTGAGAGCCAATCATTAGGCGGAAGTAGGAGACTTCCGTGGATTCGGATTTGCCTTGTGAGCTCGTTGAGCTAAGATCCGTGTTGATATTTGTGGCATGTGTACTAGGTTGCTAGATGATAGATTGCATCGTATCGTACCCGGTCGGGGTTCTCTTCGAGTATGTTTATACTCACCCTTATCGTGGTTTCTTCCACAGGTAACTTGGGACATCACCGAGGTGGCTAGCGGAGAGAGAGTCGGGAGATCATGGATGCCGCTGCTTGACACTGTCATGTCTTATTTTTTATTTTTGGATTTGACATGTAGTTGGACTTAGGTCCGTAGGGAAAACTATGATTTGAACTATTTTATGTTTTAAGGAAAATCTTGATCGATCCCATTGTTTTTAATTTGAATGGTTCGTTTCGCTTAATGAATGTTTACTTTGTTTTTAATGTTTTCCACTCTTATATTTGAAAAAGTTTTACAAACCGAGGCCCAGTAGGGTCCTTTTAAGCTTTTCACTTGCATCTTTGAGTAAAGATCTAGATTTAGTCCCATTTTGGGTTGGGTCTTTACACGCGCGCAGCTCCGCCTGCCCGCCCCTGCTGCTGCCCTCTAGCGCGCCAAGCCCGGCCCCTTTGGCCGCCTAGCCCGTCTGTGCCGGCCCGTTCGAGTGTCACCGTGCCTCGTGAGTTGCTCAGAAATTTGAGCCACATTTATATTTAGTGTATTTAGGGCTATTTTATGATTATTGATGTTTTTGCTTGGCTCGTTATAGGTTGCTCGGGTTCGATCGCGATTATTTTATTGTGTGTTGTTGCCTTCCACGTGTAAGGATTTCTTACCGGAGTTGTGTGGGCCCCTGCGATATTGTCATGATTTTGCCTTGCTTGTTTCTTGTCGATATTATGAGCATGATAATAATAGAGCGGCTTTGATTGATTTTCGCTAGCATGTTTGCTTGATATTACATGTTAGTGCCATGCTAGGTTTGTTACGCGGCATGCTTGTGATTCCCGCTTAAGCTCGTAGTATCATGCTAGGTAATGTGATTGATGTCGGTCTTTGCTTGCTAGCCGGGAATCATTGCTTTTTCTTTGTACTCTTAGATAGAGTTGTAGGGTTTGTCATCATCCGGAGGGTGAGCGGACATAACGTACTTTGTCCCCAGCGATCGGGAGTAGTGTGCGCGACGCGCATAACGTATCTTGCTCTACCCCGGTCACTAAGGTGGATTTAGCTCAGGTCGGGAATAAAGTGTGCGCAGCATAACGTATCTTGCTACCCCCCCGACCAGCCGGTTGTGGAATTAGCTACCCACTTCGGCATAGCCTAGTTTGTAGCCTGCTAGAGCGGAACCCTACCACGGTGTAAGCTCGCCTTGGCGGTTCTTAGCTTCAGTCGGTGGACCGGTGCCGCAGATGAGCGCCGAGGGCCTCGCGCTCTCTGTGATCAGTGACACCGCTTCCAAGTTTTAGGCATGCGCTGGCCGCGTAGTTTGCCCTTAGGCCCCCGCATTTACGCCGGTTGCGAGAAGAGCATGCGGTGTGCGCGCGCACACGCGTTAGATGCCGGATCGGAGAGCTCCCGGGCTAATGTTCGTGAGTACACCATTCCTTCCGATTTAGAGCCGGACTTGGGTACTCTCCGATAGTCCAGATCTATTAGCAAGGGTAAGAGGCCCTTGAGGACATCCTTGGGATCGGTTTTGAGTGATCAATTGGTGAAGGAGAAAGACCCTCGAGAGATGTCCCGGATTGGTTAGGATAACCAATCATTAGGCAGTAGGAGACTTCCGATGACTCAGATCTTTCTTTGTAAGCTCGTTGAGCTATGATCCGTGTTGGTAGTCGTTTGCTTGCATGCTTTGGTACTAGATGATTGATTATATCGTATTGTACCCGGTTGGGGATTCTTCTTGAGTAATTCGTTACTCACCCTTACTTATCTTTTCGGGTAACCATGGCGCGAGGCGGGATGGTGGAGGAGGAGCTGTGATCATGGAAACCCGTTGTTCAACTCGAGATTTATGTTTATGATTTAAATGTTCTCTGAATGCATGTAGTTGGGCACGGAGCCCTAGGGTGTTTTCGAATGTATTTAGGATTCTAGCATTGTTGTAAAGATTGTATGTTTTAAATAAATCTCACGATCGAGTAGGTTTTGTAAATGTATTTGTCTTGGAGCAGTGCTTGGAAACAGGGACGAGTTTGAGTGAAATTAAATGGATGTTTTATGTTTTGGTTTTTTTTACTTAGAATCCGAACACCATCTTGCAAATTTTCTGTAGATTTGTATGCATGCATTGAGGTAACGGCCTATTTAGAACCTCATTCGGGTCGGGTCGTTACATATGACAACTGTCTTGCGACGCGACTTCGGGCGGCACGGCGACACTATGCGCGTGATCAGGGGTGGGCGGGCGGTGGGCGGACACTGGCGCGCACAGCGCGGCACTTTGTCTTGGTGGGCTCTCGGGCTGGCTCGGGCGTGGGCGAGCTGGGTGGGCGACCAGGGGCTGGCTCGGGCGTGGGCAGGGGCTGGGGTCGGGCTGGAGGAGAGAGAAAGGGAGAGAAAATGGGAAAAATGGAATTTTGGGGAAAAAATGGGAAAAAATGGGGATTTTATTAAAAAAAGAAATTTCTTTTTCTCTTTTAAAATTTATCCTTATCCAAAAACCAAACTTATCCAATTTTCCAATTTTTCCAAAAATCCTTAAAATCCTTAAATCTCATTTCCCAGCTTCCTCCTTCGAGACCCAACTGAAGCAACCTTTCCAAACAACAAAACTCACTGAAATCAACCTCCCAAATCAATACGGAAGGTCCGGGCTCGAATCCCAAAGGAAACACCCAAACAACCATCACTTTGCCCAAAACCCAAATCACAACCGGAACTCCCAAACGAAAAGCCCAAACATCTCGGGACTCGTAGCCACCAACAAACAAGCCTCAACAAAGACAGGAGCAGCCTCGAAGCCCTGAAAAACCACAAATCCTGCCCAGGGAGCAAAAAGACCAAAATGCCCCTAAGGGTCCAAACATCTCTAAGCGCCCAACCAGAACCATTGAACTGAGGCGAAGCTCCTCGAGAGGCAGGGATAGAAAACTGGGCCGTTACAATACTCCCTCCTTATAAGACTTTCGTCCTCGAAAGTCCTAAGACGAAACGGCTCTAGGAATACTCCACTGATTCCTAGCCAACTGAACTTCTCGGCTAATACAACACTAGCCCTCTACGAAAACCAAACTCTCTTGGGTTCTCAAAGGCTCAAAGCCACAAAGCTAACCAGTCTGCCAAAGACTAGCTCAACAAAGACTGGGCAAAGCTAAACAAAAGGCCACTGCTCCGATCCGCTCAAGGATCTCAGAAGGCCTACAAACCAGGGGCTCAATCTAAACCCTGCTAAACCAACACGGAACACCTCTCTACGGTGTTACTCTTAGCAAACTCGCAGACTGGGCACAAGCTCCAAAACTCAAAGCCACGCACTGGCGTAACTTTTCTGAATGCCCACAGCTGTTAACAAACAGCCTCAACACTACACCAAGCTGGCCAAACAACTGAACCTCTCAGGTTCCAGAAACCAAACGGCCTACTCTTGCCTCACAAGAGTCCAGCGAACCACAAAGCTTGCCTAAAGCCTTAACGAAAAGCAATCGAACCACCAACTGGCGATCGATCCAAAAGGCAAACTTCTCCAACAAGCACGAGCTGTAACTTCAGCTACGACCAACCCTAAATGGCCAAAACTAGGCATAGGCTCCACTCGGCCTAGCCAACAAACAGGAGCCTCTCAACGGCCGAACACAAACTTTTCCATGAAAATCTACTAGCAACTGGCCAAAGAGAACATTGTCAGGCAAGGAAACAACCAACGCTCCTCTCATGGAAATCTCGGCAGCAAGGACCAAACCCTCACAGGGCTACCAGCAACACAACAGCTTGAGGAGAACAGCACAAAGGCTAACCAACCAATGCCACGACACCTCTGTGCCAACTCACTCCACTGAGGCTCAGCTAACGCCAACTGCGAAAGCACACAACTAGAAGCAAAGCCCGAGAAAGGCTTGCTCAGCAGAAACTCAACTCAAGCTCATCGCGAGCAAAGCTCGCCTTCAAGCTACCACTCAACTCTTAAGTCCAACTGGCTACTCAAAGGACTTCCTCCTTTTAGCCAAGGCCAAACTCATCTTGCGACTAGAAACTCCACACTCGGAACATCGCAAGGAAAACGGACTGACGAGGCTATCTCAAAAGATAACACTCGAGGCTGGCATCCATGGTGCAACTCAACCAACAAGGAAACTAGGGGCTCCTCAAACCCCAAAGAACCAACAACTCACTAGCAAAACTCAACTCTTAAACTGGCTGGCCACCGCTCTTGCGGGGACAAACAACCTCGCTTGCTAACAACACAATGCAGGGACCCTCTCGCTGGGCTAACCACTGCGCTACTCTGATCAACTACACAACTCAGGAGCTACGCTGACTCCTCAACGGGAATGATTTCCCAGCAAGCGAACTCTGAAAGGCAGCGAACTACACACACGCTCGCTGACTAGCTCAAACCCAAGGGCAAACAACAACCAACTCTCTTGGAAGCAACACCCAAGGGGAAACCCAAGCGATTGGACCACCAACAGAACAAGCGAGAACCTACTCAATCGCCGAGGAGGGGTCAACTCCCAAAACAAACGACTGACTAAGCAGATCCTCGGGCAACGCCCTGCAGCTCGGCGAGCAAGCTCTTGAAACATCAAGAGAACCAAATCTTGGTCAACACCAAGCACCAACTAGCCTCCTCACCGAAACCAATCCGGGCTCTGCTCCAAACAAGCACTAGCTTGCTAGACTGCCAAATCTGCAAGCAACTCACCCAAGAAACACTGCATGGGTCTAACTGAGCTTTGGAGAAGCTCTCCACAACCTGGGGATCCTCCGATCACCCTCCGACACACACACGGTCGTCAAACAATCTAAAAGACAACCGGCTACACGGGCACAACCCTCTCCAGCATCTCCACTAAGCTGGCTAACTCCAACTCTGAAAACCAAGAGGACCGGATACGCTACAGAATGCGTCATCCTCCTACTCAAAGCTCAACCACAACAAACCTTCTGCCCAAGGCAAGGATCCGAACAGCTCTCACTTAGCCATAACGATCGAAACTACGCGTTGCTACCACCGCTCTTGCTCGAGATCCAAGCCGAACTCGATCAAAGCTAAGGACCAACAAGCAAAACTTGCTCAAACAACAACGACGACTCACGAGCACGGCATCCTTACAACCAAAGCTAGGGCACTTGCCAAGAACCAAAGCCTTGACAACTCCAAGACTGAGCACTGGCTCCTCAACACGAACCTCTCGTGGTTTCCAAACATAAACCACGGAACGAGCAACACAAAAGTACACCGGGGTGTACAGCTCCAACCAGATCCAATGCCAACAAGGCTCTCACACAGGGCAACTTTTGCCTCCAAACAGAGCCACTACTAACCAGGGAGCAACAAGAGTCCAAACCCACTCGGGGTCGACTCACCACGGAAAGCCACATTGGCCAACTCACTCTACAAGAGCATGTCCAACCAAGCTGACATACCTCAAGCCAATGTGCTCACTAAACACGCTCCGAACAGCCATCCAACTCATGGCTCTAACACTGGATCAGCCACGCATCCTCGATGCCAACACTACCCATACTAGGGTAACTCAAAGGGTAGCTGAACATGCTACCACCAAACTGGCTCAGAAGCTCACAACACAGGCGCGAGAACTCGAACGAGCTAGCTCTTAACAGCCTACAACATCCTTTGCACCCAACTCTCGGTGACCAAGGAAAGCTCCTACTTTCCCTCGAAAACCTCATACTTGTAGTCCTCTGACTACCACCGAGCTAGATCTCTTATGCAACCCAAACAGGTGCAACCGCAGGAAATGGGTACAAGACTAGCGGGGATGCTAAACTCAGGCGGCCACGGAACCACCACACTGTGAGCCAAGCTGCCTCAATCTAGGCCTCCTCTCAAAGCCTGGTGCCTACAGGCACAACATCCTTTACAACACCAATCAGCCTCAACGAGCTTATGCCCCACTGAGGAAAGTCACACTCCAAGTGACGGGGCAATGGCACTCAACACAAGAGTCCAAACACTCGAGCAGCCTAATCTCGGCATCTCGCCTACTGCAGACATGCCAAGGCCTACTCCTCGCATCCCACTCGATGCTCAACAAAAGCTCAGGCTAACTCCTGCATCTCACTCGATGCTCAACAAAAGCTCAGGCTAACTCCTGCATCTCACTCGATGCTCAACAAAACTCAGGCCAACTCTTGCATCTCACTCAATGCTCAACAGAAACTTAGGCCAACTCCTCGGGTGGCAACAACTAGTTCCACACTGGGAACATCCAAATAAAAAGAGTGCTCCACTCTACTAGCCCATTGAAATCCACAAATGGATAAAACCACGGCAAGCAAACTCCATACTACACCACAGCTACAAAGTATGCTGAAAGAAGCCCGGTTTGCACCACGATAGCGGGCTTGCAAGGGGGCAAAGATGTCTCTACATCCGCCTCAAGCCACTAACACGGCAACTTGCCAATCGATCGGGCGATCGGTGGAGACTCGCTAGTCCACCTCTCTCAAGGGACTACCACCATCAACTGCTTTGTACCAAACAAAGACAGAATGGCACATCTCGGCCTCTGAGCAGCAATGGGGCATCCCAACACACGGATGCTAAACTCAAAACTGGCCAACTGCTTTACTACTAGCAGCTGGACTTTCTCAAACAACGAGCTCTACAGGCATCCACTTGCCAAATTGGGCGGCTCCATCAACGCCAACAAACTCGATGGCAAAAACCTGCTGATCAAGCCCTCTAAAGGAACCTCAGGGGCTACAAGAGACTACTGGGGAAATCTTTGAAACAAACTCTGTCGGTTGGGCTATCTCGTGCCGGGACTCCTCACTATGCGCTACAATCTGCGCCTGGGTCTTCGCTCTCTGATAGCTAAAGACCTGCCATATCCAATCTCTCATGGCTGGAGCACACTCTGCTCAAGGAGTCTCACTCTAAGGCGTGCTAGCCTCTACCCCCTCCTCTAGGCAACTCAACTACCAGGGCCAACTCTGGCCAACGGGCTAAACAACCCTGGGACGCGGCTCAACATCCATACAATCGGTCCAACTCCTCGGTCGGACATGCCAAGCGTCCTACTCCTCAAAGTGCGATCAACACACTGGCGATCTACACGAGCACCTCCACCCTCTCACTAGGGGAGAACCAACAACTGGGCCACAAATGGCCTACGGGAGTCTAAGCTCTGCCTCCCTCTGGGTGCGATCGACACACTGGCGATCTGCACAAAGCATAAATTTGGCCCACACTGGGGCTCTCACCGCTCAACAAGTGCTGCGCGCCGCTGCGGGAAAGTTGGCATGATGGCTCTCTAAGCCCAAACCAACAACGAGTCAGAACCTGCTCGTCTCCGCTCCACAACACTACACAAGGCATAAAAGCTAGATGAAAAGTATTGTAAATTCTTCCCCTTAGCTTAATTGAACTCAGACAAACCTGGCAGGCGTGGAGTGCTGATGATCATGGGAGTAACAACCTACAAAGCAGGTTAGTCTCACAGAATCTATGACTGTGCTCGATACCAATCTGTGATGTGAAATCGACCCAAAACATGGTCCTAAACCGGGGTTCTCACTCAAAGATGCAAGTTAAATATGATAACAAGCGGTTTAGTGCTCATATTTAAAAACCTTTCAAAACATATGAGAAGGGGGAACCCTTAAAACATAAACAACAGTTTTCATTTAAACCATCCAACGAAGTAAAACAACCTGGCCAGTGTTTACAAATATATACAATACAATTTAAACAACGTTTTAAACAATGTTCCCCTAGGACTCCTGTCCATCTACATCTTTGAATAAACAATGCAACAATAAATGACCAGTGCTGGCGGCTCCCCATGATCAATCGGCTCCTCGGCTAGCCATCCCGGTGTTGTCCCAAGCTACGAAAGATAAATAAGGGTGAGTATAAAGATACTCAGTAAGAATCTCCAACCAGGGGTACAATACGATACATCCGTCATCTAGCACCTCAACAAGCAAGCAAACAAGCGACTATCAACACAGATCAAAGCTCAACGAGCTCAATAAAACAAGATGCGGAGCCATCGGAAGTCTCTTACTTAGGCCTAAGCTGGGATTGGATACATCGACCAATCTGGGACATCACCGAGGTACTGTCACTCTCGGGGGAATACACTCGATCCCTAAAATGTCCTCAAGGGCCTCCTTGCCCTTGCACTAAAGCTGGACTTACGGGGAAAGTACCAAGAAGTCGCTCTAACGGAAGGAATGGTGTACTCACGACATTGGCGGGGAGCTCTCCGAATCGACAACTAACGCTTGTGTGCGCGCACACCGCATGCTGCTCTCGCAACCGGCGTAAATGGGGGCCTAAGGGCAAACTACGCGGGCAGTGCACATGCCTATGACTCGGAAGCGGTGTCACTAATCACGATGCGCGAGGCCCTCGACGCTCATCTCATGCGGCTGATCCACCGACACGAAGCTAAGAACCGGCCAAGGCGAGCTTACACCGTTGGCGGGGTTCCGCTCTAGCAGGAGCTACAAACTAGGCTCGCCGAAGTGGGTAGCTAAGTCCACAACCCGCGGGTCGGGGGTAGCAAGATACGTTATGCTTTCGCACACTTTACTCCCGACACTGAGCTAAATCCACCTTAGTGACCGGGGAAACAAGATACGTTATGCTTCGCACACTACTCCCGATCAGTGGGGACAAAGTACGTTATGTCCGCTCAGCCTCTGGATGATGACAAACCCTACAACTCTATCTAAGAGTACAGAGCAAAAATCAATGATTCCTGGCTAGCAAGCAATGACCGACATAAATCACATTACCTAGCATGATACTACAACTTAAGCAGGAATCATAAGCATCTTTGTGAGGACAAACCTAGCATGGCACTAACATGTAAAATCAGGCAAACATGCTAGCAAGAATTCAATCAATCGCGCTCTATCTCTAACATGCTCATAACAATCAGCAAACAAGCAAGGCATATCGAGATATATCGCAGGGTCCACACAACCACGGTAAGAAATCCTTACCTCGAACAAGCAGAAAAACAATAATTATAATAAATCTACGAGCGAATCCTCGAGCCTCTAATCGATCCCGAACAGCCTGAACATCAAATAAAGCACCTAAATCAAATACATAAACAAACCCAATAAATCCAAAACCAGTGACCAATAAACTGGGCCCAACGAAGAAAAGACTAGGAAATACCATCCGAGAAGCCACAAGGCTCAAAGCCAACCAAAGACACAACAGGCGAGCTAAAGCGCGGTGAAATTTTGGTGGCGCAGTGGGGGGCGTCTTTGGGCGCAGGCAGGCACGCGCGCGAGGGCTCGAGAGCTGCGCGGGCTAGCTGGGACAAGGCGAGGGCGCGCGGCGGCGCAGGCAAGACCTGAGGATCGCGCGCGCGCGCGAGCTCGGCAAGCTGGCGCGCGCGCGCGAGCGGCGAGCTCTGTGGCGCTCGGCGCGAGCGACGCGAGCGACGCGCTCGGGACGGCAACGCGACTTGTCATGCGCGCTTCGGCCTGATGCAGGCGGCGACGCACTGGCGAGGGGCGGAGGCGGGTGGGCGACATTGCGGCGGCGCCACTCGGGCGGCTCGGGCGACACTTGTCTTGCGCGATCAGGCGGGTGGGCGAGCTAGGGCGGACCTGGGCGACGCCGGCGCTGCACGCCTTTGTCTTGGTGGGCTCGGGCCGCTCGGGCGTGGGCGGTGGGTGGGCGACCAGGTGGCTCGGGAGTGGGGGGTGGGTCGGGTGGAGAGAGAGAGAAAGGAGAGAAAATGGGAAAAATGGAATTTTGGGAAAAAATGGGAAAAAATGGGGATTTTATTAAAAAAAGAAATTCCTTTTTCTCTTTTAAAATTTATCCTTATCCAAAATCCAAACTTATCCAATTTTCCAATTTTTCCAAAAATCCTTAAAATCCTTAAATCCCATTTCCCGGCTTCCTCCTTCGAGACCCAACTGAAGCAACCTTTCCAAACAACAAAACTCACTGAAATCAACCTCCCAAATCAATACTGAAGGCCCGGGCTCGAATCCCAAAGGAAACACCCAAACAACCATCACTTTGCCCAAAACCTAAATCACAACCGGAACTCCCAAACGAAAAACCCAAACATCTCGGGACTCGCAGCCACCAACAAACAAGCCTCAACAAAGACAGGAGCTGCCTCAAAGCCCTGAAAAACCACAAATCCTGCCCAGGGAGCAAAAAGACCAAAATGCCCCTAAGGGTCCAAACATCTCTAACGGCCCAACCGAACCACTGAATCTGAACCGGAAGCTCCTCGAGAACCGGGATAGAAAACTGGGCCGTTACAATAACATCAACAGAAAACAACCCAATACGTGCTCAATGGATACAACGAACCTAACATGATACTACGAAGCAAGAATAGATAACGAGCATGCCAGAACAGAACAACCTAGCATGGACTAACATGAGAAACAATATAGGAAATCATGCCAGTCGGGAATTCAGAACAAAGCACCTATCACTAAACATGTTGATAAACACAAACAAGCATACAATCAACAATCACATAATATCGCAGGGCCCACACAACTTCGGTAAGAAATCCTTACCTGGTCGGAAGGCAACAACACACAAGAATCCTAAGCTGCGATCGATCCCGAGCTAGCTAACGAGAATCTAACAAACAGAATAATTATCACAATCCATAGGCCTAAATATAATAAAATAAACACGACTCGGCTCGGGAGCAACTCACGCGGCACGGACGCGCATGGACGGACAGTCAGCCACAAAGCGGAATTCTTCTTGGCGCCGATGGCGCAGGGTGGTAGCGGCGAGCCGTGGCGGCACGGCAGCTGGGTGCGGAGCGCGGAGCGTGGCAATGGCCCTGGGAACGGGCGCTTGACGGAGACGGGCGAACGCGGGCGCGAGCTCGGCTGGGCGATGGCGTGCGGCGCGGCTCGGCATAGGGAACGGCGCGCGGGTGACGCAACGAGCTATAGGGAACGGCGCGCGGCGGCCTGAACGAGCTCTGAGAACGCGCGCGGCGGCGGCGCGACGAGCTACGAGGAAGCGCGCTGGTGGGTGACTGGTGCGCAGAGTGGACGACGCTGGTCGGCCATGCTGTGGTACGGTAGTAGTGGGCGATCTGGTGCGAGCGACTGGTCTTGGTGGCGGGGTGATGCTGGCGCTAGGGTCGGGCGCTTCGCACGCTGATCGAGTCTGGGCGAGCAGGGGCTGGGTCTGGGCGAGCAGGGGCTGGGTCGGATGAGCTGGGCGGCTAAGGCTGGGGTTGGGGCTCGAGTTTGGTGAGCGGGAGAGAGAGAGAGAGAGAGAGAGAGAGAACAAAAAGGGGAAAATGGGATTTTTTCTATTTTTTCCATCCTTATCCAATTTTAAATAGGCCTTAAAGACGTAAAATTCCATTCCACGGCTTCCTCCTTCGAGACCCGGCTGAAGCAATCTTTTCCAATAAATAAAACTCACTTAAATCCAACTCCCAAATTAACATTAAGGGCAGGGGCTCAAATCCCAATGGAAGCACTCAAACAACAATAATTTTTCCAAAACCCAAACCACTTCCAAACTTCCAAACGACTAGCCCAAACATCTTGGGTCTTGCAACCAACAATCAATCAAGCCTCGACAAAGGCAGGAGTGACCCTGAAGTCCTGAAAAACCACAAGTCCTGCCCGGGGAGCAAAAGACCAAAATACCCCTAAGGGTTACAATAGCTCTAACGGCCCAACCGAACAACCGAATCTTGAACCGAAGGCACCTGGAAAACTGGAATAGAAAATTGGGCCGTTTCAATACTCCCTCCTTTTAAGACTTTCGTCCTCGAAAGTCCTAAGATGAAACAACTCCAGGAAAACTCCACTGATTCCTAACCAACTGAACTTCTCGGCTAAGACAACACTAACCTTCTTCGAAAACCAAACCCTCTTGGGTTCTCAAAAATTCAAAGCCACAATGCCATCCAGACTGCCACAAACTATCTCAACCAAGACTGGGCATACACTGAACTCCGAAGGGAATAGATGCGTGTAAAGACCCGACCCGAATGGGGCTCTAAATGGGCCTTTACCCCAATGCATGCATTCAAAGTAAAGGACAATATGCAAATATGATTTCGGATTCCAATTAAAAACAAAACATTCAACCATTCAATTCAAGTCAAGACAATTTTCTTTGAAACACATTTCTGTCTCCAAGCACTGTTTTCAGACAATTACATTTCCAAAGTTTACTCGATCGAGAGATTTATTAAAATCATTCAAAACCTTCCCGAGATACAACAATGCTGGAATCCACAAAACATTTAGAAAACATCCTAGGGCTCCGTGCCCGGCTACATGCATTCAGGGGAAAATAAAAGACAAGAATCATAACACAAAATCAGAGTTTGATGGCTGGCCCCCATGATCACAGCTTTTCCTTCAGCCATCCTGTCTCGCATCTCGGTTACCTGTGGAAAAACCACAAAAATAAGGGTGAGTAACGAATTACTCAGTAAGAATCCCCAACCGGGGTACAATACGATATACATGGTTATCTAGATGAGTGTATGCAAGCTATGAGTATAAACACAGAATAGAGCACATAGCTTAAGTCCATACTTGGACCTCGGATGCCAACTCAGGGTCTTAGTCCGGAAAAATCCACCACACAATACGCCCTATACGAGAAACGAGGATGCAAGGTTCGTTATGCACCCGGCCCGGATGATGCTATCTACCTGCACTCTAACCTGTCATAGCAATCAGCAAACAATCCAATATATTCCAATACGTGCTCAATAAGAATACAACGAACCTAGCATGATACTACGAAGCAAGAACAGATACGAGCATGCCAGAAAGGAACAACCTAGCATGGACTAACATGAGAAACAACGTAGGAATTCATGCCAGTCGGGAATTCAGAATAGAGCACTTACCACTACACATCTCAATAAACACAAACAAGCAATCAATCAACAATCACATAATATATCGCAGGGTCCACACAACTCCGGTAGGAAATCCTTACCTTGGTCGGGGGGCGATTAAACACGAAATCCTAAGCTGCGAACGAACTCGAGCTAGCTACCGGGAACCTAACAAGCACAACACAATTACACACCATAATCTAAATTAAAAAAAAAAATTAGGCTCGGCTCGGGAGCACTCACACGGCTCGGTGACACGGCTCGGCGTGCTGGGCTGCGACAGAACACGCGACACCGCAGAAGGGGCACGGCGTGACGCACGGCACTGGGGACTCATAAGGGACTCATAAGGGGCACGACATGACGCACGACACGCGACTCGGTGCGTTGCGGCGCAATGCAGCGCGGCTTGGCAATCTGGCGCGGTGGAGCCGGCTTCTGCGCGCGATCGAGGGGGCGAGCTGGCCGGCTGCTACGCGCGATTGAGCTGGCGAGCTCGGGCGATCGAGGCGACGATGGAACTGGCGAGCTCGGGCGAATTGGTGCTGGATGTCTCCTCTTGGCTAGCTGCACGAAACCTACACAACAATTCACTTCTTTCGGCCAGTAATGCCTAAACTGGAAACAGGGGACGAAAGCCGAAGGAGAAGAAGAAGGAGAAAAAAGCTTACCGGGATGACGCTCGGACCTCCGGCTGCTCGAGATGGAAATCGACTTTGAATTGGGGAAGAAGAGCTCTGTCGAATTGGGGTCGGCAAGGGAGAAATCGCGAAGGGCTCGGTCGGTCGAAGGGAAAATCGGAGAAGAAATGAGGAAGAAGAAGGCTCGGGCGAAACTCCTCTTTTAAACTAAAATTCAAAACTTCTTTGAACCAAGGCTTATTACTTAGATGGTGCATACAGATTAACAAGAGCGCTCGAAAGCTCAATTGGCAATGACACCCAATTAGCTTCCCAAGCCACCAAGGTTTGAATCCCACCCGACGCATTATTTAATTCCCTATTTATTTTTGCATTTTACCAAGCCCAAATACCTTCACAAAGCTTCCCAATCCTATTTAATCCATCTCATAATTTTTTTGGCAATTGGAAAAGACATAACCGGCCCTGTCGGCCCGACCAAATTACCAAAATACCCCTAGGGCACACCGGGAAGACCGGGCTGAAATTCCGGGCCGTTACAATATTCCCTCCTTTATATGACTTTCGTCCTCGAAAGTCCCGAAGACTGGAACAACTCGGGATAATGCAATCTCATCTCATCTTCTCGCTCCCAAGTGGCTTCCTCTGAACTCTGACTTCTCCACTGAACTTTTACCAAACGGATCTCACGATTACGCAACATCTTTGTCTCAAAGGCAAGAATCCCCACTGGCTTCTCCTCAAGCTCAAATCCTCATTCACCGCAAAGGCTCAAAGTCAACAACAATGTGCGACGTCAAGACGCGCATCTTGCCTCAACATCGAAACATGAAAAACACCGTGTACCTACCGACAATGACGGAGGCAGGGCTAACCGATAAGCAACTTTGCCAATCCTCTCTAGAATCTCAAACGGACCAACAAAACGGGGACTCAACTTTCCACGCTTACCAAACCTCAAAACACCTCGCATCGGTGCAACCTTTAGGAACACATGCTGTCCAACCTCAAATTCCAAGTCTCGACGCGCGCACATCAGCGTAACTCTTCGCTCGCGCTCGAAGTTTGTCAACATGCGAGCTCTAATCTTCTCGCATGACACCATTAGTCAAGCTGCAGAAGCAACTCGGGACCCAAAACACATCTATCACCAACCTCTTCCCGAACACGGGAGATCGACAACGCTTACCATACAAAGCCTCGAATGGAGCCATCGAATCGTTGGATGATAAATGTTGTTATAGGCAAACTCCATCGATCATGAGATCATGGTCCCAACCGCGCCGGAAATCCAACACACAAGCCCTCAACATGTCCTCGAGAATCTGTTTCACCTCTCTCTGTCCATCCATGCGAGGGTGAAAAGTCATCTGAAATCGCACTCAATGCCTAAACCTTTCGGAGCGCTCTCTAAACGAGAAGTGAACCTCGAATCACGGTCCGACACAATCCTCACGGGCACACCATGGTAATGAATGATCCGCTCCAAAAACAATCGCGCCCTTTGTTCCACGGTATAAGTGTCTCTATCGGGAATGAAGTGTACGCTCTTAGTCAATCGATCGACTATCACCCGGATTCGAGATAACTTCTCTGAGTCCTCGGCAACCGAAATAAAGTCCATGGAGATCTCTTCCCATTTCCACCGAGGCACACTCAACGGTACGCAACAAACCGGCTGTCTCTCTGCCGGGTGCCTTCACTTGTCGACAAGTGAGACACCGATCGACAAACTCCGCAACATCTATTTTCATACCCATCCACCGAGATATGCGCTTAAGGTTACGATACATCTTGGTACCCCGGGATGCCAAGCAAATGGAGAATCGTGGGCCTCGAGAGAGCAACTCGCCGCAATCCCCGCCACATCCGGAACGCACAACCGCCTCGTAAGTCACCACCGTCTCGTGAATATACGAAGTCAAAATCTCCGTCAAGACTAACTCTGTCAAACAATCTCTTAAGGGCGGGTCGGTCGGTGGCTATCGATAATCCGCCGCCTAATCGATGGTCGAATCATCAATCGAGCTACTCTAGCAAAGAACCTCCCCCCAACAACACTGCGACCTCGGCCCACTCGAACTCTTTCCGTGTCTGGCTGGGAACTCAACAACACCGCGGAGTGCGACGTCTTCCTACTCAAAGCATCAACTACAACATTGGCTTTACCGGATGGTACAAAATCTCGCAAGTCATAATCCTTGACCAACTCTAACCATCTCCTCTCGCCTCATATTCAACTCCTTCAGAGTAAACAGATACTTGAGGCTCTAGTGATCGGTAAACATCGAATCCGCTCACCATACGTGTAATGCCTCCAAATCTTGGTCACGAACACCACTCGCCGCCAACTCCAAATCATGAGTCGGGTAGTTACGCTCATTTGGCTTTGGTGGCGGGAAGCATAAACAATGACCTTCCCCGTCTTTGCATCAACACACAACCTAACCCGAACTTGGAAGCATCATTTGTAGACCACGAAACCACTGTCCCCTCCGAATCGCCAACACCGGTGCTTTGAAGTCAAAGCGCGCTTGAGCACGCAAAGCTCTCATCACACTTATTGTCCCAAACAAACTCGACACCCTTCCTCGTCAAACGAGTGAGGGGCGAGGCTATGGCGGAAAAGTCCTTAACGAACCGAGCGGTAGTAACACCGCCAAACCGAAAAGTGCGTATCTCAAGAATCGAAGTCGGCTTGGCCCACGAACTCACGGCCTCAATCTTCGCGGGGTCCAAGGCTATATTGTCCCTCGAAACTACGTGACCTAGGAAGGCCACTTGCTCCAACCAGAAATCGCATTTGGAAAACTTCGCATAAAGCTGGTTTTCCCTCAAAGCTGTCAACACTTGCCTCAAATGCTCTGCATGATCCTCCTTAGACCTCGAATAGATCAGAATATCGTCAATGAACACGATGACGAAGCTGTCCAAAATGCTTTGAACACCCTATCCATCATGTCCATGAACGCTGCTGGTGCATTAGTCAATCCAAACGACATGACCCCAAACTCATAGTGTCCATATCTAGACCTGAAAGCTGTCTTAGGAATGTCGGCGTCCCTGATCCGCAACTGATGATAACCGGATCTCAAATCTATCTTGGAGAACATGGAAGCTCCCTGAAGCTGATCGAATAAATCGTCGATACGGGACAACGGATACTTATTCTTCACTGCCACCTTATTAAGCTCGCGATAATCAATACATAAGCGCATCAAACCATCCTTTTTCTTCACAAACAGAACTGGTGCTCCCCACGGGGACACACTCGGACGGATGAACCCTCGATCTAACATCTCCTGCAACTGAACCTTTAGTTCCTTCAACTCGGCTGGCGCCATACAATACGGAGCCTTCGAGATAGGGAGGGTCCCTGGCTCGAGCTCAATTGTGAAGTCAACCTCTCTGCTCGGGGGCAACCCCGGTAATTCCTCAAGAAACACATCCGTAAACTCCTGCACGACCGGCACTTGATCAATAGTCAGTGAGGGGCGTCTCTCTCCGGACAACTTGGCTAGGTAGCCCCAAGCTCCATGAGCTAGTAAACGACGAGCTTTCACAACTGACACCATCGGCAGGCAAACTCCACCCTGGACTCCACGAAACTTAAAGCTGGGCCGACTCGGCGGCCTGAACACTACTTCTTTCCGGTGGCAGTCAATCAACGCGTGGTTAGCAGCTAACCACTCCATACCAAGAATCACATCGAAACCGCTCATAGGCAGGACTATGAGCGTAGCTACAAGCAATTCCCCAGATATCTCGATTCGGCCATCCTTAATCTTATTTCTAGCTAACATATTAACCCCGAAGGAGTTGCAACAGATAACTCAAAACCTAGAGGCTCTAATCTCAACCTAGCATGCTCAGCAAACAATACAGATACAAACGAATGCGTAGAACCAGAATCAAATAAGACAAATGCGCAATGATCCAAAACAAGAAGCGTACCTGCCACAGCGGCATCCGCACGCTCGGCCTCCTAACGGTTCGTAGCGAACACGACCTGCTGGCTGCTTTGACTAGCCGAATCGCCATAGTGGTGATCATAAAAATGGGCCAGATGGCCCTCTTTACCACATCGGAAACACAGCCTAGGCCCGGTCTGACAAGCTCCAAAGTGGGCTCTTCCACATGTAGCACAGGCGGGAATCTGCCGGGACCGCCCTGTTGGCGAGGCTGGAAACGAGCCGGAACCCTACGCTGATCCCGGTTCTGAAATTGCCCCTGACGGCGCTGGCCGCCTCCTCGGAAATCAAACTTCCTCTTCTGCCCCACTACAGCTGGGACATGACGCTGAACTGGAGCGGCAACAATCCGCTCAACAAGATACTTTCCATTGTAAATGGTGGCTAGCTGAACAACTCTAGCATAAGTGTCAAGAGCCTGAGCCCTGACATCCTGAGACACACCCTGCCTCAAACCAGAAATGAACTTTCGAATCTTCAACTCAGGGGTGGCTATCAACTGCAGAGCAAAATAACCATACTCCGAGAACTTCCTCTCATACTCCTCTATAGAATCGGAACCCTGCTTGAGGTTCTGGAAAAGCTCTACCATCTTCTCCTGGGCCTCATCACTAATATACTTGACCCTGAACTCAGACTTGAAGAACTCCCAGGTGGCAGGTGGAGACCCAGCTGGTCTCTCACTCAGAGTGGACTCCCACCACCATCTAGCTGTGCCTCCTAGCACATGAGCTGCACACCTCAGCCTCTGAACATCGGGGCACACCATAATCAGGAAGGTGTACTCCAAATGGGCAATCCATCTAGCTGCTGCTAAAGCATCACCTGAGGCATCGAACTTCTCTGGCTTCCACTTCACGAAGTCCTTCAACCATTTGCCAAGCTCCTGGGCACCCTCTGCCACATCTGCCACAAGGGCTGCTGGCTCCTGTGGAGCTGCGCCCTGTTGAAACAGGCGAGTCAACTGCTCAATCTGGGCTCGAGACTCTTCCCGCTGTGGGCCCAAAAAAGCCTGGGTCTCTGCCCTCTGGTCACTCAACAGGTCGACCACCATAGCCCTCATAGAATCAGCAAATGCTGCTCCAGGAGCAGTCTCACGACTCTCGGACGCCTCAACGCCTACTCTGGGCGCAACAGGGGGAGCTACAGGCAGAATGCTATCAGTCTCAGCTTGGAACGATGTCCCTACAATATCAGATCCGATCCTGATACCTCGACCTGCTCTCGCACCTCCTCTTCCGGCGTGGGGGATTGGCATGCTAGCGATCTACGCTCAAACCAACAACGAGTCAGAACCTGCTCGTCTCCGCTCTACAACACTATACAAGGCATACACTAGATGAAAGGTATTGTAAATTCTTAACCCTTTTCTACAACAAATAGTAAACTTAGGCGTACCTGATGACTGTCGGAGTGCTGGTGATCATGGGAAAACGACCTACAACAAAAGGTCAATCTACAGAATCTATGACTCGAGCTCGATACCAAACTGTAAAGACCCGACCCGAATGGGGCTTCTAAATGGGCCTTTACCCCAATGCATGCATTCAAAGTAAAGGACAATATGCAAAATGATTTCAGATTCCAATTAAAAACAAAACATTCAACCATTCAATTCAAGTCAAGACAATTTTCTTTGAAACTCGCTCTGTCTCCAAGCACTGTTTGGAGACAATTACATTTCCAAAGTTTACTCGATCAGAGATTTATTAAAATCATTCAAAACCTTCCCGAGATACAACAATGCTTTGGAATCCACAAAGCATTTAGAAAACATCCTAGGGCTCGTGCCGTGCTACATGCATTGGGGAAAATAAAAGACAAGAATCATAACACAAAATCGAGTTTGATGGTGGCCCCCATGATCACGACTCCTCCTCCTTGACCATCATGTCTCGCATCTCGGTTACCTGTGGAAAAACCACAAAAATAAGGGTGAGTAACGAATTACTCAGTAAGAATCCCCAACCGGGGTACAATACGATATACATGGTCATCTAGATGAGTGTATGCAAGCTATGAGTAAAAACACAGAATAGAGCACATAGCTTAAGTCCATACTTGGACCTCGGATGCCAACTCAGGGTCTTAGTCCGGAATAATCCACCACACAATACGCCCTATACGAGAAACGAGTCCCGGCCTCAGCCTGTCTACTGTCGAATGAAAGGTGCACTAACTCAAGATCCCGAGGAGCTCTCCAGTCGGCGTTGTAATGAGCGTAAGGGTGCACCGCGTGCTACTGCAGACTATGGGGGGTGCCGGGTCTAGTGGCAAGCTGCCCATGTCCAGTCACCACGCCTAACTAAATCTCTGGATCGGTGTCACTGACATAGGGGTGTGAGACCTGGACACGTGAACTATGTCAGCCTGAACCACCGAACCTAAGGCTAAGGAACCGGTCGTGGTAGGCTTACACCAGGAAGCCGTCCTTACCCTAACAGGTGGCAATCAAGGGCTACGGCCGAACACGCTGAGGACGTGCCGACTGTCGGGGACGAGGCAATGCCAAGTCATCATCCCGACCGTTGGGGCATTTAAAAGTCTGCCACCCTCACCCAGGATTGCAGGGCCAGCCGTTAGGGTTAGCTAATCCCTAACGGGATCAGGGACGGAGCACCATCTCGTACGTCCTTGTCGGGGATGCAAGGTTCGTTATGCACCCGGCCCGGATTCCTGCACTCTAACCTGTCATAGCAATCAGCAAACAATCCAATATATTCCAATACGTGCTCAATAAGAATACAACGAACCTAGCATGATACTACGAAGCAAGAACAGATACGAGCTTGCCAGAAAGGAACAACCTAGCATGGACTAACATGAGAAACAACGTAGGAATTCATGCCAGTCGGGAATTCAGAATAGAGCACTTATCACTACACATGTCAATAAACACAAACAAGCAATCAATCAGCAATCACATAATATATCGCAGGGTCCACACAACTCCTGTAAGAAATCCTTACCTTGGTCGGGGGGCAATTAAACATGAAATCCTAAGCTGCGAACGAACTCGAGCTAGCTACCGAGAACCTAAGAAGCACAACACAATTACACACCATAATCTAAATTAAACAAAACAATTAGGCTCAGCTCGGGAGCACTCACACTGCTCGGCGACACGGCTCGCGCCTTGGCGCGGCTGCTGACGAGACACGCGACACGGTTTGGGGCGCGAGGCTGCGATGAGAGTAAGAGGCACGGTGGCGCGAAGCGCAGCTGCATGGAGACGGCGAGCGCTCGGCGCGACGACGCACGGCTGGGCTGGCTGGGGCGGCGCTGGCGCGACTCGTTGCGATGCGGCGCGGCTTGGCGATCTGGCACGGTGGAGCCAGCTTCCGCGCGCGATCGAGGGGGCGAGCTGGCCGGCTGCTGCGCACGATTGAGCTGGCGAGCTCGGGCGATCGAGGCGACGATGGAACTGGCGAGCTAGGGCCAATTGGTGCTGGCTGTCTCCCCTTGGCTAGCTGCACGAAACCTACACAACAATTCACTTCTCTCGGCCAGCAATGGCTAAACCGGAAACAGGGGACGAAAGCCGAAGGAGAAGAAGAAGGAGAAGAAAGCTTACTGGGATGACGCTCGGACCTCCGGCTGCTCGAGATGGGAATCGACTTCGAATTGGGGAAGAAGAGCTCCGTCGAATTGGGGTCAGCGAGGGAGAAATCGCGAAGGGCTCGGTCGGTCGAAGGGAAAATCAGAGAAGAAATGAGGAAGAAGAAGGCCCGGGCGAAATTCCTCTTTTAAACTAAAATTCAAAACTTCTTTGAACCAAGGCTTATTACTTAGATGGTGCATACAGATTAACAAGAGCGCTCGGAAGCTCAATTGGGAATGACACCCAACTAGCTTCCCAAGCCACCAAGGTTCAAATCCCACCCGACGCACTATTTAATTCCCTATTTAGTTTGCATTTTACCAAGCCCAAATACCTTCACAAAGCTTCCCAATCCTATTTAATCCATCTCATAATTTTTTTGGCAATTGGAAAAGACATAACCGGCCCTGTCGACCCGACCAAATTACCAAAATACCCCTAGGGCACACCGGGAAGACCGGGCTGAAATTTTGGGCCATTACAATGCGATAAAGCTAGACGGCAAACCACATCCTCAACTCGCACCAACTCTCAAACGGTGCTACTCTCAGCAAACTCATGGACTGGCCACAAGCTCTAAAACTCTACACCACGCACTGGCATAACTCCTCTGGAAACTCACAATTGTTAACAAACAGCCTCAACCCTACACCATGCTGTCCAAACAACTGAACCTCCCGGGTTCCAGAAAACTAAACGGCCTACTCTTACTTCATAAGAGACTAGCGAACCTCAAGTCTTGCCTACAACCTTAAAGAAATACAATCGAACCACCAACTGGCGACTGATCCTAAAGGCAAACTTCTCCAACTAGAACGCTTCCACAACACTTAAGCAACCATCTTAAAGAGAAATCGTCGTACCAAAGACAAGGGGCACAATCCTGGTACACCAGAAGGCTAACAACACTCACACCAGCTGAAACTTCAGCTACGGCCACCTCTAAAAGACAAGGTCCAGGCACAGGCTCCACTCGGCCAAACCAACAAACTAGAGCCCCTCATCGGCCGAACGCAAACTTTCCAATGCAAACCTACCAGCAACTGGCCTAAGAGAACATTGCCAGGCAAGGAAACAACCAACATTCCTCTCAAAAATCTCAAATGGTCCAACAAAACGGGGACTCCACTTCCCTCGCTTACCAAACCTCAACACACCTCACATCGGTGTAACCCTCAACACGAACTGTCCAACCTCAAACTCAAAACCTGATGCCGAACATCGGCGTAACTTTTCTGCCTGCTCTGAGCTATCAACATACGAGCTCTAAACTTACGTGATCGCTGCTTGGCCAAGCTGCGACAACTCAGACCCAAAACGACGGCCCACCAACCTTTTCTCACAACACTAGAAACCTGCAACATTATCATACAACGCCTCAACGGAACCATAAGAACTAACAGCTGGGAATTGCTACCCAAAGCAACCTCATAAAACAAACACTGGTCTCCAGCTGCCTAACCACGGAATCACCATCTCGCAACAAGTTCTGAAGGATCTGGCTCACTCCTCCCAAAAGACCATCGGTCAGAGGGAGAAAACACAACAAGAACTGCACTCGACTCACAAGCCTCTACGAACGCTCTCCAGAACCACGGATCATCAACGCACTGCTCAGAACAAACCTTTGTTGCCACACCCTTGTGACAACAACTCTAGCCCGAAACTACCATGCCACTACTCCACAGTAATGACATCTCCACCTGGGCGAGGTGCGAGCTCTAACTACTGAAACCAATCCACAAAAAAAAATCCGAACTCACACAACAACCTCAACCAGCTGCCAGCTTCCACACGGACTCCTACAAACCAACAACTTTAGTGCTACGAACTCAATAGCCTAACCAACCGCACACTGCATAACCATGCCAATCTACGCAACTCCAACTCGACCTAGATCACTGACTGGAAAAGTCAACCTGCAATCAACAGGGCCCCAGAGGGCTCCCTCCACCAAACTTACCTCCATGCAAGCAACGAAACGAAGCTTGCCTCGAATATGGAACACATCTCACAAGAGGCAGAACAACCCTTACTGCAACTTCCAGAACACCACTCAAGAGTCCGCTTAGCTGGACAAACAACTGCTTCCGAGCAGCCAACAAACTTTCCCTCTTGCTAGCACCACTACCATCAACTCCAAGACCAAGGGAGTAACCTGACAACTCCTATGAGGAAACGGTTCTTACAAGCGAACAACCGAAGGACAGAGAGCTCCACACACGCTCACTGTCTTGCTCCGCTAAAGCAACAACATCTAAATCTCACAGGGCAACAACAAGGGGGGTCCACCACAGACTGAACCTCCAAATGCCAAACGGGGCAACTCTCAACATCCTGGAAACAGGAAAAACAACCGACAAGGCACGAACCACTCGCCCCACGAGCAAAACTAACTTCTAGCAACTCCAATCCACACCTTGGTCAACACCAAGCATCAACTTGCCACCACACCGGAACCAATCCGGACTCTACTTTAAACAACTCTAGCTTGCTAGCCTACCAAAACTGCCAGCAACTCACCCGAGGCTACAAACTACACGACTCCGGCTTGCCAACTGAAACTCACTACCTGGGTCTGACTGATCTCTGGAGAGGCTCTCCACAACTAGGGTTCTTCGGCAACCCTCGACACACACTGACGACAAACAATCTAACAGACAACTGGCTACACGGGCACAACTCTCTCCAGCATCTCAACTATGCTGGCCAACTCCAACTCCTTGGAAACCAAGAGGACCCGAAATGCTACAGAATGCGTCATCCTCCTACTCAAAGCATCAGCCACATCGCTGCTTCCACCTAGGGTAAGGATTCCGAGCAACACCCTTAGCAACTACGGTCAGGGACTACGTGGCTTCGCTACAACCACCATTTGTTCAGTACCATCTGAACTCCAACCACGAACAACAAGAGGCACCACCAACCAAGCTTAGGTCCAACCCATCAAAACTTGCCTAAGAAACAACCAGACCACGAGCACGGTATCCTTACCACCTCAACTAAAGCCTTACAACATCCACCTGGAGTTCAACTTCTCCAAGAACTGTGCACCAGTTCTCCAATGCAAACCCTGCATGGTTCCGAAACTCTCGCCAATAGAACGAACCACACCAAACACACTTGTGTGCACAACTCTCAACCTTCCTTCAGAGATCCAAGACTAACAGGCGCTTTCTAAAAAGGCAACAACTAACTTCCTGCAGTGATACAATCAACCAAATGAATACCAAAAGTTCCATCTCCACACGATACTCGAAGCTGTGGCAACCTTACTCTACTGAAGCATAACAATGCCAAACCGAACTTACCTTATACCAAGTCTCTACCAAGCGTGCTTACACATAAGACATCCAACTCATCTCATGAGGCATCTAACTCGCCTCATAGGCATCCAACTCATGGCCCCTCTGCTGGACCAAACTCGCATCTACAATGCACAACTCTCCTCATATTTAGGCACTCGAAGGTAGTTGACCGAACTACCAAACACAAGGATCTCTTGGCCTTAACACTAGCGTGAGACTCACGCGCACTAACACTTATCAGCCTTCAACCTGCTGACGCACTCTTACCTCGGTAACTCTGGGAAGAGGCTCCGGCTCCTCTCGAACCTCCTTTCGCTTGTAGTCCTACGACTACCACTGAACTAGCTCTCTTGCACGACCTAAACAGGTGCAACTGCCATAAACGGATCCAAAGGCTAAAGGAGTGCGCTGAACTCCGGACGGGTCATAGAATCATCTGCTATACCCATGACAAACTCAGGTCTAAACCAGACTTAGTGCCAAAGCGGCACACCAACCAATGCACCTCAAGTGCCACTACTACCAAATCCACATCTTACTACAAATGGGGCCAGCAAGGTCATAACCTCAAGTGACAAAAACTATGGCTAGGCATACAAGGGCTCAAAACTCAAACAACCCTGCCTATGGCATCTCACCTAACTGAAGTCTCACGACCTACTCTTGCATCTCCACATAATGCTCTACAAAACTCTGGCCGGCTCTCTTAACATGCAGCAGCTAGCTCTACTCTAGGAGCTCACCATAAGAAGAGTGCTCAACTCTACCAGACAACTAGGGAAACCACCAACGGATCGAGTCCGATGGGAACACTGCTCGCTGCACCCTTAACCACAGGGTTCCGGCTTACTGGCTGCAAAACAACAACAACAATCTGCAAGAGAATAAAGATGTCTCTACATCCTCCACGAAGGCTACTAACTCTGCAGCCACTCTCTAGGCAATCAAACAATCTTCTAAGGTTCAAGATCAACACTTGAACTACCCAGGCTAGTCCACACTGGAATCTGCTCCACACGCATCAACATAAGCAAAGCCATAGCTAACTCCTCTCTTAGAGTGGTACTCCAAGGCAAATCACCTCCACCCTCTCTCTAGGGGAAAACTAACAACTGGGCCACAAGTGGCCTACGGGAGTCTAATCTCTGCCTCCCTCTAGAACGATGTCCCAGCGGCATCTGAATCTATCTGGATACCCTGACAAGCCGCTAACAAACTTCTTACACTGCGGGAAGTTGGCATGATGGTGCTCTAAACCCAAACCAACAACGAGTCAGAACCTGCTCGTCTCCGCTCCACAACACTAAACAAGGCATACACTAGATGAAAAGTATTGTAAATTCTTAACCCTTTTCTAAAACGGTAAACTTAGGCCTACCTGATGACTGTCGGAGTGCTGATGATCATGGAAAAACGACCTACAACAAAAGGTCAGTCTACAGAATCTATGACTCACGAGCTCGATACCAAATCTGTAAAGACAGGCCGAATGAGGTCCTAAAATAGGCCTTTACCTCAATGCATGCTTTTAAAACTTAGAAAAATAATATGCAACGCCTTGTGTATGCGGTCTCGATTAAAACAAAAAGCAGTAAACATCCATTCAAAACAACAACAAAATGTCCTGGAACATGTCCCTGTTTCCAAACACCTGTTCCAAGCTAAATACAATTCAAAACGTACTCTGATCAGAGATTTAAATCACATTCAAATCCAAAATTGGTTTACATCAGTGTCAGAATCCGGGCAACAACCAGTAAACAACCTAAGGGCTCCGTGCCCAACTACATGCATTCAGAGGACATTTAAAACATAAAACATAAATACAAGACTCAGAGATCACAGCTCCTCCTCCAGCCATCCTGTCTCGCACCATGGTTACCTGTGGAAAACCACAAAATAAGGGTGAGTAACGAATTACTCAGTAAGAATCCCCAACCGGGGTACAATACGATATACATGGTCATCTAGCAGAGAGGTATGCAAGCTATGAATATAAACACAGAAGAGCACATAGCTTAAATCCACACATAAACATCGAATGCCATCTCAGGGTCTTACTCCGGAATAATCCACCACACAATACGCCCTATACGAGAAACAAGTCCCGACCTCAGCCTGTCTACTGTCGATACGAAAGGTGCCCTGGCTCACAATCCCGAGGAGCTCTCCATGCGCGGCGTCAGAATGAGAGTAAGCGCGCGCACCGTATGCCACTGCGGACTGGGGGTGTCTGGGTCTAGTGGCAAGCTGCCTAGGTCCAGTCACCATGCCTAACTAAATCTCTGGATCGGTGTCACTGACATAGGGGTATGAGACCTAGACACGTGAACTATGTCAGCCTGAACCACCGCACCTGAGGCTAAGGAACCGGTCGTGGTAGGCTTACACTAGGAAGCCGTCCTTGCCCTATCAGGTGGCAATTAAGGGCTACTGCCGAAACACGCTGAGGACGTGCTGGCTACCGGGGACAAGGCAATGCCAAGTCATCATCCCGACCGTTGGGGCATTTAACAGTCTGCCACCCTCACCTAAGATTGCAGGGCCTACCGGTAGGGTTAGCTAAACCCTAACGGGGTCTAGGGACGGAGTACTACCTCGTACGTCCCTGCCGTGGATGCAAGGTACTTTATGCATTCTGGCCCGGATGATGCTACCTATCTGAACTCTAAACTATAACATCAACAGCAAACAACCCAATACATGCTCAATAGATACAACGAACCTAGCATGATACTACGAAGCAAGAACAGATAACGAGCATGCCAGAAGAGAACAACCTAACATGGACTAACATGAGAAACAATATAGGAAATCATGCCAGTCGGGAATTCAGAACAGAGCACCTATCACTAAACATGTTGATAAACACAAACAAGCATACAATCAGCAACCACATATAATATCGCAGGGCCCACACAACTCCGGTAAGAAATCCTTACCTGGTCGGAAGGCAACAACACACAAGAATCCTAAGCTGCGATCGATCCCGAGCTAGCTAACGAGAACCTAACAAACAGAATAATTATCACAATCCATAGGCCTAAATATAATAAAATAAACAGGACTCGGCTTGGGAGCAACTCACGCGGCACGGCTGATGCGCGGAAGGACAGGTTGCACGGGCGAGGCTGCTGCTGGGCGCAGGGCTGCGCCGCTGAGCGTGCTGGCATGACGATGGGGCGTGGAGCTGCGCGCGGGCCAGTGCTGGGGCGCAGACGCAGACGGGCGAACGCAGGCGCGAGCTTGGCTGGGCGATGGCGTGCGGTGCGGCTCGACACAGGGAACTGCGCGCGGGCGACGCAACGAGCTACAGGGAACGCGCGCGGGCGACACGACGAGCTACAGGGAACGCGCACGGGCGATGCGACGAGCTACAGGGAACGCGCGCGGGCTGGGCGACCTGGTGCAGAGCTGGACGGCGCTGGGTCGGCACAGTGCACGGCTGGGAGTGGGCGATCTGGTGCGGAGCGACTGTGCTTGGTGTCAGGCGGCCGATGATGCGGCGCTAGGGCTGGGCGGCTCGGAGCTGGGCGGCTTTGGCATGATCTTTCCGGCCGGGCGAGCGTGGGGGCTGGGTCTGGGCGAGCAGGGGCTGGGTCGGGCGAGGCAAGGCTTAGGGTGGGAAGCTGGGGCTTGGGTTGTGAGCTTGGAGAGAGAGAGAGAGAGAGAGAGAGAGAGAGAGAGAGAGAGAGAGAGAGAGAGAGAGAGAGAGAGAGAGAGAGAGAGAGAGAGAGAGAGAGAGAGAAAACAAAAGGGGGAAAATGGGATTTTTCCTATTTTTTCCATCCTTATCCAATTTTAAATAGGCCTTAAAGACCTAAAATCCCATTCCACGACTTCCTCCTTCGAGACCCGGCTAAAGCAATCTTTTCCAATAAATAAAACTCACTTAAATCCAACTCCCAAATTAACATTAAGGGCCAGGGTTCAAATCCCAATGGAAGCACTCAAACAACAATAATTTTGCCAAAACCCAAACCACTTCCAAACTTCCAAACGACTAGCCCAAACATCTTTGGGTCTTGCAACCAACAATCAATCAAGCCTCGACAAAGGCAGGAGTGACCCTGAAGTCCTGAAAAACCACAAATCCTGCCCGGGGAGCAAAAGACCAAAATACTCCTAAGGGTTAAAATAGCTCTAACGGCCCAACCGAACAACCGAATCTTGAACCGAAGGCACCTGGAAAACCGGAATAGAAAACTGGGCCGTTACACGTATGGATAACTTCGACATCGTATTGGGAATGGAGTTCCTCATGGAAAACAAAGTCATACCAATGTCGTTAGCAAAGTGCTAGTTGTTACAGATGATACCTCACTATTGTCACAGCGAAGATCAAACAACTTGGGGGTGTGCGAATGATTTCAGCAATGCAGTTAAAGAGAGGGCTCAGCCGTGATGAACATACGTTCATGGAAATACCACTAGTAGAAGAACCAACCCACACAAAATATATTCCTGAAAAATATCCAAAAACTCCTACATGAATATGTCGACATCATGCCTGATAGTTTACAGAAGACTCTGCTCCTTCGCAGAGAAATTGACCACGATATCGAATTGCTACTAGAGATTAAACCTCTAGCGAAAATTGCATACCTAATGGCACCACCCGAGTTAGCTGAACTTAGGAAGAACCTTGACGAATTACTTAGCGCAGGGTTCATTAGCCCTGCCAAAGCGCCCTATGGGGCTCCGGTGTTATTCCAAAAGAAAAAGGATGGGATGTTGCAACTATGTATTGACTACATGGCCTTAAAACAAGGTGACAGTACTCAACAAATGCCCATTGTCGATCATAACAGACCTGTTCAATCAGTTCCACGGAGCCAAATACTTTACAAAGTTAGATCTCCGTTTCGATTATTACTAGATACGCATTATGGAGGGGGATGAGCCCAAGATGACATGTGTGACGAGGTATGGGGCATTCAAATTTCTTGTGATGTTGTTTGGGTTGACAAATGCTCCTACTGCATTTTGTACTCTAAATGTGAGATTACTCTAAAAAAGCATCTTAAAACCCCGATATAGGAATGATGAATAGTGTTGGGCATATTTGAAAGGAGTCTTGTAACTTTATGGTTGATTAAAGTCAAGGCTCGAAAGGCTATTTTACTTCGTAAATTAGACTTTGTTGCCAATTAGTGTTGTCTACATGGTCATACTGCTGACCAATTTGTTGTCCTATTGTGTGGGAGACTTGACTGTTCTGAAATTGGTTTGAAGGCTAATGAAAGTTACAATATTTTTATTGAAAAAACAAATAAAAACTTGAAAGCCTGATCAGAAGTGTGTGCTGAATTTTTTTAAGAAAGGGTGCCAGTTATAACCTAAAATATATGTGGCCTACCTACACTGTACCATACACCCAGTCACAGCAAACCGCCCCCCAACCCAACACCAACAAAATTGGTTCACAACAAATTTCTTACTATATTAATAAGAATTTTTCTTTTTCAATTTTCTCACAGTCCAAAGATCACCAAATTATATAAGCCCCCACCAAACTATTATTAGAAAATTACTCCCATTTATTAATATTATAAAAATAAGAAGTTACAAATTTAATAATGCTTTAAATCTATATATATATATATATATATATATATATATATATATATATATATATATATATATATATATATATATTATATTTGGGAGTGCCTAACTCAATTTATTACCAATTCTATAAAAACAAAATCATATGTAAGTATTTATGAATTGAGTTCATAATATCTTGATTTTTCTTTCTTTAACTAATTTATGATAATTGTTTAGTTTTGAGCCAAATTGGCAATTGATACCAACAAAAAAACCATCAAGTTAGAGTCAGTTTGAACATTTAAATAAAGGAGTGAGTTAATTATAAAAATTTGTGTTATTATAATATATACTTATAATTTATTTAACCTAAAAGGAGAGGTAGAGTTAGGCCCTGAAAGAGAAGAATAGGGGAAATTTCAATTGCAGAGACGTTTGATTTTGAGTGTGTCAGTAAAAACCGAAAGGAATTTGATTGTTTTCACATTCGCTTCTCTACTCAATCTCTCTCAGCCGTTTCCCTTTCTCGCCGCCGACGTAACCGAACCATCTCACAAAAACCCTATTCCCCTCTTTCGCCGCCGCCGCCGCCGCCGCTTCCACTCTCTGAAACTTGTTGCCCTCTTCAGACGCATTCAATTTCATTACATCAATCACTGGAGGCAGTTATTGGAACTGTTGCGCCTTCTCTCACCCTAGGGTTGGTTGCTTCTTCGTCCTCATCGGATATTTTTTCACCTTATATTTATTTATCTTTTCTGTATTTTGTTGTTTAGGGTTTCTGATCCTTTTTTGTTCTTCCGCCTTTTTCATTCAATTGCCCTTCGGATTTTGGGGTTTTCAATCTCTTCTTTCCTTAGGGTTCTTTTCCCCCTCCGATCGAACTCTTCTGACGGGGGCAATCGTCTGTTTTGGAATTGCTCCGAATTCCTTTATATCTTTGCATCTCCACCGATTCCCTCTAAGACGAGGGTTTTCCGAGGGACCATTCTTTTTTTCCCCGAACCGTTTCATCTTATCCTTGATATTTCCTCTGTTTTCATTCTCTGATGTTCCATTCCCGTTTCAGAATTTGGTTATATTGGTTTTGCTGATAACATAAAGATAAATTCCGTTCACAATGCGTTCAGCTTGTAGCCAAATTTGTAGTAGGTTAATTGTAGACGATAAACTTCTTTAGTGGCATTTTGGGACATACATTTTGAGAGCTGTCAGTTGGGTTTGCCCATGCCATTCTTTGCTGGAACCCTGCGTATGCCACTAATTCGACTTGCGTAGCTAGGGATGCCCGAGAAAGTTCATCCAGTGCAAAATAGAGCTTAGGCGTTTGAAGTAATAAAGTACAGGTTAGGGGTTTATACATTACTCTGTATAAGGAGTACGCTTCTTGGAAATTTGAGGTGGTAAAGAACGCAAGAAGTGTTATTTTCTTCTGATATTTTTATCATGTTCAGTATTCCTTATGGAAAGAAGTGAACCCTCACTAGTTCCAGAATGGTTGAGAAGTACCGGAAGCGTTACTGGCGGCAGCAATTCAAACCACCATTTTCCTTCATCTTCTTCCCACTCGGGTACCGCTCCTTTTATTTAAAAATATTGTGTGCTTTCATTGATGATGCTCTCACTTACAGCTTACTTGCCTTTGTTTTGATATGCTGATCATTAATTGTATGGCCTGTGTTGTGCAGATGCGTTTTCTCTATCTCAATCAAGAAATAAAACTTCCAAGACCACTGCTGATTTTGAAAATTCACGCTCTGCCTTTCTGGATCGGACATCTTCATCAAATCCAAGGAGAAGTTTGACCAATGGTTCTGCCAAAAATGCATATAGTAGTTTTAACAGGGGTCATCGTGATAAGGACCGTGAAAAAGAAAAGGATAGGTTAAATTTTGGGGATAATTGGGACCGTGACTCTCATGATCCTCTGGGAAAGATTTTTTCCAATAGGATTGATAAAGATGCTTTGCGGCGATCCCATTCAATGGTATCTAGGAAACAAGATGAGCTGTTTCACAGAAGAGTTGCAACAGATTCAAAAGCTGGTGTTAACAGCAGTCACAACAACAGTAATGGAATGCCTTCTGGAACTAGTGGAACTAGTGTTGGCAGTCGCATTCAAAAGGCTGTCTTTGAAAAGGATTTTCCATCACTCGGTTTTGAAGAAAGGCAAGGAGCATTGGAAATTGGAAGAGTTTCATCTCCTGGTTTGAGCTCACCAGTTCAAAGCTTGCCTATTGGGAGTTCAGCTTTAATTGGGGGAGAGGGATGGACATCTGCTCTTGCTGAGGTGCCCAATATGATTGGAAGCACCACAGGGTCATTGTCATTTCAACAAACTGTGCCTGCTGCTACATCAGGGGCAGGGCCTCCGAGTGTGACAGCCGGACTTAATATGGCTGAAGCATTAGTGCAGGCTCCATCTCGAGCTCGTGCTGCTCCCCAGGTATCTGAGGTACCTTAGTATACCTTCTGGCTTCTTGTGTTGTATATGCTTTTCTTGATCTAACATTAGCATCCTTACCCCCACTTTTGTAGCTATCTGTCAAGACCCAGAGGCTTGAGGAATTGGCTATCAAACAGTCCAGGCAATTGATACCAGTGACACCTTCTATGCCAAAAGCTATGGTATTTGAGCCTGATGCAATTATTGAATCTTTGTTTTATTTTTGGGTTGTTTCTGCCTCTTTATATTTTGTTTAGTTTTGGTGCAATTTTTGTTGATTAAAGTGAAAAGGTTAGTACCTAACATGTAAGAGAACTGTAAACTCTTTACACGGTAGCTTGACAACCTGTGTTGTTCTTTAATATCAGCTATGACTAATAGTCTCTCCGCAGCTGGTTTCCAAAAAAATACTCTCTTCGTAGCTACTTTTATGCTGTAGTATTAGGGTATTTAGGACGGTGTATGTATAATTTTAGTCATTTTTGGGTTAATTATTCTATACACTATGCAACAAAGAACTAGTTGTATGCAGTGTTTTAAAAAGCCGAAGGCGCATTAAGGCGCAATGGGCCTCTGGGGCCTGAGGCGCAAGGCGCACCATAAGGTGTGGGCTTTATTATATCAGGCGCACTATATAAAAAACACAATTTTTTTTATATATATGTGTATACACATTTCCATAGGCATAAATGAAGTTTTAACCAAGAATAATATACAAAACATACATTATATTTAACTATAACCTTCATTTCATGGAAAGAAATGAATTTTAACTAAGAATATATACAAAACATAATATATACATAAGATTCAACTATTAACCTTTCATTTAAGCGAATGTTGTCTTTGTGAGTTGAAGAATTAAGTTATTTAAGGTATTGAAATGTCTTGAATTAGTTATCTTGCACTTTGAATGACCTAGTATGGGGATCTCACAAAGGATAAAGGTGAAAACATGAAAAAATATAAAGAAAATAAAAAAGCCCCCAAGGCGTGCGTCGGGCTTCACGTAAGGCGCCAAAAGGCGTGCGCCTTATTAAGCGCGCCTGGCCTTTCCCAGGCGAGGCCAGTGTTTTCAAAGTGCAAGGCGCAACACAAGGCGATACTCTCCTTGATCGTTTCAAAGCGAGAGGCGATAAAAAGGCGAGGCCCGAGTGAAGAGAGGCGCATTTATAAATTGATAATAAAACATATGTGTATTCCCATAAAATTTCAAATTCATATGGAAAAACACTAAAAAGTAAAAAAATAAAAGAATAATAAATCACAAAAATTATGTTATTATAAGATATACCATAATATTAAATTATTATTTATATAAAAAAATTGAAGTTAACTGAAAGTATAAAAATACAAAGAATCTACGTCAAATAACTCGAATAAACAGACACATATTTGAAATAACAATTAAACAAATTCAGTATCCTTAATAAAGACTTCACATAGTTGTTGGACTTCTTCATAAACCAATTCTCGGTTCTTTTTGTAGATATTAAGTTAGGATATTGATAAATAAATAAAACTTTAACAAGGCGCACGCCTTGGCCTGAGGCGAAGGCGATGCAGGGCGAAAAATGGCGAGGAAAGGCGAGGGCCTGATTGAAGGACCTCGCCTTAGTTACGCTAGAGGCGCAATACCTGCCTATGTGCAAGGCGATGGCCATAGGCGAGGAAAGGCGATGGCCTTGAAAACACTGGGCGAGGTGCAAGAGGTGCGCCTTGGGCCTAGACGCGCGCCTAACTGGGCTTTTTAAAACACTGTACGTATGTCTTGACATTTTCTCACCCTAAACTCTAAACCATCAAGGAAGAACCGAAGAAGAGCGTGTTATATGCATCAAAGACACTAGTTATATGTTTTGACATTTTTCTCGCCCTAAACCCTATATTATGTGCCATGTCATTTTTTTTATATTACCTGAAAGATTGTTAAGCTGTTAACTGATTATAAGCTCTTCTTCCTGTAGTAACAGTTATAACTTTACCGAGCATTCCTTTTCTGAAATGTTCTCATTTGTTGTTTTGTTTTCTGAATTCGATGTAAATTATTCTTGTCCTTATTTTCTTTCCTGGTTACCTTTTAGAAATTTGTAAGTAGAAGATAGGAAAGAGATAGCATGATTTGTTTTTTGATCCAATTCATAGTGTGCATTGCATATGTGTGCTTTGATACTTTGCAGATTGAACTATCTTTGAATAATCTCTTTATTTTCTCTCTCAAGGATGAAAAAAGCCAGTGGTAGATTTAGCATGCTTTAAGGGAAGTGTAAACTTTCTATATTAACGCTTTTCATTTGATTGTTGTGCTGTAACCGATATATCATTGGTGGCTAATGTGCTGCTTTCTTTGTTATCGTGTTACCTTATTTGGTATGACATTTTTTTTTTTAATTTTACCTAAAAGATTGTTAAGCTGTTAACTGTTTATAAGCTCCTCTTTGAAAATGTTCTCATTTTTTCTTTTGTTTTTTGAATTCGATGTAAATTATGGTTGTGTTTCAGTATGGTAATGTAAAAAAACTTGCTTGGTAGAACAAGTCTTAAAATAGTTTTAGAACAAAAAGAAAACCGATGGCAAATATTACTTTATTGTGTTTTATTTAATGTTTTCTAAACTAATTTACTACCACCTGATCAATATTCTTTTAAAGTGTAAATGGATTTAAACATGCAATATTTATATTTATATGCTAAAGAAGTGAATGAAAAATACAGGTGCTTAATTCTTCTGAAAAATCAAAGCCTAAATTAGCATCCAGAACTGGAGAACTTAATGCAACCATCAAGGGTGGACAGCCACAGCCCTTGTCAGTCCATGCTAACCAATCTCGTGGAGGACATGTCAAGCCCGATGGTCAAAAGAGTTCTCATGGGAAGTTTCTTGTTCTAAAACCTGTGCGAGAAAATGGTGTCTCCCTTGCAGCAAAGGATGTCTCAAGTCCGACGAGTAATGCAAGCAGCATGGCTGCAAACAATCAGTTCGCCCTTGCACCTTCAGTTCCACATGCTCCTTTGAGAAGTCCAAACAATACAAATGTTTCTTCTGTTGAGCGCAAGACTACCAGCTTAGATCTCAAATCTGGATCAACTTTGGAAAAAAAACCTTCCTTATCACAAGTCCAGAGTCGTAATGATTTCTTTAAGCTCATTAAGAAGAAAACTACGAGTTCTTCTGCTGTTCTCTCAGATTCATGCTCTTCTGTGAAATCTCCTTCAATTGGTCAATCTAATGAACTAACGAGGGAAGAAATTAACACTCCTGTGAGTCCTCGTGTTATTGAAAATGGCGCTATGGAGACAAGAAATGGAGATAGTTCTGAAGAGGTTCAGACATCTTGCGACAGTGGCGAACAAACTAAAATCCACGTTGCTGCTGAATCACTAGATGCAGAGGAGGCTGCTTTTCTTCGTTCTCTTGGATGGGAAGAGAACTATGGTGAGGAGGAAGGCCTCACTGAAGAAGAGATCAATTCTTTCTATCAAGAGGTAAACACAATACTTCTTCAATGCTGCATTACTTTTCAAAATCTTATTCTTGTTTTACTTTTTTTTTATAAAAAAAAACCCGTAATGTTAACCCTCATGGAGTGTTCTAGGGTCAAGAGTGTCAGAAGCAAAGGTAATGGGTTCAATCTATGGTGATCACTTACTTGAGAATTAATTTTTTATGGGTCTTTTTGACATCCAAAATATTGTAGGGTCAAGTGGTATGTTGTGTGAGAATAGTCGAAGTGTAAGTTAGCTTGGATAGTCACAGATATAAAAAAAAATATCCATAAGTATTTAGGTCACCTTACGCACTATCGAATTATACAACAATTGGTTGTCAATACAACCTATTGGATGCTCACTATGGAATGAACCCAAATAAAAACACAAAAAAACGAATAATAAATCTTGTTCTTGTCTATATTCGCTGATGAAGTTGTGAATTTGTGATGTATGCTCCAATTCTGATTGCAGTTGGAGTGCATGAACTTGAAGCCATCATTTAAAATTGGCCGATGTATTCAGCCAAAGATACCTGAATCTCAAGAGGGTAGTAGCAAGGATGGAGCCGGTTCTGAATTGAGCTCATCCGACTCAGAAGCCTGAAATTACTTCTTTTTCACCCATGAGGAGTTCCAGTTCACAATTTTCAATGGCAGTGGGGTTAGGATTTCTTCTTAAATATTTTTTCCTTCTTTTTGTTTTCATGGTTTTAAAGAAATGCTGATGGGAGTTGGGTTGCAAATAGTGCAATAAGTTACAGTTGCCCAAATCAATCCTGCCTACCTTTATAGTGGGAGTTTTTGCGGTTGTTAAAAGGGCAGTTGCAGAGGTTTGGCGGGCGCATATTTTGTCTGCACTGAAAGATGTAGTTGAAATTATTGCATCTTTTGGTTTATTTTGGTTCTTTGTTCTCTCACTTTTGAAGAGGTTTTTTGTTCTGGAAGTTTGTTGTTGCTAAGAAAAAACATAAAAGGGGTTACTGGGTGCTTCAAAGAAAAATGGGAAAATGAAAAAAAGTTCCTATCTTCCATCAGCACATATTGATTTATTGTTTGTGATGTTACCTTTCTACAGTTGGGTAGTGTAGCTCTGTTTGACCTTGAATTGCACTAATTACACATGAATAAAAGGATTAAATTTAGAGATCAACTGTTTCTTTTTTCTTATTAAATAGGATGTTGAATTTGATATGATATTGTACCATTTTGTTCTACTGTGCTTCTCATCAATGTTAAAAATGACTTCAAGAAATCTAGTAGGAGAATGTTAGTTTTTTAAAAAGAAGAGTTCCCAATTGTCAGTGATCATCTTCCAATATGAATTTTATGTTGTAGGTTCAAATGGTGTATTCGGGAAAATAGTTGAAGTACACGTGTAAGTTGACTTGTGATTATCTATCTAAGAATTAATTTTTTACCAAGATTTGGAGATTTGTTTGAATAAAAAAATTGAAATGTAGCTTTTTTTAAAAAATTAATAAGTGATGAACAAAAGTTGTTAAAACTAACAAACCAATCTAATTAAAAATAACTGATTGGAGTGAAATTATACATTATACCAACTCAACGGTAGTAGCTTCATAATTTAGCGTGGTTTTGTGTTTAAATCTTCCTATATCTTTAATTTTTAAAGAGTCTCAAGTATATTTAACTTAGAGGTAATTTAATATCTATATACTTAACTTTAAGTTTGTTTGAACCTTCTAACTTTAAATATTATTGTATTAAAAAATTGAAGTGGAATTATCTTCTAATGACATCCAAAATGGGATGAAATCTTGCTGCCTAAGCCATCAATCCTGTAGAAACCTTGCTATCTAAAGCAATTCTTTTTTCTTTTTTTTTTTGAGTTCCAATTCTATGGTTCTTATTTGGGCAAATGGTTGCTTGATGTCGAAGTAGTCACAAAATATGGTCAAGATTCTACTTTCATCATAATACTTTTTCAAAAAAAAAAAAACTCTTGACTTTCATGACATCTGTTTGTTTTGTTTTGTTTTGTTTTGTTTTTGTTTTTTTTTGCGTGGTCGAATTTATGAAGATATAAAAATGAAAAGATAACACTCTTACTTTCTGGTTGGCATTAAAAAGTTCAAAACATGGTTTTTAAGTCCTATCATTTGAAATTTGACAAATTATTTTAAATTCTTTCTTGTTTGGAAAGGAAAGATTTTAAGGGGATATAATTCAGGTTTTGTGTTTGGATAGTAATGGAGAAGGAAAATAAAATCAAAAGATTGCAAACGTAGGCTTTTACTTTTGATTTGGCAATTGATGATTAAAATATGACAACGTTAAATGGGTAAATTTCATTCATTAAAAAATGGGTAATTTCATTTTGAATTATATAAAATCTTAATATTTCCGACTAATTTATTAAGGATTTGTTTACCTAAAAACACGTTTTATCACTCCATATTTCTAATCATTCTAACGACAAATTTGGATATAGCCGAGTCTAACTACTTTTAATTATATATTTTCAAAAAAAAAAACTACTTTTAATTATAGATCTTATTATTTTTGTTCGTAGGGGAGTCAAATGGTTGTTTAGATAGCTGACACTTCCATCTCCTGGTCATAAAGAATGATAACAAATTTAAAATAGGAAATACCTACGATTTCTAAAATAATTCATCCACGTGATAGATTCTATCTCTTATATTATATTTGTAACACAATTTCTAAAATAATTTATCTATAACACATGATTTTCTATCAGTGATAAAACTCAATCAATGATAGAATGAATTTACTTATAATAGAATTCAGTCAGTGATGGAACTCAACCAATGATACTCTATCATTCAATAAATTCTATCGGTGATATAACTCAATTTAGATTTCTTGCTACAAATGAATTAATTTAATTTTGAACTATAGATGGGAATACTATGCCATTTTTTTTTTATTATACATGCAAAATCTCATTTGAAATATTATATCATAAATAAATTGTTGAGTAGGCCCAGTGCCAGCGCCAGTGAGCGTGTCCCTGCCGCACCAGCTGCGCCCTGCCTGCCCCTTGCTGCCGAGACCCCGTGTCTTCTCGGTTGGTAGCTCCCGAGTCCCTTCTCTCTTGGGCCCTAAGCTGTTGGTTGCTGTTTAATTGATTAGGTTGTTTTTATTAAATGCTTAGGTTGTTCGGGTTCGCTTAGAAGCTCGAGGGTCGCTTGGTTGATTTATGATAGCTTTTCTCGCTTGTTTCGTGTAAGGATTTCTTACCGTGGTTGTGTGGGCCCTGCGATATTATCATGAGGTGCCTTGTGTGCATTTTTACTTTTATGAGCATGTTAGTGGATAGGACAGCTTGTGATTGAATTCTTGCTAGCATGTTTGCTTGTTGTTCATGTTAGTGCCATGCTAGGTTTGTTCTTCCAGCATGCTTATGATTCCTGTTTGAGTTGGTAGTATCATGCTAGGGACTTTCCTTATCTTGGCATAACCTTGTCCTATTCTATCCTGATTAGTTCCATGCTAGGGATAGGCAGGTGATGTATAGTGTAGAAGACTGTAGGGGTAACTAGTTTAGGTCCCGCTGGGATATGACCCTGATGGACATCCGTATGTGTAAGACCCCGATGGGCATCATTGATTTGGAGGTGTAAGACCCCGATGGGCATCCTAGGTGTGTAAGTCCCCGATGGGCATCACTGAGTTGGAGGTGTAAGACCCTGATGGGCATCCTAGGTGTGTAAGTCCCCGATGGACATCACTGAGTTGGAGGTGTAAGACCCTGATGGGCATCCTAGGGGTGTAAGTCCCCGATGGGCATCACTGAGTTGGAGGTGTAAGACCGTGATGGGCATCCTAGGTGTGTAATTCCCCGATGGGCATCACTGAGTTGGAGGTGTAAGACCCTGATGGGTATCCTAGGTGTGTAAGTCCCCGATGGGCATCACTGAGTTGGAGGTGTAAGACCCTGATGGGCATCCTAGGTGTGTAAGTCCCCGATGGGCATCACTGAGTTGGAGGTGTAAGACCCTGATGGGCATCCTAGGTGTGTAAGTCCCCATTGGGCATCACTGAGTTGGAGGTGTAAGACCCTGATGGGCATCCTAGGTGTGTAAATCCCCGATGGGCATCACTGAGTTGGAGGTGTAAGACCGTGATGGGCATCCTAGGTGTGTAAGTCCCCGATGGGCATCGCTGAGTCCGGAGGTGTAAGACCCCGATGGGCATCCTAGGTGTGTAAGTCCCCGATTGGCATCACTGAGTCCTAGGTTGTGTAAGACCTCGAAGGGCATCCAGGTGTAGAACCTAGGAAAGGCTGTAGATGTAAACCCTTGATTAGGCAACTTCTAGTTCGGCGGTTAGTCTGAGCCAACTTGATATTTCTGAGCTCGTATGTGATGCATGTATACTAGGGTGCTAGATGACTGATGTATCGTATTGTACCCCGGTTGGGGATTCTTACTGAGTATGTTTATACTCACCCTTATTTCTGTGGTTTTTCCACCAGGTAACTTGGGACAAACACCGGGATGGCTAGCGGAGGGAGCCGATCGATCATGGGAATCTGCCTGCAGCACTGTCGTTTATTGTTTGCATTTATTTATTCAGCATGTAGATGGACAGGAGTCCTAGGGGAATGATGTTAAAGTTGTTTAAACTGTTTTGAATGTTCTTTTATAAATACTGGCCAGGCTTGTTTTGCCTTGTTGGATTTGCTTTAATCAAAATTGTTGGTTATGTTTTAAGTGTTCCCCGTTTCCCCTAATGTTTTAAAAAGTTTTAAATATGAGCACTAAACCGCTTGTTGAAATATTTAACTTGCATGCTGAGTGAGGACCTAGGTTTAGGACCGCATTTTCAGGTCGGGTCTTTACAGTTGGTATCAGAGCACAGAGTCATAGATTCTGTAGACTAACCTGCTTTGTAGGTTGTTGTCCCCATGATCATCAGCACTCGCGCCGTCAGTTTATGCGAGTTCATTAAGCTAAGGGTTTTATTTTACAATACTGCACCTAGTATACATGTGTTACCCTTGTTGGGCAGTGAGAGTCCCAGTGTGGACTAGCTTTGTGTTTAGTGTAGATCGCTTATGCTTATTACACATTGAGGAGCAGGGACGTTTGGTATTTCCAACCGAGGAGTTGGACTGCGCATGTTGATGAGGAGACCACGTCCAGGGTTGTCTAGACCCGTAGGCCACCTTTGGCCTTGACAGTTGAGTTGCCAAGAGAAGGGGGTAGAGGCTAGCACGCCTCAGAGTGAGACTCCTTGAGCAGAGTGTGCTCCAGCCATGAGAGAATTGATGGCAGGTCTTTTGGCTATCAGAGAGCGGAGACCCAGGCGCAGATTGTAGCGCGTAGGGAGGAGTCCCGGGCACAGATAGCCCAGCTGGCAGAGTTTATTTAGGACACCCCCTAGTAGCTCCAGTAGCCTCGGAGGTTTCCGGAAGGGCTTGATCAGTAGGTTTATGCTGATAAGTTAGTTGGCGTTGATCGAGCCGCCGAGTTTGGCAAGTGGAAGCATGTGGAGCTGGATGTTTTGAGACCTACTGCTAGAGGCGAGGTGGTTGGCCAGGATCTAGTTTATCATCCGAGTGTTGGAATGACCTGGTGTTCAGAGGCCGAGGCGTGCCGTTCTTGTGTTGTTTGATGCAGCAGTGTGGTGGTGGAAGTCCCCTGTGAGAGGCGGACCAGCAGAGTCTCCACCCGCCACCCGGTTGATTGGCAAGCTGCCAAGTTAGTAGCTTTTGAGGAAGATGTAGAGACATCTTGTCCTCCTGCAAGCCGCATGATCGTTTTTGGCCGATTCTTTTAGTACCCTCGTAGCCAGGGTGTAGTGTGAAGTTTGCTTGTCAGGACTTAACCCATCCGTGGATTCTAGTTGGCTAGTAGAGAGAAGCACCTTGTGTTAGCATGTTCCAAGAGTGGAGCCAGGTGCTGCCACCCGAGGGTTGGCTTGAGTAATTGTTGAGCATCGAGTGGGATGCAGGAGTGGGCCGTGGCTTGTCCGTTAGACTTGATGTCAGAGAGTAGACTACTCGAGTGTTGAGACTCTTGTGTTGAGTGCCATTGCCCTGTCACCTGGAGGGTGACCTTCCCTTCCCTCAGAGGGGCTTAAAGCCCGTAAAGGGATGTTAGTGTTGTAAAGGATGTAGTGCCTGTTGGCACCAAGCTTTGAGAGGAGGCCTAGATTCAGGCCAGTTGGGACTTTTTGTGCAGGTGGTTCCAGGACCCGCCCGGGGTTTAGCATCCCCACTAGTCTTGTACCCATTTCTTGAGATTGCACCTGTTTGGGCTGCATGAGAGATCTAGCTCGGTGGTAGTCAGAGAACTAAAAGTGCGAGGTCGTTCGAGGGATAAGTAGGAGCCTTTCAGGGTCACCGAGAGTTGGGTACAAAGGATGCTGTTGGTTGTTAAGGGCTAGCGCGTCCGAGTTCTCGCGCCGGTGTGGTGGGCTTGTGAGCCAGATGGATGGTAGTGTGATTCGACTACCCTGGAGTTACCCTAATATGAGTAGAGTTGGCATCGATGGTGCGTGGTTGATCCAGTGTTAGAGCCATGAGTTGGATGGTTGATCGGAGCACGTTTAGTGGACCATTGGTATGAGGTAAGTTAGCTTGGTGTGGCTATGCTCTTGTTGAGTGAGTTGACCAATGTGTCGTTTCGTGGTGAGTTGACCCCGAGAGGGTTTGAACTCTTGTTGCTCCCTTGCTGGTTGTGGCTCTGTTTGGAGGCAAAAGATGCCTTGTGTGAGAGTTCTTGTTGGATCTTAAGGAATCTAGTTGGAGCTGTACACGTCGGTGTACTTTTGCATAGCTCATTCCGTGATGTATGTTTGGGGATCAACGAAAGGATTCGGGTTGAGAAACCAGTTGTAACGGCCCAGTTTTCTATCCCGGTTCTCGAGGAGCTTCCGGTTCAGATTCAGTGGTTCGGTTGGGCCATTAGAGTTGTTTGGACCCTTAGGGGCATTTTGGTCTTTTTGCTCCCTAGGCAGGATTTATGGATTTTCAGGGCTTGAGGCGCTTACGCGCTTTGTTGAGGCTTGTTTGTTGTGAAATGCGAGTCCCGAGATGTTTGGGTTATTCGTTTGGGAGTTCGGTTGTGATTTGGGTTTTGGGCAAAATGATGGTTGTTTGGGTGTTTCCTTGGGATTCGAGAGTAGGGCCTTTAGTATTGGTTTGGGAGGTTGATTTCAGTGAGTTTTGTTGTTTGGAAAGGTTGCTTCAGTCGGGTCTCGAAGGAGGAAGCCGGGAAATGAGATTTAAGGATTTTAAGGATTTTTGGAAAAATTGGAAAATGGATAAATTGGATTTATTAGGATAAGGTTGGAATTTAAATAAAAGAGAAAAAGAAAAAAAAAAAAAAATCCATTTTTCCCCCATTTTTCCCCTTTCTCTCTCCTCCTGCCCGAGCCCCCCTTGGCCCTCTCCTCCCTGCCCGAGCGCCCAGCTCGCCCCCCTGGCCGCCCAGCCCGAGCCCCTGGCCGCCCGAGCTCGCCCCCAGCTCGCCCGTGCGCGTCGAGCCCAGCCCTACTCACCCAAGCCCGCGTCGCCCAGGCCCCTGCGTCGCCCAGATCTGCCTCGCACAGTGCCGTGCCAGATCGAGCGCCCCGAGCCCGTCACGTCCCTGTAGCGCCTCGTGTCGCTCGCGCCGTCCCATGTGCTTGCCGAGCTCGCGCCCGCGCGCCGTGCGCCCTCGCCTCGTCCCAGCTCTCCCGCGCGCAGCTCCGCGCCCCTGCTCCCCAGCGCCCCAGCGTGCCTCTGCGCCCGTGTCCGAGCCTCCAGCGCGCCCAGTGCCTGCGCCCAGCCAGCCTCTGCCCTGCCGACAGCCTGCTTGTGTGTGTTGGTTTGGCCCGAGCCTTGTGGCTTCTCGGATGGTATTTCCCAAGTCTTTTCTTCGTTGGGCCCTAATTTATTGGCTGCTGGTTATGGATTTATTGGTCTGTTTATGTATGTGATTTGGGTGCTTTGTTTGATGTTCAGGCTGTTCGGGAATCGATTAGAGGCTCGAGGATTCGCTCGTAGATTTATTATAATTATTGTGTTCGCTTGTCCCGGTAAGGATTTCTTACAGTGGTTGTGTGGACCTGCGATATATCTCGATATGCCTTGCTTGTTTTTTGATTGTTATGAGCATGTTAGAGATAGAGCGATTGATTGAATTCTTGCTAGCATGTTTGTGCGATTTTACATGTTAGTGCCATGCTAGGTTTGTTCTCACAAAGCATGCTTATGATTCCCGCTTAAGTTGTAGTATCATGCTAGGTAATGTGATTTATGTCGGTCATTGCTTGCTAGCCAGAATCATTGATTTTTGCTCTGTACTCTTAGATAGAGTTGTAGGGTTTGTCATCATCCCAGAGGCCGAGCGGACAAAACGTACTTTGTCCCTAGTAGCTCAGTCGGGAGTAAAGTGTGCGTAACATAACGTATCTTGCTACCCCCTTGACTCACGGTTGTGGACTTAGCTACCCACTCCGCCAAAGCCTAGTTTGTAGCTGCTAGAGCGGAACCCGCCTTAGCGGTGTAAGCCTACCTTGGCCGGTTCTTAGCTTCGTGTCGGTGGATCAGCCGCATGATGAGCGCCGAGGGCCTCGCGCTCATCGTGATCGATGACACCGCTTCCGAGTCATAGGCATGCATGCACCGCCCGCGTAGTTTGCCCTTAGGCCCCGCATTTACGCCGGTTTGAGAGCATGCGGTGTGCGCGCGCACGCAGCGTTAGTTGCTGCCGGTTTGGAGAGCTCCCGGGCTAATGTTCGTGAGTACACCATTCTTTCCGATTTAGAGCCGGACTTGGGTACTCTCCGATAGTCCGGATGTATAGCGAGGGTAAGAGGCCCTTGAGGACACCCATTGGGATTGGCTTTTGAGCTAATCAATTGGTCGAGGAGAAAGACCTCGAGGGTGTCGGACATCTTGGGATCGGTTTTTGAGTGATCAAATGGCCGAGGAGAAAGACCTCGGAGATGTCCCGGGATTGGTTATGAGAACCAATCATTAGGCGGAAGTAGGAGACTTAGATGATTCGGAAGTAGGAGACTTAGATGGTTCAGATCTTTTCTTATGAGCTCGTTGAGCTATAATCTGTGTTGATGGCTGTTTGCTTGCTTGTTGAGGTGCTAGATGACATATGTATCGTATTGTACCCGGTTGGGGATTCTTACCGAGTATCTTTATACTCACCCTTATTTATCTTTCGGGTATCTTGTGACAACACCGGGATGGCTAGCGGAGGAGCCGATTGATCATGGGGAGCGCCGACACTCTGTCTTTTATTGTTGCATTGTTTATTCAAAGATGTAGATGGACATGAGTCCTAGGGGAACATTGTTTAAAAAGTTGTTTAAATTGTATTGTATGATTTTATAAATCATGGCTGTGTGGTTTTACTTCGTTGGATGGTTTAAATGAAAAGCGTGGTTTATGTTTTAAGGGTTCCCCCTTCTCATATGTTTTGAATGGTTTTTAAATATGAGCACTAAACCGCTTGTTATCATATTTAACTTGCATCTTTGAGTGAGAACCCGGTTTAGGACCATGTTTTGGGTCGGGTTCGTCACACGGCTGCTCGATCTTTGAGGAGTTAGGGCTTTAGTTCTTGGCAAGTGCCCTAACTTTGGTTGAGAGGTTCTGCGTGCGCGTAGCAGGGTTGTTGCGTAGGCAAGTTATGCTAGTTAGCCTTTGACCTGGGTAGAGGCATTTCTTGTTGATCGATGGTTGGAGTTCAGTTGGAACTGATCAAGGGCGATGGTAGAAAAATCGCGGAGTTTCTGGCCGCCATGGCTAAGAGTGTTGTTCGGATCCTTACCCTGGATAGAAGCTACAGATGTGGCAAGGATGAGCTTTTGGCCAGCACAGTTGAGATGCTGGAGGGAGATGTGCTCGTGTAGCCAGATGTCTGTTAGTCCGTTGACGACAATTTGTGTCGGAGGGTGATCGGAGGAACCCTAGATTGTGGAGAGCTTCACCAGAGCTAAGTCAGACCAGGCAGTGTTCCACGGATTGAGTTGCTGGATGCTTGTTGTCGGTTAACAAGCTAGAGTTGTTCTTAGAAACCTCTGCGTTGGTTTCCGAAATTCTTAGCTAGGTGGTGCTTGGTGTTGACCAAGGTTTGGTTCCCATGTTGTTTCATGAGCTAGCTCGGTTCGAGCAAGCGGGCGTTGCCCTGAGGACTTGTTCTTAGTCAGGAGGTTTCGGAAGTTGACCTGTAACGACCCGACCCGAAAGGGTTCTAACTAGGCCGTTACCTCAATGCATGCATTACAAATCTACAGAAAATTTGCAAGATGGTGTTCGGATTCTAAGTAAAAACTAAAACATAAAACATCCATTTAAAATCAACATCAATTCCTGGAACCTGTCCCTGTTTCCAAGCACCTGTTCCAAGTAAAATACATTTACAAAACTTACTCTGAT
>CM071846.1:29216698-29355073 GCA_036507275.1 Sicyos edulis | reverse complement strand
CCAAAGGGCTCTAAATGGGCCTTTACCCCAATGCATGTAGTGAAAATAAAAGACATTATAGAAAAATACATTTGGATTCCAAGTAAGCGAAACATTCAACAACCAAAACATACATTTCTAAAAGCACACTCACGATCGAGAGATTTATTTAAACCATTAAAACAATCCACAAGTACCAATATCTTGGAATCCATAAAAGCGTAAGAAAACATCACGGGGCTCTGTGCCCGTCTACATGCATTCGGAAATAATAAAAGTGAAGAGTCATGATAATTAAAATAAATAATCGAGATGACAAGCGGGTTCCATGATCATAGCTCCTCCTTGACCATCCCTGTCTCCCGCCTTGATTACAGCAGGAAAACCACGAGAATAAGGGTGAGTAACGAATTACCAGTAAGAATCCCCAGCAGAACAATCGATATACATGATCATCTAGAAGAATGTATGCAAGCTATGAGAACAAACACGGAGCGGAGCACATAGCTAAGTCCACACTTGGACCTCGGATGCCATCTCGAGGTCTTAGTCAGGAAAATACCACAACACACTAAGCGCACTATCACGGGAACAAGTCCCGGCCTCGGCTGTCTCTGCATCGTCTGAAAGGTGCAGGCTCAAGATCCCGAGAGCTCTCGATCGTGCTATAATGGCGTAAGCGCGCACATGCATGCTCACGCAAACTCACGGGTCTGCGGGTCTAGTGGCAAGGCGCCGAGTTGATCACCATGCCTAACTAAATCTCTGGATCGGTGTCAGCGACATAGGGGTGTGAGACACGGACACGTGAACTATGTCGGCTGTACCACACACTTTGAGGCTAAGGAACCGGTCGTGGTAGGCTTACACGCACAGAAGCGGTCCTTGCCTAACAGGTGGCAATCAAGGGCTACGGCCGAACCGCCGAGGGGCGTGTCATTTGCCGAGGGGCGAGGCAATGCCAAGTCATCATCCGGCCGTTGGGGCATTTAACGATCTGCCACCCTCACCCAAGATTGCGAGGCCTACCGGTTGGGATAGCTAATCCCTCACGGGGTCCAGGGCGGAGAAGCGTCTCGAAACGTCCTTGCCATAGATGCAAGATACTTTATGCATCGGGCGGATGATTCTATCTACCTCAATTCTAAACCTTAACAATAATAACGATTCAATCAATGCGATCCAATACGTGCTCATCGGATACAAAGAACCTAGCATGATACTACGAAGCGAAGCGGATATCGAACATGCTAGAATAGAACAACCTAGCATGGGCTAACATGAGAAACAATACAAGAGTTCATGCGATCGAGAATTGAGCAGCACCTAGGCTAAACATGCTAGTAAACATACACAGCATACAAAACAACAATCACAAATATCTGCGAGGTCCACACAACCCGGTAAGAAATCCTTACCTTGGTGGGAAGACTTTTACACACAAATCCTAAAATTGCGGAACAATCCAGGAGCTAGCGGCGGGAACCTAGCAAACCAACAATAATCGGTATCTAAAATATCTAAACAACAATAGAAACGACAAGCTCGGCTCGGGGAACTCACGGCGCAGCGACGACCTTGAGCTTTGGGCTGCGCAAGCCCGGCTCGGCAAGGCTGGGCGCAGTTGTGTGGCATGTGCACAGCGAGGACACGCTGTATTGCGCTTGTATTTAAGCTGAGCCTGACACTGTGCATTGCTACCGGCACGGCAGCAAGCGACAGGACACGCAGCTTGCGAGCGTCTGACAGACGATGTTGCGCGGCGCGCTGGCGTTCGGGCGCTTGGCGGCGGCGGGCGAGCGGCTTCAGCGAGGAGCCTTGCGCGGCGAATGTCTGAAAGCCAGCGGAAGCGCGGGCGGCGGCTCGACAGCAGCGGACACGCAGCGAGGCGTCTGGCGATCGGGCGATCTGGCTTTGGCGAGCGACAGCGGCTGCTGAAACAGTCTGGGCGTCTGCGGCGGTAGCTCGACCGTCGGGCGTCGCGGCGAGTGGCTGCTCGGCGATCTGGGCGTGGGGCGAGTAGCTCGGCCGTCTGGGCGTCGCGGCGAGTGGCTCGACCGATCTGAGCGTCGTGAGGTGAGGTGAGGATGATGCACTGCTCCTCTCAGTGTTGCACAACACACACACACACAACCCCTTTTTCTTACATTCGGCCAACAAACACCCAAATGAGAAGATGAAGAAGAGAGACTTACCGGAATGATGATGATCGAACCCAAGGAGATGCAAGGATGAAGAACTCGGCAAGGCTATGGAGATGGAGAGCTTGGGCGGCCAAGAGGTGTTTTTGGAGAATAAGATGAAATAACCTATTTCTATTTCATTTAACCAAATGCACCAAAACTCCAAAATCCAAGGTTAACTAAGATGTGATGCGAAAGAGTAACAAGAGCACCTAATGGCTCATTTGGCACACCTCTCTACAAGCTTCCCAGGACCAGGTTCAAACCAGTTTGCGGCACAATTTCCTTTATTTTTACTTTTGCATCAAACCTTGCTCAAACCAAACCTCAAACTCCTCCAAAAACCTATATAAAACCATCCAATAATTTTAGTAATTTGGAAAAGACACAAACGACCACGTGGCCCGACCCAAATTACCAAATTACCCCTAGGGCATACAGAAGGGCGGGAAGAAAAACACAGGTCGTTACAATATTCCCTCCTTTTTATGACTTTCGTCCTCGAAAAAGTCCTTAAAACAAAAATGCTCGGGGGTAATGCAACCTCATCTCGTCTTCCCGCTCCCAAGTGGCCTCCTCGAATCCAGACTCCTCCAGAACCTTTACCAAACGAATCTCGCGATTACGCATAGCGTCTTGGTCTCAAAGGCAAGGATCCTCACGGCTTCTCCTCGAAGTTCAAATCCTCATTCGGTGCAAAAGGCTCAAAGTCCACAATGTGCGGCGGGTCCAAGCACATCTTTGCCTCAACATCGATACATGGAAAACACTATGCTGCTGTGATAGTGACGGAGGTAGGGCTAGCAGGTAAGCAACTCTGCCAATCCTCTCTAGGATCTCAAATGGACCAACAAAGCGGGGACTCAACTTCCACGCTTTACAAACCTCTCAAAACACCTCGCATCGGACAACCTTAAGGAACACATGTTGACCAACCTCAAACTCCAAATCTCGGCGCTTGAACATCGGCGTAACTCTTCTGCTGCTCTTTCTCTGTTGTCAACATACGAGCTCTAATCTTACATACTTTGCCACCATTGGTCAAGCTGCAGTAACTCGGGACCAAAACACGTCTATCACCAACCTCTTCCCGAACACGGGGGCCGAGCAAACGCTTACCATACAATGCCTCAAATGGAGCCATCTCAGATAAATCGATTGGTAACTATTGTTATAGGCAAACTCCATCAAATCTGAGATCTGGTCCCAAATGCTGGGAAATCCAACACACAAGCCCTCAACATATCCTCGAGAATCGATTCCTCTCTCTCGATCGACCATCCGTGCGAGGTGAAAAGTCATCTTTGAAGCGCACTCGTGCCCAAACCATACGGGCGCTCTCCGAAGCGAGAAGTGAACGCGAGTCACGATCGGACACAATCCTCACCGGCACACCATGATAACGGATGATCTGCTCCAAAAACATACGCCACTGCCTTTGTTCCACGGTATAAGTGTCTCTCACCGGGAATGAAGTGTGCGCTCTTGAAAATCAAACGATCGACTATCACCCAAATCTGAGAACTTCCTCGAGTCCTTGGCAAACCAGAGATGAAGTCCATAGAGATCTCTTCCCATTTCCAGCAGGGTACACTCGATGTTTGCAACAAACCTCTTTGGCCTCTGCACAGGTGCCTTCACTTGCCGACAAGTGAGACACCGGTGACAAACTCTGCCACATCTCTCTTCATCCCCATCCACGGAAAATGCAGCTTAAGGTCTGATACATCTTGGTACCCCGGGGTGCCAAGCAAAAGAACAGTGTGGGCCTCAAGAGAGCAACTCGGCTCGCAAACTTTGCAATGTCCGGAACACACAACCGGCCTCTATAAGTCAACCCACTATGCGGGAATACACAAAGTCAAAGTCACCGTCAGCACTAACTCTCGCCAACCAATCTCTTAAGTGCGGGGTCACCCAAGCTGGGTGATCTATAATCATTTGCCAGAATCGGCCAATGTGAGCAGTCCAGCTGAGCTACCTACTAGCGGTAACCTCTCCCAACAACACGCAACCTCAGCCGCTCGAACTCTCTCTCGCAAAAGTGGCTGAGGAACTCAACAACGCCGCGAGTGCGGCGTCTTTACGCTCAAAGCATCGGCCACTACATTGGCTTTACCGGATGGTACAAAATCTCGCATGATCATAATCCTTTACCAACTCTAACCATCTCCTCGCCTCATATTCAACTCCTTGAGTAAGCGGATACTTGAGGCTCTGGTGATCGGTAAACATCTGAATCAAGCTCACCATGCTGAGTAATGCCTCCAAATCTTGATTGCAAACACCATCTGCGCCAACTCCATATCATGAGTCGGGTAGTTACTGCTCATACGGCTTGGTGGCCAGGGAAGCATAGGCAATGACCTTCCCGTCTTTGCATCAACACACAACCTAAACCAAACTTGGAAGCATCACTGTAGACCACGAAACCACTGTCCCCTCCGGATGCCAACAGCAGTCTTTGAAGTCAAACTACGCTTGAGCACGGCAAAGCTCTCATCACACTGCTTGTCCCAAACAAACTCGACACCCTTCCTCGTCGGACGAGTGAGGCGAGGCTAAAGCGAAAAAGTCCTTGTGAGCCGGCGGTAGTAACACCTGCCAAACCAGAAAAGGCTGCGAATCTCGGCAATCGAAGTCGGCTTGGCCCATGAACTCACGGCCTCAATCTTCGCGGGGTCCACGGCTATACCATCTCTCGAAACCACGTGGCCTAGAAAAGCCACTGCTCCAACCAGAAATCACATTTGGAAAACTTCGCATAAAGTGGTTTTCCCTCAAAGTACCAATACTCGTCTCAAATGCTCTGCATGGTCTTCTTTAGACCTCGAATAAATCGAGAATATCGTCAATGAACACGATGACGAAAGCTGTCCAAAAATGATTTGAACACCCTATCCATCATGTCCATGAGCGCGGTTGAGGCATTGGTCAATCCAAGCGACATAACCACAAACTCATAGTGACCATATCTCGGACACAAAGGCATCTTAGGAATGTCGGCATCCTCGATCATGGCCGATGGTAACCGGATCTCGGATCTATCTTGGAGAACACGAAGCTCCACTGAAGGTGATCAGACAAATCATCGATCACGGGGCAGCGGATACTTATTCTTCATTTGTCACCTTATTAAGCTCGCGGTAATCAATACACAAGCGCATAGAACCATCCTTCTTTTTCACAAACAGAATCGGTGCTCCCCACGGGGACACACTTGGACGGATGAACCCTCGGTCTAACATCTCCCGCAGGCCCAATCTTGATTCCTTTAACTCACTGGCGCCATGCGTCACGGAGCCTTCGAGATAGGGAGGGTCACGGCTCAAGCTCAATAATGAAGTCAACCTCTCTCTTTGGGGCAACCCGGTAACTCCTCGGGAAACACATCCGCGAACTCTTGCACTGGCCGGCACTGATCGACGGACAGCGAGGCGGCTCTTCCCAGAACAACTTGGCTGGATAGCCCCAAGCTCCATGAGCTAGCAAGCGACGAGCTTTCCACGGTGACACCATCGGGCGGGCAAACTCCACCACAGACTCCACGAAACTTAAAGCTTTTGGGCGACACGGCGGCTGAACACTACTTCTTTCCGGTTGCGGTCAATCAGCGCGTGGTTAGCGACTAACCACTCCATACCAAGAATCACATCAAAACCGCTCATAGGCGGAACTATGAGCGTAGCCACAAGCAACTCTCGGATATCTCGATCCGGCCATCCTTAATCTTATCCTAGCCAACATACTAACTCCGAAGGAGTTGCAACAGATAACTCAAAACCTAGAGGCTCTAGTCTTAACTTAGCATGCTCAACCAAACAACACGGATACAAATGAATCGTGGAACCGAGAATCAAACAAGACAAATGCGCGGTGATCTAAAACAAGAAGCGTGCACCGCCACGGCGGCATCCGTGCGCTCGGCCTCTCTGACGGGTCGTAGCAAACACTCGACCACTATGCTGCTGTATTGGTTGATTTGCCATAGGCGGTGATCACAAAAAGCGGGCCATGTGCCCCTCTCTACCACAAGCAGTAGCACAATCTGGGTCCAGGTGACAAGCTCGGCGTGGACTTTCCCACAAGTAGCACAAGCGGGAAATCGCACAGGTCCTCCTGCTGTGTCGGGTGAAACGGATTTGGAGCTCTCCATTGGTCTCTGTTGCTCTCAAATCGCCCTTAGGCGGCTGGCCGCCTCCCGAAAGTCAAACTTCCTCTTACGCCCCACAGTGTTGGGACGGGGCGCTGAGCGAGGCGGCAACAACCCGCTCGGCGGGATACTTCCCATTATAGATTGTGGCTAAGCTGGGCAGACCCCTAGCATAAGTGTCGGGGGCACGAGCCACGACATCTGGGAAACACCTGCCTCAATCCAGAAATGAACTTCCAATCTTGACTCGGGGGTGGCAATCAAGCGAGGAGCAAAATATCCATACTCAGGAACTTGCGCTCATATTCCTCAATGGAATCGAACCTGCCGAGGTTGGAAGAGCTCCACCATCTTCTCCACAGCCTCATCGCGATGAACTTTACCTTGAACTCACCTTGAAGAACTCCCAAGTAGCGGGTGGAGACCAGGTGGTCTCTCGCTCAAGGTGGACTCCCACCACCATCTCGCTGTGCCTCCTAGCACATGAGCCGCACATCTCGGCCTCTGAATATCGGGGCACACCATGATCGGGAAGGTGTACTCCAAATGGGCGATCCACACAGGCTGCCGCTAACGCATCACCGGTGGCATCAAACTTCTCAAGCTTCCACTTCACAAAATCCTTGACCACCTACCCAATTCCTCGGCACCCTCTGCCATATCCGCCTCGAGGGCTACTTGCTCTGTGGAGGCTGGAGGAGCTCTTGAGCTCTCTTTGAACCAATCGAGTCACCGCTGCTCGATCTGGGCTCGAGACTCTTCCCGCCGCGGCGCCAACAAGGCACAGGTCTGCGCCTCTGGTCACTCAACATGCTGACCATAAAAGCCCTCATAGACTCGACAAACTCTGCTCCGGGAGCGATCTCACGGCGCTTCGATCGCCTCAACGCCCGCTCTAGGCGTAACGGGAGGGAGCTGCTGGTGGAATGCCATCGATGTCGACTTGGGACGATGTCCCTGCGATGTCGAATCCGATCCACGATACCTCGACACGCTCTCGAGCCTCCTCTCCGATGCGAATTGGTAGCATCTTTGGCGATCTACATCCAAACCAACAACGAATCAAAACACACTGTGTCACCATTCCACAACACCAAACAAGGCATACACTAGATGATAGGTATTGTAAATTCTTAACCCTTTTCCTTTCTAAAACAATAAATCTAGGCGTACTGATGGTAGCCGAGTCTTGATGATCATGGAAAACGACCTACAACAAAAGGTCGATCTCGAGAATCTATGACTCGAGCTCTGATACCAAGCTGTAAAAAACCCGACCCAAAAGGGCTCTAAATGGGCCTTTACCCCAATGCATGTAGTGAAAATAAAAGACATTATGAAAAATACATTTCGGATTCCAAGTAAAAATGAAACATTCAACAACCAAAACATACATTTCTAAAAGCACACTCGATCGAGAGATTTATTTAAACCATTAAAACAATCCACAAGTACCAATATGCTGGAATCCATAAAGCGTAAGAAAACATCCACGGGGCTCTGTGTGCTGTCTACATGCATTCGGAAATAATAAAAAGTGAAGAGTCATGATAATTAAAATAAATAATCGAGAGATGACGGCGGTTCCATGATCATAGCTCCTCCTTGACCCATCCTGTCTCCCGCTTGATTACACTGCGGGAAAACCACGAGAATAAGGGTGAGTAACGAATTACCAGTAAGAATCCCCAACCGGGTACAATCGATATACATGATCATCTAGAAGAATGTATGCAAGCTATGAGAACAAACACGAGCGGAGCACATAGCTAAGTCCACACTTGGACCTCGGATGCCATCTCGGGGTCTTAGTCAGGAAAATACCACAACACACTAAGCGCACTATCACGGGAACAAGTCCCGCCTCGGCTTCATCTCGCCGTCGTCTGAAAGGTGCACCGCTCAAGATCCCGAGGAGCTCTCGATCGGCGCGTAATGAGCGTAGCGCGCGCACCGCATGCTACGCAAACTCGGGAGTGCCGGTCTGGTGGCAAGCCTGCCCAGGTTCGATCACCATGCCTAACTAAATCTGGGATCGGTGTCAGCGACATAGGGTGTGAGACACGGACACGTGAACTATGTCGACTGTACCCACACACTGAGGCTAAGGAACCGGTCGTGGTAGGCTTACACCGTAAGCGGTCCTTGCCTAACAGGTGGCAATCAAGGGCTACGGCCCGAACACGGCGAGGACGCGTGTCATCGCCGGGGGCGAGGCAATGCCAAGTCATCATCCCGACCGTTGGGGCATTTAACGATCGCCACCCTCACCCAAGATTGCGGGGGCCTCACCGGTTGGGATAGCTAATCCCTCACGGGGTCCAAGGACGGAGAAGCTGTCTCGAAACGTCCTTGCCATAGATGCAAGATACTTTATGCATCGGGCGGATGATTCTATCTACCTCAATTCTAAACCTTAACAATAATAACGATTCAATCAATGCGGTCAATACGTGCTCATCGGATACAAAGAACCTAGCATGATACTACGAAGCAAGAACAGATATCGAACATGCTAGAATAGAACAACCTAGCATGGGCTAACATGAGAAACAATACAAGAGTTCATGCCGATCGAGAATTCGAGCGAGCACCTAGGCTAAACATGCTAGTAAACATACACAGCATACAAAACAACAATCACAAATATACGCGAGGTCCACACAACCCCGGTAAAGAAATCCTTACCTTGGTCGGAAGACTTTTACACACAAATCCTAAGTGCATGGAACAATCCCGAGCTAGCGGCGGGAACCTAGCAAACCAACAATAATCGGTTATCTAAAATATCTAAACAACAATAGAAACGACAAGCTCGGCTCTCGGGGAACTCACGCGCGCGCGCGACGACCACGAGCTTGAGGCTGCTGGCAAGCTGGCTCAGCAAGCAAAGGGGGCCTGGCCGTATTGCTTGTACACAGCGAGGACACCATGTGGCCGGTTGCGCGCTGGCACGCAGCCGGACACGCGCACTGGCCGCTACCGCTGGCACGGCAAGCAACACGCGCGCTGACTGGCGAGCGTCTGCGACGAAAGCGCGCGCGCCCAGCGCTGGCGTCTGGCGAAGGCGCGGCGAGCGCGAGCAACTTCAGCGAGACGCGCGCGGGCGCGAATGTCTGAGCGAAGCGCGCGGCGAGCGCGCTCGGCAAGCGGACCGCAGCGAGGGCGTCGGCGATCGGCGATCTTTGCGGAACAGTCCGGGCGTCATGGCAGTGGCTCTCGACCGATCTGGGCGTCGCGGCAGGGCGCTCGGCCGATCTGGGCGTCAGCGACAGGGCTGGCTCGGCCGATCTGGGCGTCGCGGCGGTGCTCGACCGATCTGGGCGTCTGGCGAAATACCGGGATGATGGTTTGCTCCTCCTCTCGGTGTTTGCACAACACACACACACACACAACCCCTTTTTCTTACATTCGGCCAACAAACACCCAAATGAGAAGATGAAGAAGACGCGAAGACTTACCCGAATGATGATGATCGAACCCAAGGAGATGCAAGGATGAAGAACTTCGGCAAGGCTATGGAGATGGAGAGCTTAGGCGGCCAAGAGGTGTTTTGGAGAATAAGATGAAATAACCTATTTCTATTTCATTTAACCAAATGCACCAAAACTCCAAAATCCAAGGTTAACTAAGATGTGATGCGAGAAAGAGTAACAAGAGCACCTAATGGCTCATTTGGCACACCTCTCTACAAGCTTCCCGGAGACCAGGGTTCAAACCCCTTTGCGGCACAATTTCCTTTATTTTTACTTTTGCATCAAACCTTGCTCAAACCAAACCTCAAACTCCTCCAAAAACCTATATAAAACCATCCAATAATTTTAGTAATTGGAAAAGACACAAAACGACCACACGGCCCGACCAAATTACCAAATTACCCCTAGGGCATACACGGAAGGCCGGGAAGAAAAACACAGGTCGTTACATCCACTTTGAACCTTTACCAAGCGAATCTCGCGATTACGCAGCGTCTTGGTCTCAAAGGCAAGGATCCTCACCGGCTTTTCCTCGAAGTTCAAATCCTCATTCAGTACCAAAGGCTCAAAGTCCACAATGTGCGACGGGTCCGGCACATCTTGCCTCAACATCGATACATGAAAAACACTATGCACCGATAGTAGTGGAGGTAGGGCTAGCAGGTAAGCAACTCTGCCAATCCTCTCTAGGATCTCAAGCGGACCAAAAAATCGGGGACTCAACTTCCCACGCTTGCCAACCTCGAGAACACCTCGCATCGGAGCAACCTTAAGGAACACATGCTTTGACCAACCTCAAACTCCAAATCTCGACGCCGAACATCGGCGTAACTCTTCTGCTGCTGCTCTGGCGGTCAACATCTGAGCTCTAATCTTACGCCTTTGCACCATTGGTCAAGCTGCGATAACTCGGGACCCAAAACTGTGTCTATCACCAACCTCTTCCCGAACACGGGGACCGACAACGCTTACCATACAATGCCTCGAATGGAGCCATCTGAGATAAATCGTGTAGCGTTTGTTATAGGCAAACTCCATCAAAATCTGAATCTGGTCCCAACTTCACTGGAAATCCAACACACAAGCTCTCAACATATCCTCGAGAATCGATTCACTCTCTCGATCGACCATCCGTCGAGGGTGAAAAGTCATCTTTGAAAGCGCACTCTGTGCCCAAACCCTTACGGGCGCTCTCGAAGCGAGAAGTGAACCGCGAGTCACGATCGGACACAATCCTCACCGGTACACCATGATAGCGGATGATGCGCTCCAAAAGCAGTTTCGCCCCTTTGTTCCCACGGTATAAGTGTCTCGTCAGGGAATGAAGTGTGCGCTCTTGATCAAGCGGTCGACTATCACCCAAATCTGAGAGAACTTCCTCGAGTCCTTGGCAAACCAGGATATAAAGTCCATAGAGATCTCTTCCCATTTCCAGCAGGGTACACTCGATGGTCATTGCAACAAACCAGGTGGCCTCTGCACAGGTGCCTTCACTTGGCGACAAGTGAGACACTTGGTGACAAACTCTGCCACATCTCTCTTCATCCCCATCCACGAGAAAGTGCAGCAAGGTTACGATACATCTTGGTACCCCGGGTGCCAAGCAAAAGAAAGGCGTGGGCCTCAGAGAGCAACTCTGCTCGCAAACACCGCAATGTCCGGAACACACAACCGGCCTCTATAAGTCAACCCAGCATGCGGTGAATACACAAAGTCAAAGTCACCGTCAAGCACTGACTCGGTCAACCAATCTCTTAAGTGCGGGGTCACCCAAGCCCAGGCATCTATAATCCGCTGCCAAATCGGCCAATTTGAGCAGTCAAGCCCAGAGCTACCACAGCGGTAACCTCTCCCAACAACACTGCAACCTCGGCCCGCTCGAACTCTCTCTCGCAAACTGGTGCTGAACTCAACAACGCCGCAGAGTGCGGCGTCTTTACGCTCAAAGCATCGGCCACTACATTGGCTTTACCGGATGGTACAAAATCTCGCGATCATAATCCTTTACCAACTCTAACCATCTCCTCTGCCTCATATTCAACTCCTTACGAGTAAACAGATACTTGAGGCTCGGTAATCGATAAACATCTGAATCCGCTCACCGTCACGGTAATGCCTCCAAATCTTGATTGCAAACACCACTTCTTTGCCAACTCCATATCATGAGTCGGGTAGTTACTGCTCATACGGCTTGGTGGCGGGAAGCATAGGCAATGACCTTCCGTCTTTGCATCAACACACAACCTAATCCAAACTTGGAAGCATCACTGTAGACCACGAAACCACTGTCCCCTCAGGATTTGCCAACAGTCTTGAAGTCAAAGCTGCGCTTGAGCACAGCAAAGCTCTCATCACACTGCTTGTCCCAAACAAACTCGACACCCTTCCTCGTCGGACGAGTGAGGGCGAGGCTAAAGCGAAAAGTCATGTGAACCGAGCGGTAGTAACTTGCCAAACCAGAGAAAAGCTGCGAATCTCGGCAGCCCAGTCGGCTTGGCCCATGAACTCACGGCCTCAATCTTCGCGGGGTCCACGGCTATACCATCTCTCGAAACTACGTGGCCTAGGAAGGCCACCTGCTCCAACCAGAAATCACATTTGGAAAACTTAGCATAAAGTGGTTTTCCCTCAAAGTACCAATACTCGCCTCAAATGCTCTGCATGGTCTTCTTTAGACCTCGAATAAATCGAGAATATCGTCAATGAACACGATGTGAAAATTGTCCAAAAATGATTTGAACACCCTATCCATCATGTCCATGAGCGCTTGTGGGGCATTGGTCAATCAAACGACATGACCACAAACTCATAGTGACCATATCTAGACACGAAAAAGCTGTCTTAGGAATGTCGGCATCCACGATCCATGGCCCGATGGTAGCCGGATCTCGGATCTATCTTGGAGAACAGAAGCTCCACAAGCGATCGAACAAATCATCGATCGGGGCAGCGGATACTTATTCTTCACTATCACCTTATTAAGCTCGCGGTAATCAATACATAGCGCATAGAACCATCCTTCTTTTTCACAAACAGAATCGGGTGCTCCCCACGGGGACACACTTGGACGGATGAACCCTCGGTCTAACATCTCCTGCAATCTGAATCTTGATTTCCTTTAACTCCATTTGGCGCCATGCGATCACGGGCCTTGAGATAGGGAGGGTCCACGGCTCGAGCTCAATAATGAAGTCAACCTCTCTCTTTGGGGCAACCCGGTAACTCCTCGAGAAACACATCCGCGAACTCTGCACGGCCGGTACACGATCAGCGAGCGGCGGGCGGCTCTTCCCGAACAACTTGGCTAGATAGCCCCAAGCTCCATGAGCTAGCAAGCGACGAGCTTTCACGGTGACACCATCGGCGGGCAAACTCCACCTGGACTCCACGAAACTTAAAGCTAGGCCGACTGGCGATGCTGAACCTACTTCTTTCCGGTGGCGGTCAATCAGCGCGTGGTTAGCAGCCTAACCACTCCATACCAAGAATCACATCAAAACCGCTCATAGGCGGAACTATGAGCGTAGCCTAAACAACTCTCCGGATATCTCGATCCGGCCATCCTAATCTTATCTCTAGCCAACATATTAACTCCCGAAGGAGTTTGCAGCAGATAACTCAAAACCTAGAGGCTCTAGACTTAACTTAGCATGCTCGACCAAACAACACGAGATACAAATGAATCGTGGAACGAGAATCAAACAAGACAAATGCGCGGTGATCTAAAACAAGAAGCGTGCACCTTGCCACGGGCATCCGTGCGCTCGGCCTCCCTAACAGGTCGTAGCAAACACTCGACCCTACTTCTGCTGCTGCCCGAGCTGCCATAGCCGGGCTGATCACAAAAACGGGCCATGTGACCCTCTCTACCACAACGGAAGCACAATCTAGGTCGGTGACAAGCTCGGCGTGGACTTTCCCACAAATAGCACAAGCGGAAACTGCACGGGTCCTCCTCTTTGCCGGTGAAACGGACCGGAGCTCTCCGTGATCTCGCTGCAGAATCGCCCTTGGCGGCGCTGCCGCCTCCCGAAAGTCAAACTTTCTCTTACGCCCCACAGTTTCTTTGACAGAGGGGCCCGAGCAAACAGGGCGGCAACAACCCGCTCGGCGGATACTTCCCATTATAGATCGTGGCTAAGCTGGGCAGCCCCTAGCATAAGTGTCGGGGCACGAGCCACGACATCTGGGAAACACCACGCCTCAATCCGGATATGAACTTCCGAATCTTGACTCTGGGGTGGCAATCAAGCGAGAGCAAAATATCAATACTCACGAGAACTTGCGCTCATATTCCTCAATGGAATCGAGAACCACCTTCGAGTTACGGAAGAGCTCCACCATCTTCTCCTGAGCCTCATCACCGATGAACTTTACCTTGAACTCGGCCTTGAAGAACTCCTAGGTAGCGGGTGGAGACCAGGTGGTCTCTCGCTCAAGGTGGACTCCCACCACCATCTCGCTTGTGCCTCCTAGCACATGAGCCGCACATCTCGGCCTCTGAATATCGGGGCACACCATGATCGGGAAGGTGTACTCCAAATGGGCAATCCACACAGGCTGCCGCTAACGCATCACCAGGTGGCATCAAACTTCTCGAGCTTCCACTTCACAAAATCCTTGACCACCTACCCAATTCCTCGGCACCCTCTGCCATATACGCCTCTGGGGCTACTTGCTCTGAGGAGTGGAGGAGCTCTGAGCTCTGCTGAACCAATCGAGTTAGGCTGCTCGATGCGGGCTCGGGACTCTTCATTGCTGCTTGGCGCCAACAAGGCACAGGTCTCGCCCTCTGGTCACTCAACATGCGACGACCATAAAAGCCCTCATAGACTCGGCAAACTCTGCTCCGGGAAGCGATCTCACGGCGCTTCGATCGCCTCAACGCCCGCTCTAGCGTAACGTAAGGAGGCTGGCGGTGGAATGCCATCGATGTCGGCTTGGGACGATGTCCTGCGATGTCGAATCCGATCCACGATACCTCGACACGCTCTCGAACCTCCTCTCGATGCGGAGTGGTAGCATCTTTGGCGATCTACATCCAAACCAACAACGAATCAAAACACACTTTGTCACCATTCCACAACACCAAACAAGGCATACACTAGATGATAGGTATTGTAAATTCTTAACCCTTTTCCTTTCTAAAACAATAAATCTAGGCGTACATTGATGACTGTCAGAGTGCCGATGATCATGGAAAACGACCTACAACAAAGGTCGAGTCTCACGAATCTATGACTCGAGCTCACGATACCAATCTGTAAGACCCGACCCAAAAGGGGCTCTAAATGGGCCTTTACCCCAATGCATGTAGTGAAAATAAAAGATATTAAGAAAAATACATTTCGGATCCCAAGTAAAAACAGAAACATTCAACAACCAAAACATACATTTCTAAAATCATACTACGATCGAGAGATTTATTTAAACCATTAAAACAATCCACAAGTACAAATATCTTGGAATCCATAAAGCGTGAGAAAACATCACGGGCTCTGTGTGCGTCTACATGCATTCGGGGAAATAACAAAAGTCAAGAGTCATGATAAATAAAATAGAATAATCGGAGATGACAATGAGGATTCCATGATCACGGCTCCTCCATCGACCATCCTGTCACCCGCCTTGATTACACAGTGGAAACCACGAGAATAAGGGTGAGTAACAATTACCAGTAAGAATCCCCAACCAGGGTACAATCGATATACATGATCATCTAGAAGAATGTATGCAAGCTATGAGTACAAACACGAGGCGGAGCACATAGCTAAGTCCACACTTGGACCTCGGATGCCATCTCGGGGTCTTAGTCCGGAAATACCACAACACACTAAGCGCTATCACGGGAACAAGTCCCGGCCTCGGCTGTCTCACATCGATCTGAAAGGTGCACGCTCAAGATCCCGAGGAGCTCTCGATCGTATTGTAATGGCGTAAGCGCGCACCGCATGCTCTTTGCAAACTCTGGGGTGCGGGTCTAGTGGCAAGCCGCCTGAGTTCGATCACCATGCCTAACTAAATCTACGGATCGGTGTCAGCGACATAGGGTGTGAGACACGGACACGTGAACTATGTCGGCTGTACCACCGCACCGAGGCTAAGGAACCGGTCGTGGTAGGCTTACACGAGAAGCGGTCCTTGCCCTAACAGTGGCAATCAAGGGCTCTGGCCGAACACGCCGAGGACGTGCCGACTGCCGGGGGCGAGGCAATGCCAAGTCATCATCCCGACCGTTGGGGCATTTAACGATCTGCCACCCTCACCCAAGATTGCGGGGCCTACCGGTTGGGATAGCTAATCCCTCACGGGGTCCAAGGGCGGAGAAGCTGTCTCGAACGTCCTTGCCATAGATACAAGATACTTTATGCATCGGGCCGGGATGATTCTATCTACCTCAATTCTAAACCTTAACAATAATAACGATTCAATCAATGCGATCCAATACGTACTCATCGGATACAAAGAACCTAGCATGATACTACGAAGCAAGAACAGATATCGAACATGCTAGAATAGAACAACCTAGCATGGGCTAACATGAGAAACAATACAAGAGTTCATGCGATCGAGAATTGAGCGAGCACCTAGAGATAAACATGCTAGTAATCATACACGGGCATACAAAACAACAATCACAAATATACTGCGAAGTCCACACAACCCCGGTAGTAAGAAATCCTTACCTTGGTGGGAAGACTTCTACACACAAATCCTAAGTCTGCGGAACAATCCCGAGCTAGCGGCGGGAACCTAGCAAACCAACAATAATCGGCATCTAAAATATCTAAACAACAATAGAACGACAAGCTCGGCTCGGGGAACTCACGCGCGCGGCGACCGAGCTTGGGGCTTTGGCGGTAGCACGGCACGCAGGGCGCGCGGCTGGCCGCGCTGCTGGCCGCTACTGTACGCAACACGGCAGGACGGCAGCGAGAGCGCGCTTGCGAGCGTCTGGCGCGAAAGCGCCGGGCGCGTCTGATCGTGCGATCGGACTTCAGCGAGCAGCTTCGGCAGGACGCGAGCGCGCGCGAACGTCTGGGCGAAGGCGCGCGGAGCAGCGGTCAGCAAGCGGACACGCGAGCGGCGCGATATGGCGGCGCGGCGCGGCGAGACCTCTGGCGTCACGGCGATCGAGCGTCTGTCTTCTTGGCGACAGCAAGGCTTTCTTTGGGACAGATCTGGGCGTCGCGGCGATCGGCTGGGCGTCGACGGCAGCGAGGCGATCTGTCTTCTTTGCGAAGAGCAACGCAAAGCTTTCTTGGGACGAATCTGGCGTCTGGCGATCGAGGCGATCTGTCTTTCTTGCTGGCTCGGCTACACTCGGCTGGCTGCAATCAACACAACACACACAACACACCTCTTTTCACTTGGCCAAACGCACACCAAACGGATGAGAAGAAGAAGAAGAAGATCAATACCTACCCTGAATGATGATGATCGAACCCAAGGAGATGCAAGGATGAAGAATCGGCAAGGAGAGCTTGGGAGAAAGCTTGGGCGGCCACAACTCTTTTGGAGAAGAAAACACAACAAACCTAATTTCTATTTCATTTAACCAAATGCACCAAACACCAAAGATCCAAGGTTAACTAAGATGTGATGCAGAAAGAGCAACAAGAGCACCTAATGGCTCAATTGGCACACCTCTCTACAAGCTTCCCAGGAGGCCCAGGTTCAAACCCCGGCTGCAGCACAATTTCCTTTATTTTTACTTTTGCATCAAACCTTGCTCAAACCAAACCTCAAACCCCTCCAAAAACCTACAAAAACCATCCAATAATTTTAGTAACTGGAAAAGACACAAACGACCCTGACGACCCGACCAAATTACCAAATTACCCCTAGGGCATACACGGAAGACCGGGAAGAAAAACTCACAGGTCGTTCTGATGGTTCAAGTGTTGATCTTGAACCTTAGCAGATTTTTTGATTGCCCAATGAGTAGCTGCAGAGTTCGTAGCCTTCGAGGAGGTTTCTGAGACATCTTTGTTCTCTTGTAAAGTGTTGTTGTTTTGCAGCCAGTAAGCCGGAACCCTGTGGTTAAGGGTGCAGCGAGCAGTGTTCCCATCGGACTTGATCCGTTGGTGGTTTCCCCAATTGTCTGGTAGAGTTGAGCACTCTTCTTATGGTGAGCTCCTAGAGCTGAGCTAGCTGCTGCATGTTGAGAGAGCCGGTCAGAGTTTGTTGAGCATCAAGTGGAGATGCAAGGGTAGGCAATGAGACTTCAGTTTGATGAGATGCCATAGTCAGGGTTGTTTGAGTTTTGAGCCCTTGTATGCCTAGCCATAGTTTTGTCACTTGAGGTTGTGACCTTGCTGGCCCCATTTGTAGTAAGATGTGGATTTGGTTGTAGTGGCACTTGAGGTGCATTGGTTGGTGTGCCGCTTTGCCACTAAGTCTGGCAAGCCTGAGTTTGGCATGGGTATAGCAGATGGTTCTATGACTCGTCCGGAGTTCAGCACTCCTTTAGCCTTTGGATCCGTTTGTGGCAGTTGCACCTGTTTAGGTCGTGAAAGAGAGCTAGTTCAGTGGTAGTCGTAGGACTACAAGCGAAAGGATGTTCGAGAGGAGTTGGAGCCTCTTCCCAGTGTTACCGGGGTAAGAGTGCGTCAGCAGGTTGAAGGTTGATAAGTGTTAGTGCTTGTGAGTCTCACGCTAGTGCTAAGGCCAGGAGATCTTTGTGGTTGGTAGTGCGGTCAACTACCTTCGAGTGCCTAAATCTGAGGAGAGTTGTGCATTGTAGATGCGAGTTTGGTCCAGCAGAGGGACCATGAGTTGGATGCCTATGAGATGAGTTGGATGCTTGTGAGATGAGTTGGATGCCGATGAGATGAGTTGGAAGCCTTATGAGATGAGTTAGATGCCTCATGGGATGAGTTGGATGTCTTATCTGTAAAGCACACTTGGTAGAGACCTTGCTATAAGGTAAGTTCGGTTTGGCATTGTTATGCTTTAGTAGAGCAAGGTTGCCACAGCTTTGAGTATTGTATAGGATGGAACACTTTTGGTGTTCTTTTGGTTGATTGCATCCCTGCCGGAAGTTAGTTGTTGCCTTTTTAGAAAGCACCTGCTAGTCTTGGATCTCTGAAGGAAGGTTGAGAGTTGTGCACACAAGTGTGTTTGTGCAGTTCGTTCTGGTGGCGAGAGTTTCGGAACCATGTAGGGTTTGCATTGGAGAACTGGTGCTCAGATCTTGGAGAAGTTGGACTCCAGGTGGATGTTGTAAGGCTTTAGTTGAGGTTGTAAGGATACCGTGCTTGTAGCCGGGTTGTTGCTTAGGCAAGTTTGGTTTAGTTGGACCTAAGCTTGGTTGGTGGAACCTCTTGTTGATCATGGTTGGAGTTCAGATGGTACTGAACAAATGGTGGTTGTAGCGAAGCCACGTAGTTCCTGACCGTAGTTGCTAAGAGTGTTGCTCGGAATCCTTACCCTGGGTGGAAGCTACGGTGTGGCTGATTCTTTGAGTAGGAGGATGACACATTCTGAAGCATTTCTGGTCTTTTTGGTTTCGAGGTTCGGAGCAGGCCAACATAGTTGTAATGCTGGAAAAAGGAGTTGTTTGTTTAGGCAGTTGGCTGTTAGACCGTTTGACGACAGTGCGTGTTTGAGGGTGCCGAAGAAACCCTAGTTGTGGAGAGCCTCACCAGAGCTCAGTCAGACCTAGGTCGTGAGTTCAGTTGGCAAGCCGAAGTCGTGTAGGTTGTAGACCTCGGGTGAGTTGCTAGTTAGTGTATCTTGTGCTCTGCCAGCCATTATTGGTATTCTGGTTCTTGGTAGTTGGTGTTAACCGGGTAGTGGCGTCACGTTTGTGAAGTTTCAGTTAAGCCTGTATGTGTTATCGTTTGGACTTGTGAGATGTGTTTCATATTTGAGGCAAGCTTCGTTCCGTTGCTTGCATGGAGATAAGTTTGGTGGAGGGAGCCCTCTGGGGCCCTGTTGTTATCAGGTTGACTTTTCAGTCAGTGATCTAGGTCGAGCTAGAGTTGAGTAGACCGACGTAGTTATGCAGTGTGCGGTTGCTTAGGCTACCGAGTTCGTAGCACTCAAGTTGTTGGTTTATAGGAGTCCGTGTGGAAGTTGGCAGCTGGTTGAGGTTGTTGTGTGAGTTCGGGTTTTTGGTGGATTAGTTTCTGTAGCTAGAGCTCGCACCTCGCCCAGGTGGAGATGTCATTACCGTGGAGTAGTGGCATGGCAGTTTCGGGCTAGAGTGGTTGGCACCAGGATGTGGCAACAAAGGTTATTCTAGGCAGTGCGTTCAAGGACCGTGGTTCTGGAGAGCGTTCGTAGAGGCTTGTGAGCCTAGTGCAGTTCCTGTAGTGTTTTCACCCTCTGACCGATGGTCTTTTGGGAGGAGTGAGCCAGATCCTTCAGAAGTTGTTGCGAGTTGGTGTTTCCGTGGTTAGGTAGAGGGAGACCAGTGTTGGTTTTATGAGGTTGCTTTGGGTAGCAATTCCCAGCTGTTAGTTCTTATGGTTCCGTTGAGGCGTTGTATGATAAATGTTGCAGGTTTCTAGTGTTGTGAGAAAAGGTTGGTGACCGTCAGTTTTTGGATCCTGAGTTGCTGCAGATTGGCAAAGAGATGCGAAAGCGAAGATTAGAGCTCGTTGTGTCATTTCAGAGCGAGAGCGAGAGAAGAAGAGGTACGCCGATGTCTGGGCGTCGAGTTTTAGAGTTTGAGGTTGGACAGTGCGTGTTTTTAAGGTTGCACTGATGTGAGGTGTGTTGAGGTTTGGTAAGCGTGGGAAGTTGAGTCCCCGTTTTGTTGGCCCATTTGAGTTTCTCGAGAAGATTGGCAGAGTTGCATTGTAAAGACCCGACCCAAAAGGGGCTCTAAATGGGCCTTTACCCCAATGCATGTATTCAAAATAAAAGACATTATGAAAAATAAGTTTGGATCCCAAGTAAAAACAGAAACATTCAACAATCAAAACATACATTTCTAAAAGCATACTACGATCGAGATTTATTTAAACCATTTAAACATTCCACAAGTACAAATATCTTGGAATCCATAAAACGTAAGAAAACATCCTAGGGCTCCGTGCCCGTCTACATGCATTCGGAAAATAACAAAAGTCAAGAGTCATGATATAATAAAATGGTCGAGATGACAAAGAGATTCCATGATCACGGCTCCTCCTTGACCATCTGTCTCCCGCTTTGGTTACCCTGTGGAAAACCACGAGAATAAGGGTGAGTAACGAATTACTCAAGTAAGAATCCCAAACCGGGGTACAATACGATATACATGATCATCTAGAAGAATGTATGCAAGCAATGAGTATAAACACGAATAGAGCACATAGCTTAAGTCCACACTTGGACCTCGGATGCCAACTCGTGGTCTTAGTCCGGAAATAAATCCACCACACAATACGCCCTATACGAGAAACGAGTCCCGGCCTCACTTTCTCTACATCGATCGAAAGGTGCACTAGCTCAAGATCCCGAGGAGCTCTCCGGTCGTGTTGTAATGAGCGTAAGCGCGCCTTTGCGTGCTCTGCGCACTATGGGTGCCGGTCTAGTGGCAAGCTGCCCATGTCCGTCCACCACGCCTAACTAAATCTCGGATCGGTGTCACCGACATAGGGGTGTGAGACTGGACACGTGAACTATGTCGGCTGAACCACACTTTGAGGCTAAGGAATCGGTCGTGGTAGGCTTACACCGAGAAGCCGTCCTTGCCCTATCGGTGGTAATCAAGGGCTACGGCCGAACACGCCGAGGACGTGTCGATCGCCGGGGATGAGGCAATGCCAAGTCATCATCCCGACCGTTGGGGCATTTAACGATCCGCCACCCTCACCCAAGATTGCGGGGCGGCCGTTAGGGTTAGCTAAACCCTAACGGGATCGGGACGAGTACCATCTCGTCAATGCGTCCACTGCTCGGGGATGCAAGTTACGTTATGCATCCGGCCCGGATGATGCTACCTACGAACTCTAAACCATAGCAATAATAACAATTCAATCAATGCGGTCCAATACGTGCTCAATGAGATACAAGGAACCTAGCATGATACTACGAAGCAAGAACAGATATCGAACATGCGAGAATGGAACAACCTAGCTTGGGCTAACATGAGAAACAATACAAGAGTTCATGCCATCAGAATTGAGCGAGAGCACCTAGGGCTAAACATGCTAATAATCATACACGGGCATACAAAACAACAATCACAAATATACCGCAGGGGCCACACAACTCGGTAAGAAATCCTTACCTTGGTGGGAGGCTTCTACACACAAATCCTAAGTTGCGGAACAATCCCGAGCTAGCGGCGGGAACCTAACAAACCAATAATAGTCAATACCTAAAAAGTCTAAAAACAATAGAAACAACAAGCTCGGCTCAAAGGGAACTCACGCGCGCACGGCGACACGAGCTTGGAGCCTGCGCAGCAAGCCGCACGCAGCAGTGGGTGGCGCCGCACAGCAGGTGCTGCTAGCTGCCCGGCGCTGGCCGCACTGTTTCTGGCGAGGACGCGCGGGCGCGGGCGAGCGTCTGGGCGAAGGTGCGCGGGCGCTGGCGTCTGGCGTCTGCTGCTGCGCGCGATCTGGCACGACGACGAGCGATGGCGTGCGGGAGGGCTACGACGGTGGATCTGGCGCGACCTAGCGAGCGATGGTGTCGCGAAGCGATCCGGCGGCGATGGCGTCTGCGGCGATCTAGCGAAAAATGCTTTGTCCGCTTTGGCGTGCGGCAGGGGCTGCTTCAACAGATCTGGGCGAGGGGCTGGCCGGCTGGACGGCGACGATGGCTGCTGGCTGGCTTCTCTCGGCTGGCTGCAAACCACACAACACACACAACACTCTACTTCTTACCTTCGGCCAGCATCAATAACCAAATGAGGAGATGAAGAGGATGAAGACTTACCCGGAATGATGATGATCGAACCCAAGGAGATGCAAGGGAAAGAAGAATCGGCAAAGGCTATGGAGAGGAAAGCTTGCGGCCCAAGAGGTGATTTGGAGAAGAAGATGGAATAAACCTAATTTCTATTTCATTTAACCAAATGCACCAAAACTCCAAAATCCAAGGCTAACCATAAGATGATGCAGGAAGAGCAACAAGAGCACCTAATGGCTCAATTGGCACACATCCCCACAAGCTTTCCAGGAGACCCGGGTTCAAACCCCGGCTGCAGCACAATTTCCTTTATTTTTACTTTTGCATCAAACCTTGCTCAAACCAAACCACAAATCCTTCCAAAAACCTACATAAATCCATCCAATAATTTTAGCAACTGGAAAAAGACATAAACGGCCCTGACGGCCCGACCAAATTACTAAAATACCCCTAGGGCATACCTGGAAGACCGGGATGAAAACCTGGGTCGTTACATGCATATTGGTTACTTCTTCCCCGTCATTGTCAGCTGTGCATAGTGTTTTCATATATCGATGCTGAGGCAGTATGTGCCGGACCCATCGCTCATTGTGGACTTTGAGCCTTTGCAGCTAAATGAGGATTTGAGCTTCGAGGGGAAGCCTGTGAGTATTTTGGTCTTTGAGACGAAGACGTTGCGTAATCGTGAGACCCATTTGGTAAAAGTTCAGTGGAGGAGTCAGAGTTCTGAGGAAGCTGCTTGTGAGCGGGGTGGACGAGGTGAGGTTGCAGTATCCTGAGCTGTTTCAGTCTTAAGGACTTTCGAGGACGAAAGTCATAAAAAGGAGGGAATATTGTAACGGCCCAGGTTTTCATCCCGATCTTCCAGGTATGCCCTAGAGGTATTTTGGTAATTTGGTCGGGTCGTCAGGGCCGTTTATGTACTTTTTCAGTTGCTAAAATTATTGGTTGGTCTTAAGTAGGATTTTGATGCTTTGTGGATGTATTTGGGCATGGTGAGATGCAAAAGAAAAATTGGGAAATAAAGTGAAGCAGTTGGGTTTCAAACCCAGGTAGTCTGGGAAGTCAGTTGTGTGTCGTTGCAGGTTGAGCCTCGAGCTGTTCTTGTTACTCTTTCCGCGACATATCTTGGTTAGCCTTGAGTCCTTTGGTTTTTGGTGCATTTGTTTAAATGATAGGAAATTAGGCTTTTTTGAGTTTCTTCTCCAAACTCCATGGCCGCCCAACCCTCTTCTCTCAAGCCCCTTAAGTGTGTCTTCTCCCGACAGCCCCACCGACCGTCGTCCCGGCCAGCCAAGCAACCCACCAAAGCAAAATGAGTCGAGCGGCCAGACCTGGATGGCACCAAAGAAATCATCATCGTCAAGAAGAGACGCCCGGCCAAAGAAGATGTCTGGCTGCGCAGCCAGAGCGCTTCAGACGCAAAGTTGCTCGCACTCAGCTCTCGTCAGACGCCAGCCAGCGCACAGACGCTCCGCGTTCGCCGTCATGTCTGCGCCGCGCGCGCCTTTGTCTCTCGCTCAGAGCTCGTCCGCGCCCAGCAAAGATGTGCCAAAGACGCCCAATCGCATCCAGCGCCCTCACAAAAGACGCCCGGCGGTGCCTAGTGCGCGTCACGACTGTCCGTCCGCGCGTCAGATGTGCCGTGTGAGTTTGTAAAGACCCGACCCAAAAGGGGCTCTAAATAGGCCTTTACCCCAATGCATGCATTCAAAGGAAAGGATAATATGCAAATAAGTTTTCAGATTCCCAATTAAAACAAAACAATCAAGGTTCAATCGAAAATCAATATAGTTTGTTTGAAACTCGTCCCTGTCTCCAAGCACTGTTTCAAGGCAAATACATTTCCAAAACGTACACTCTGATCAGAGATTTATTAAAACATTTGAAACATCCTCAAATTCAATAAAGCGGGAATCCACAAAATCATTCAGAAAACATCCTAGGGCTCCGTGCCCGGCTACATGCATTCTTGATCACCTCGCCTTTGTGTTGTTTGATTCGGGTTCCACCCATTCTTTTGTTTCTGCTGTTTTTGCTGAGCATGCTTGCATGAATTTAGAGCCTCTAGGTTTTGAGTTATTTGTCGCTACTCCCTCGGGAACTAGTATGTTTGGCTAGCTGAAGGTAAGGGATGGTCGGATACAGGTGTCCGACGAGACTCTACAGGTTACCCTCATAGTGTTAGCTATGAGTGGTTTTGATGTGATCCTCGGCATGGATTGGTTAGCCGATAACCACGCTATGATTGACTGTCGCTGCAAGGAGGTGTTGTTCAGGCCGCCAGGTAGGCCTAGCTTTAAATTTCGGGGCACCCAGAGTGGGGTGTGTCCGCCGGTGATTTCGGCAGTTAAAGCTCACCGTTTGTTAGCTTGAGGAGCTTGGGGTTTCTTAGCTAAGTTGACCGGGGGGAACCGTGACCGATTATCATCGGCGAGTGCCCATAGTGCAAGAGTTTGTAGATGTTTTCCCGAAGAGTTGCACAGTCCGATGCCGACGAGGAGGTGGATTTCTCAATAGAGCTTGAGCGGGGACTCGCCCTATCTCGAAAGCTCCTTATCGTATGGCGCCAGTGAGTGAAAGAGTTAAAGGAACAGTGCGAGGAGTTGCTTGACAAAGGATTTATTAGGCCGAGTGTGTCCTCGTGGGGAGCACCGTCTTTGTTTGTTAAGAAAAAGGATGGCTCGATGCGTCTATGCATCGATTACGAGGAACCGAACAAGGTAACCATTAAGAACAAGTATCCGGCGCCTCGTATCGATGACTGTTTGACCAGCTCCGTGGAGCTTGTGTGTTTTCGAAGATTGACTTGAGGTCGGGCTACCACCGATTGAGGATTCGGGATGCGAATATCCCCAAGACAGCGTTCAAGTCGAGGTATGGACATTATGAGTTCGTAGTCATGTCTTTGGTGATTTAACGCCCCAGTGCATTCATGGACATGATGGGCCAGAGTGTTCAAGGCGTTCTTGGACCGCTTTGTCATCGTGTTCATAGATGACATTCTTGTGTACTCTAAGTCTAAGGAGGACCATGCCTCGCACCTAAAGGCGATTTTGGCGACCTTGCGCGAACAAGCTCTATGCGAAGTTCTCAAAGTGTGACTTTTGGATTGAGGAGGTAGCTTTCCTAGGACACGTTGTGTCTAAGGAGGGAGTGGCTGTGGACCCTTCCAAGGTAGAGGCCGTTAGCTCGTGGGCCAGACCGACGACTGTGTCAGAGATTCGTAGCTTCCTGGGTCTGGCCGGATATTACCGCCGCTTCGTTCAGAACTTCTCTGCTATAGCCACCCCGCTTACTCGATTGACGAGGAAGGGTGTCGATTTCGTTTAAGATAAGAAGTGCGACGAGAGTTTTGCTAAGCTGAAGAGCAGCTTGACGTATGCGCCAGTGTTGGCAGTTCCAGAGGGAACCGGGGGTTTCGTGGTGTACAGTGATGCCAGCAAGTTTGGTTTGGGATGCGTTCTGATGCAACACGGTAAAGTGATAGCGTCACGCCTCGAGGCGCTTGAAACAAAGACGAGCGTAACTATCCGACTCATGATATGGAGTTGGCAGCGGTCGTCTTTGCGCTTAAGATCTGGAGGCACTACTTGTATGGGGAAAAGATTCAGATTTTCTCGGACCACCAAAGCCTCAAGTACTTCTTCACTCAGAAGGACCTGAACATGAGGCAGAGAAGGTAGTTGGAGCTTGTAAAAGATTACGACTGTGAGATCCTGTCACCCTGGAAAGGCAAATGTTGTGGCGGATGCACTAAGTAGAAAGACCTCGCATCTAGCAACGTTGGCAAATCCCAAGAGTATCATAAGGAAAGACCTCGAGAGAGCAGAAATAGCAGTGTTGTTAAGGGATGTTACCGCCAGGGTAGCTCAGTTGACCATCCAGCCTGCGGTAAGGCAAAGGGTTATTGACAGCCAGTTGAATGATCCTAAGTTGAAAAGTTTGTATGAGAGGGTCCAGGCTGATGGTGACTTTGATTTTGAGATATTTGCAGATGGTGGCTTGAGATATAAGGGTCGGCTATGTGTCCTAGCCGATGCCGGTATTCGTTCGGAGTTGTTGACCGAGGCTCACACCTCGCCTTTTGCATGGCACCCGGGGGGTAACAAGATGTACCAAGATCTTAAGCAGACCTTTTGGTGGATGGGGATGAAGAGAGAGATTGCCGAGTTTGTCAGTCGGTGTCTCACTTGTCAGCAAGTGAAGGCGCCTAGCGGCCAAAGAGTTTGCTACAGTCGCTCGGTGTGCCACAGTGGAAGTGGGAGGAAATTACCATGGATTTTATTTCGAGTTTGCCCGAGAACCCCTAGAGGATATGCACATATTTGGGTGATCGTTGATAGGTTGACTAAGTGTGCACACTTCATTCCGGGCAGGATAAACTACACCGTGGAGCAGTGGGCACAGTTGTTCCTTGAGCAGATAGTAAGGTACCACGGAGTGCCAGTTAAAATTATCTCCGACCGAGACTCCCGTTTTACATCACGGTTTTGGAAAGCCCTTCAGCGAGTTTTGCACAGAGTGCGGCTACAATCTGACCTTCCACCCACAGATCCGATGGCGGTGGCGGGCGTAAATCGATCTTAGAGGATATGTTGCGAGCCCGTGTGTTGGATTTCCGGCGATTGGGACAAGATTTGTATTTGATGGAGTTTGCCTACAACAATAGTTTTCAGTCGACCATTCAGATGGCACCGTTTGAAGCGTTGTATGGTAAGCGCTGCAGATCCCCGATGATGCAGGAAGAGGTTGAGACAGGCGGTATTGGGTCCGAGTTGCGCCTGGGCTTGACCAATGAGGCTCATCCCCGAAAATCGAGCTCGTATGTTGATCGCGCAGAGCAGCGCGAGAAGAGCTATGCCGATGTCGACGTAGAGTTGGAATTTGAGGTTGGCGGCCACGTGTTCCTTAAAGTAGCTCCGTCGTGCGTGGAGTTACGAGGTTTGGTAGGAAGGGGAAACTGAGCCCCAGGTTTGTGGGACCATTCGAGATCCTCGAGAGGATTGGGGCTGTAGCTTACCGATTAGCATTGCCGCCATCCTTGGCTGCAGTGCATAGTGTGTTTCACGTTTCGATGCTCTGCCAGTATGTGGTAGACCCTTCGCATGTCATTGATTTCGAGCCTTTGCAGCTAAACCATGACCTGAGCTTCGAGGAAAAACCCATAAAGATTTTAGCATTTGAAAAGAAAGTCTTGAGAAACCGAGCTATCGAGTTAGTGAAAGTGTAGTGGCGGAACCAGGGAGTTGACGAAGCTACTTGGGAGTTGGAGGGGGAGATGAGGAGGTATTACCCAGTTGTTGTTTTAGTACAACGACTTAGGGACGGAAGTCTTCTAAGGAGGGAGTATTGTAATGACCCGTTTTACTGATTGAACATAAAAATTAGGTTTGTATATATTTTATTTTGAAACGTGTTGTTGGGAGGACTCGAACCCTTGGCCTAAAAGGGGTGGGAAGCTTGGAATTAAATAAAGAAAATAAGTACGTCCGCCGGGGCTCGAAGGGGGGGAAGCCTTGGGAAGGGAATTTGGGATTCCCAAGACTTATTTAATTTGAGGAAGGAAAAAAAAAGGGAAAAAAAAGAAAGCTTCACTCGCAAAAACCCTCACCCTCTCCCCACACCCTCGCCACCACGCCGTCGCCGGCCCATCGCGCCCCACCCGGCGCTCGGCCGACCAAATGCCTAAGCGCCGGCGAGCACCTTTGCCAAACACCAGAGCTCGCCGCCGTCCGTCGCCTACACAGCGCGCCCCAGAGTCGCTCCGACCGACCGCATCCACGAGACCGCGTCCCAGAGCACCCACCGTATGTCGTCCGTCCATTACCACGCTGCCGCCGCGACGCCGCTGCTCCAAAGAAGCCCACTCGCCCGCACCGGTTCTCGTCCACACGCGACGCCCGCTCAAAGACACCAAAGACTGCGTTAAGGTCGCAGCGCCAAGACGCGCCGACCGCGTCTGCACGCCCGTTTGCCCGGCCGCACATCCTGCCTGCCGTGTTGCCGAGGGTCACGCGCTCGCGCCAGCGCCCTCTTGTACCAAGTACCAAAGAATACAGCCCAGCGCTTCGACCGCACGCGACAAGAAATTTCGTAGCTCCGCACACATGCCTTCTCGGTTGGTAAATTCCCGAGCCTCCACCCTTTGGATTTTATGTTCTTTATAGCTGTTGTTGGTTAATTAGGTTGAATTTATTACTTGCTTAGGTTGTCGGGTTCGCTTAGAAGCTCGAGAGTCATCCGTCGATTGTTGGTTCTATTCACTTCCAGGTAAGGATTTCTTACCGGGGTTGTGTGGACCCTGCGAATACTTGATAGCATGCTATGTGTTGTGTTTGTATGAAATTGCTAGTGGATAGGTTGCTTGTTCTTTCTTGTTTTCAGATGGTTTTTGTGCTTGTGATTCCTGATATATCCTGTTAGTTTCATGCTTGGGGTTAAATTGTCTCGGCATAACCGTGACCATGTTATCCTGTTAGTGCCATGCTAGGAATTGGCGGGTGATGTATGGTGTAAGAGATTGTAGGGGTAACTAGTGCTTCCCGCTCGGGTAAGACCCCGATGGACACCCGGAGGTGTAAGACCCTGATGGGCATCCTAGGTGTGTAAGTCCCCGATGGGCATCACTGAGTTGGAGGTGTAAGACCCTGATGGGCATCCTAGGTGTATAAGTCCCCGATGGGCATCACTGAGTTGGAGGTGTAAGACCCTGATGGGCATCCTAGGTGTATAAGTCCCTGACGGGCAACACTGAGTCCTAGGTTGTGTAAGGCTCGAAGGACACCCAGGTGTGGAACCTAGGGTAGTTGGTAGTTGTAAGTCTCGAATAGGCAAGCCCCAAGAGTGGCGTTCAGTTGACCCATCTGTTTGCTCTGAGTCATTGCATGGTTGCATGTCCGTGTGCTAAATGATATGTTTTCGTATTGTACCCCGGTTGGGGATTCTTACTGAGTAACTCGTTGTTCACCCTTATTTTCTGTGGTTTTCCACCAGGTAACATGGGACATAGGTAGGATGGCTAGGAGGAGGCGGCTGGATGATCATGGATAGCTGACTCTGGGATGCATGTTCTTTTATTGTTTTCTTTATGATTTAGCATGTAGTGGGACTTGAGTCCCTAGAGAAGCACTCAAACTATTTTATGGTTCTCGTATCGTACTCTTGTTTTGTTTTAAGAAAAGCACTGATCAGTCAATTACTCTTTGATTTTTATATTGGTTTTTTTTTTGGGTTGTTTAAAATTCTGTTGATTGCAAAGTTTTAAATTGGTACGTTGGATGGTGTTTTACATTCCTAGACATGCATGCTAAGTAAGGATCTAGGTTAGAGACCGTTTCTCTTGGGTCGGGTCCTTACAGTTGGTATCAGAGCCCAGAGTTATAGGTTCTGTAGACTGACCTGCAGTTGTAGGTTGTTTTCCATGATCATCAGCGCTCTGCAAGCCATCAGGTACGTCTGAACGTTTAAGGTTAAGGGTTAAGAATTACAATACCGTTTGCACCTTGCATGTATATGACTTGTTGTTGAGGAGCAGGGAAAACAAGTTCTGACTCATTGTTGGTTTGGGTGTAGATTGTCAGTATCCCAGTCACTCGTAGAGGGCAGGGAGGCTCGAGGCCGACCAGCCAGGGCATTCGTATTGATTCTGACACGGGAGGGACGTTGTCCCAAGGCGATCTTGATGTTAGGCCGCCCTCTGAGCCCTCTCGCATGTTGCCCGGTGAGGGCGTGGAGGCAACTCAGCCTCGGGAGGCTGCACCGGGAGTTGCTTTTGTGGAGTCCATGAGGGCTCTTATGGTTGGGTTGCTGTCTGACCAGAGGGCCGAGCAGAGGGCTGAGACGCAGGCTCTGTTAGTAGCCACGAGAGGAGGAGTCCCGAGTTCGAGATAGAGCAGCGGTGATCGAGTTGGTTCAAATGAGGATCTGCAGCGCCACCACCGATCGCCCAACTCGGCGAGAGCCAATTGTGAACGAGGGCCGTTGTGGCGGAAGGTGCTTGAGGATTTGGGCAAGTGGCTAAAAGATTTCGTCAAATGGAAGCCGGAGAAGTTTAGTGCCCCTAGAGAACCACCGTAGCGGCACGGTGTGGATTGCCGAGCTAGAGTATACTTTTATGGTGATGGCTTGTCTGAGGTGCAATGAGCTCGATGTGCAAACTCATGCGTTAGTTGAAACAGCTAAGTGGTGGTGGGATTCCACCTTGAGTGAGAGACCGGCTGGGTCTCCACCTACCACCTGGGAATTCTTCAAGGCTGAGTTCAAGGAAAAATTTATCAGTGAAGAAGCAAAAGAAAAGATGATTGAGCTGTTTTCAAACCTTAAGTAGTGCCGGGTGTTTGCCACCACTCGCCAGGAGGCGGAGCGTCATGATGATGATGCGATTCTTGTCTGCGCTTGTCTTACAAACATTATGCATTTGTATTGTTTGATTCGGGTTCGACCCATTCCTTTGTTTCTGATGCATTCGTTAGACAAGCTTGTGTGGAACTCGAACCTCTAGGATTTGAGCTGTGTGTTGCCACTCCCTCGGGTGTGAGTATGTTAGCTAGCCATAGAGTTAAGCATGGCCAGATACAGATATCTGATTAGATTTTAGAGGCTACCCTCATAGTTCTGTCTATGAGCGGTTTCGATGTGATCCTCGGTATGGATTGGTTGGCAGAGAACCACGCATTGATAGACTGCCTCCGGAAAGAAGTGGTGTTTAGGCCGCCTCAGAAGCTGAGCTTCAAGTTTCGCGGTGTCCAGGGCGGAACTTACCCGCCATTGATCTCAGCAGTGAAAGCCCATAGATTGTTAGCTCAAAGAGCTTGGGGCTTCTTGGCAAAGCTGTCAGGAGATAGTAGTACTGCGTTGACTGTTGACATGGTCCCTGTGGTGCAAGAGTTTGCAGATGTTTTCCCTAAGAGTTGTCGGGTTTACCCCAGGCGGAGTTAGACTTCACCATCGAGTGGAGCCGGGGACTCTTCCCATTTCTAAAGCCCCGTGTCGTATGGCACTAGCCGAGTTAAAAGAGCTCAAAGTGCGCTTGCAAGAGATGTTGGATCGAGGTTTCATCCGACCGAGTGTGTCCCCGTGGGAGCACACTCATCTGTTTGTTAAGAAGAAGGATGGATCCATGCGTCGTATATAGACTACAGAGAGTGAATAAAGTCACGGTGAAGAATAAGTATCCTGCCAGCGTATTGATGATCTGTTCGATCACTTCGTGGGGAGCCTCGGTGTTTTCTAAGATTGATTTGAGGTCGTGGTACCATCAACCGAGGATCCGAGATGCGAGATATCCCGGAAGACCGCGTTCAGATCGAGGTATGGTCATTATGAGTTCGTGGTCATGTCTTTTGGACTAACGAACGCCCCCGCAGCGTTTATGGACATGATGGACAGAGTGTTCAAGGCATTCTTGGACAACTTTGTCATCGTATTCATAGACGACATTTTGATTTATTCCAGGACAAAGGAGGACCATGCTTCGCATTTGAGGCTCGTTTTGACAGCATTGCGAGAGAACCAGTTGTTCGCAAAGTTCTCTAAGTGTGAATTCTAGCTAGAGAGAGTAGCCTTCCTTGGGCATATAGTGTCGGCAGATGGTGTAGCGGTGAACCCCGCAAAGATAGAGGCAGTTTGCTCTTGGGCGAGACCGACGACGGTAGCCGAGATACGCACTTTCTGGGGACTGGCGCGAGTTATTACCGGCGTTTCGTGAAAGACTTTTCCGCTAAGCAGCACCCCTAACCCGTCGACAAAGAAGGGTGTTGACTTTGTTTGGGATGCTAGATGTGAGAAAGTTTTGCCCACTTTAAGCTCGGTTTGATGACAAGACTGTGTTGGCGATTCGGAAAGGAATAGGAGGTTTCGTAGATTATAGTGATGCTTCCAAGTATGGTTTAGGCCGTGTGTTGATGCAAAGATGGGAAGGTGATAGCTTATGCTTCCCGACGGTTGAAGCCTTATGAGAAGAACTATCCAACTCATGATATGGAGTTGGCTGCAGCTTGTTTTTTGCCCTAAAGATTTGGAGACACTACTTATATGGTGAGAGGATTCAGTTGTTCACGGACCACCGTGAGCCTCAAATATTTCTTCACTCGTAAGAAGTTGAACATGAGGCATAGGAGGTGGCTCGAGTTAGTAAAGGACTACGATCGTGAGATCTTGTATCATCCCTAAAAAGCCAACGTTGTGGGCGATGCGGCCGAGTAGGAAGACGTCGCATTCAGCGGCTTTCTTTGAGCTCCCAAGTTGAGTTGCGGAAAGAGCTTGAGCGTACCGATATCGCGAGTTTGGTGGGAGAGGTTACCGCCGCCAGGTAGCCCATGACTATCGGTTCACCCTCGCTTAAGCGAGAGGATCATCGGCAAAAGTTGAGTGATCCTAAGTTAAAGAGATTGCTCGAGAGAGTTGAGGCTGATGGAGATTTCGACTTTGTTGTGGCACCAGACGGAGGCTTGAGATACAGAGGTCGGTTGTGCGTCTCGGACAACGCAGGGATTCGAGCCGAGTTGCTCATCGAGGCACATAGTTCCCCTTTCACTTGGCACCCAGGAGGTACCAAGATGTATCAGGACCTCAAGCAGGCGTTTTGGTGGATGGGCATGAAGCGGGATATAGCAGAGTTTGTTAGCCGGTGTCTCACTTGTCAGCAAGTGAAGGCTCCCAGGCAGAAGCCTGCAGGTTTATTGCAGCCATTAAGTGTTCCACATTGGAAGTGGGACGAGATTTTGATGGATTATATCTCTGGGTTGCCGAGGACACCGAGAAGGTTTACTCAGATATGGGTAGTAGTGGACCGGCTGACTAAGAGTGCACACTTTATTCTCGGGAGGATTAGTTATACCGTGGAACAGTGGGCACAGTTATTCCTTGAGCAGATTGTGCGGTACCATGGGGTACCCGCGAAGATAGTGTCAGATCGGGATTCTCGGTTCACATCTCGCTTCTGTAGAGTGCTCCATAAGGGTTTGGGAACTGAGTGCAGCTTCAGCACTGCCTTCCACCCTCAAACCGATGGTCAGACTGAGAGGGTGAATCAGATTCTGGAAGATATGTTTAGAGCCTGTGTTTTGGATTTTCCAGCGATTTGGGACCATGACACAGATTTGATGGAGTTCGCTTACAACAACAGCTATCAGGCAACTATTCAGATGGCCCCATTCGAGGCGTGTTATGGTAAGCGTTGCAGATCCCCAGTGTTCTGGGAAGAGGTCGGTGATAGACAAGTTCTGGGACCCGAGTTGCTTCAGATGACGAACGACGCAGTGCAGATGATCAGGGCTCGCATGTTGACAGCACAAAGTAGGCAGAAAAGTTACGCCGATGTGAGGCGTAGGGGTTTGGAGTTTGTGGTGGGTCAACATGTTTTTCTGAAGGTAGCACCTATGCGTGGGGTGTTAAGGTTTGGAAAGCGAGGCAAGTTGAGCCCCAGGTTTGTAGGGCCTTTTGAGATCCTTGAGCGGATCGGAGCAGTGGCCTATCGGTTAGCTTTACCCCCGTCCTTAGCGACGGTGCATAATGTGTTCCACGTTTCGATGCTGAGAAAGTACGTGGCAGATCCGACGCATGTGCTAGAGCATGAGCCCTTAGAGTTGAGTAAAGATTTATCCTTCGAGGAGAAGCCCGTGCAGATTTTGGCTTATGAGCGCAAGGTATTGCGCAACCGAGATAAGTTTAGTAAAGGTTCTTTGGAGGCATCGAGGCGGAGGAAGCGCGTGGGAGCTAGAGGATGAGATGAGGACTCATTACCAAGAGCTGTTCCAGTCTTAGGACTTTCGGGGACGAAAGTCTTTTAAGGAGGGAGTATTGTAACGGCCCAATTTTCCATTCCGTTTCCTGTACTCGATTGAGTGATTGGGGCAATCGGTTGGGCCGTTAGTGTAACAACCCGATTTCCTATTCCGATTTTGAGGTGCCTTGGGTCAAGATTCAGCTTGTTTGGTTGGGTTTTAGAGCCGTTTAGCCCCTTGGGGGTATTTTGGTCTTTTGCTCTCCGGCAGATTTGTGGTTTTCGTGGCTTGAGGTAGCTCCTGCCTTTGTCGAGGCTTGTTTGTTGGTGGTCATGAGTCCCGAGATGTTTGGGCTAGTCGTTTGGAAATTCGGTTGTGGTTTTGGGTTTTGGCAAAGTGATGGTTGTTTGGGTGTTTCCTTTGGGTTTCGAGCCTTGAGCCTTTAGTGTTGCTTTGGGAGTTGGATTTAAGTGAGTTTGATTGATTGGAAAAGATTTCTTTGATCGGGTCTCGAAGGAGGAAGCCGGGAAATGGGATTTTGAGGTTTTAAAGTGGATAAGGATGGAAAATGGATTTAAAAATCCCATTTTTCCCTTTTTTCCCATTTTCCTTTTTATTTCTCTTTTTCTTTTCTTTTTCCCCAAAATGCATTTTTCTCTCTCCTTCTCTCTCTCTCCCCGAGCACCCCCACCTAGCCCACCCTAGCCATGGCTCGCCCGACCCGGCCTGCGGCCTTGGCTCGCCACGCCCACTAGCAGCCCGAGCCCAGCGTCGCGAGCGGCCGAGAGCTCGCCCGGCGCCCGCGCGCCCACGCCTCGCCCGGCCCGAGCATCGCGCGCCCTCGCTTAGCGTCGCCCGGCTCGCGCGCCTCGCCTGCCACGTCCGTGTCGCCCGGTGCGCCTTCGCGCGCGAGCCGCGCCACGATGTCGCGTCGCGTCGCCGAGCCTCGCCTCGCTCGCTCGACGCGCGCGTCCAGCGCGAATCTCGCGCCCCGCGTCGTCGCGCGCGCTCGCGCCAGCGCCGCCCTCTCTGTCTTGAAACGCGCGCGCGCGCCAGCGCGCCAGCAGAAAACAAGCTCCGCGCCGCGCGCGCAGCGCTGTCGCGTGCGGCCAGCGCCCCTCGCGCGCGGCTTCGCGCCCAGCGTTCGTGCCCGCGCGCCCAGCCCAGCGCCCCCAAGGCCCTGGCGCGCCCGGCCCGCCTTTTTGCTCGCCTAGCCCGTGGCAAATGCGCTGTTCGAGTGTCGGCCGCGCCTCGTGAGTTGCTCCCGAGCCGAGCCTGTTTATTTTAGTGTATTTAGGGCTATTTTATGATTATTGATGTTTTTGCTTGGCTCGATATAGGTTGCTCGGGTTCGATCGCGAGCTAATTTATTGTGTGTTGTTGCCTTCCGACCGGTAAGGATTTCTTACCGGAGTTGTGTGGGCCTGCGATATTGTCATGATTTTGCCTTGCTTGTTTGTTTGTTATTATGAGCATGATAATAATAGAGCGACTTTGATTGATTTTCTGCTAGCATGTTTGCTTGATATTACATGTTAGTGCCATGCTAGGTTTGTTCTGTAGGCATGCTTATGATTCTGCTTAAGCTCGTAGTATCATGCTAGGTAGTGTGATTGATGTCGGTTTTGCTTGCTAGCCGGGAATCATTGCTTTTTCCTGTACTCTTAGATAGAGTTGTAGGGTTTGTCATCATCCGGTGGCTGAGCGGACATAACGTACTTTGTCCCCACCGATCGGGAGTAGTGTGCGACGCATAACGTATCTTGCTTCCCCGGTCACTAAGGTGGATTTAGCTCGGTCGGGAATAAAGTGTCTTGCAGACATAACGTATCTTGCTACCCCGCCCACCGACCAGCCGGTTGTGGAATTAGCTACCCACTTCGGCATAGCCTAGTTTGTAGCCTTTGCTAGAGCGGAACCACCTTGCCACGGTGTAAGCTGCCTTTGCCGGTTCTTAGCTTCGTGTCGGTGGACCAGTGCCGCACAGATGAGCGCCGAGGGCCTCGCGCTCTCGTGATCGGTGACACCGCTTCCGAGTCTTAGGCATGCGTGCTGCCCGCGTAGTTTTGCCCTTAGGCCCCGCATTTACGCCGGTTGCGAGAAGAGCATGCGGTGTGCGCGCACAGCGTTAGATGCCGGATCGGAGAGCTCCTTCCGGCTAATGTTCGTGAGTACACCATTCCTTCCGTTAGAGCGACTTCGGTACTCTCCGTAAGTCCAGTTAGCAAGGGTAAGAGGCCCTTGAGGACATCCTTGGGATCGGTTTTGAGCTGATCGGTTTAGGCGAGGAGAAAGACCCTCGAGAGATGTCCCGAGATTGGTTAGGATAACCAATCATTAGGCCGGAAGTAGGAGACTTCCGATGATTCCGGAAGTAGGAGACTTAGATGGCTCCGATCTTTCTTTGTAAGCTCGTTGAGCTATGATCCATGTTGGTAGCCGCTTTGCTTGCATGCTTTGGTTCTAGATGATTGATTATATCGTATTGTACCCGGTTGGGGATTCTTCTTGAGTAATTCGTTACTCACCCTTACTTATCTTTCAGAAACCATGGCGCGAGGCGGCGGGATGGCTGGAGGAGGAGCTGTGATCATGGAAACCCGTTGTTCAACTCTGAGATTTATGTTTATGTTTTAAATGTCCTCTGAATGCATGTAGTTGGGCACGGAGCCCTAGGTTGTTTTATGAATGTATTTCCGGATTCTAGCATTGTTGTAAATGTTGTAAAGTTGTATGTTTTTAAATAAATCTCTGATCAGAGTAAGTTTTGGAAATGTATTTGTCTTGGAACAGGTGCTTGGAAACAGGGACAGGTTTCAAGAATTTTGTATTGACTTTTTAAATGAACTCTTGCCGGTTTTTGGTTTTTACTTAGAATCCGAAACAACCCTATTGCAAATTCTAGTGTTGATTTGTATGCATGCATTGAGGTAAGGGCCCATTTAGAGCCCCATTCGGGTCGGGTCCTTCACGCTTGGTATCGAGCTCGAGTCATAGATTACGTGAGCCCGACCTTTTGTTGTAGGTCGTTTTTCCATGATCATCGGCACTCAAGCGGTCATCAGTGCGCCTAAATTCTTGTTTTAAAGAAAAGGGGTAAGAATTTACAATACTTTTCATCTAGCTTTTATGCCTTGTGTTGTGTAGCGGAGACGAGCAGGTTCTGACTCGTTGTTGGTTTGGGCTTAGTGAGCCATCATGCCAACTTTCCCGCAGCGGTCGCGGCGATTTGTTTAGCGACTTGTTGAGGTATCGAGATAGATTCGGATGCCCACGGGGCGTCGTCCCCGAGGGAGGTAGAGCTTAGACTCCGTTGGCCATGTGTGGCCCGATTCTTTTCCCCCTTGTAAGAGGGTGGAGGTGCTTCGTGCGGTCGCCAATATGTTGATCGCACCTGCAGGAGCAGGGCGCTTGGCGAGTTCGGCCAGGAGTTGGACCGATCGTGTTGATGTTGAGGCGCGTCCCGGGTTGTTAGGCCCGCATGCCGATTTGGCCCCTGGCGCTTGAGTTGCCTAGAGGAGGGTAGAGGCTAGTAGCGCCTCAGTGAGACTCCTTGAGCGAGTGTGCTCGACCATGAGAGTTTTGATGGCGAGTCTTTAGCTATCTCGAGCGGAGACCCGGCGCGAGCTTGTAGCGCGTAGTGAGGAGTCCCGACACAGATAGCCCAAATTGGCCGAGTTTGTTTCAACATTTTTCCCCAGCAGCTCTTGTAGCCCGAGGTTCCCGGAGGGCATGATCAGCGAGTTTATTCGGATGAGTTTGTTGGCATTGATGGAGCCGCTTGATTTGGCAAATGGATGCTGTAGAGCTCGATGTTTTAGTAAGTCCTACTTTGCTAGTAGTAAAGTAGTTGGCGAGGTTTGAGTTTAGCATCCGTTTGTGGGATGCCTGTGCTGCTCGAGGCCGAGGTGTGCCGTTCGGTCTTTGTTTGGTTCATCGGATGGTGGTGGAAGTCCCTTGTGAGAGGTGGACTAGCGAGTCTCCACCGATCGCCCGATTGTTTGGCAAGTTGCCGTGTTAGTGGCTTGAGGCGGATGAAGGGTCATCTTTGCTCCCTTGAGAGCTGCTTTGTTGTTTAATGTTCCCACTTCCTCGAGATGTGGATTTGGTAGTAGTAGCACTTGAGGTGCATTGGTTGGTGTGCCACTTTGGCACTAAGTCTGGTTCGAGCTTGAGTTTGGCTTAGGCATAGCGGATGGTTCTATGCCGTTCGGAGTTCAGCGCACTCTTTTAGCCTTGGATCTGTTTATGGCGATTGCACCGTTTAGGTCGTGCGGGAGGGCTAGTTCGGTGGTAGTCGATGGACTACAAGCGAAAGGATGCTCGAGAGGAGCCGGAGCCTCTTCCCGTGTTTACGGAGGTTGAGTAAGTCAGCCGATTGGTTGGTAAGTGTTGGTGCGCTTGAGTCTCGTGCTAGTGTTAAGGCCAAGAGTTTTCTTGTGGTTGGTAGTACGGTCAACTACCTTCGAGTGCCTTTATCTGAGGGGAGTTGAGCATCGTAGATGCGAGGTTGGTCCAGCAGAGGGACTCTGAGTTGGATGCTCATGAGATGAGCTGGATGCCTATGAGGCGAGTTGGATGCCATGAGGCGAGTTGGATGCTTTTGAGGCGAGATGAGCTGATGCCTTGCGAGAGGATTTGGATGCCTTATGGGTAAGCACCCTTGGTAGAGGCTTGGTATAAAGTAAGTTCGGTGTGGCATGGTTATGCTTTTGGTAGAGCAAGGTTGCCTCAGCTTTGAGCATCGTGTGGAGTTGGAACTTTTGGTGTTTCTTCGGTTGGAGTTCGATTGAAACCGAGCAGTCGCGATGGTAGCAAAGCGCGCGATTTACGATCGCCTTGGCTAAGAATGTTGTTTGGATCCTTTCCTTGGGTAGAAGCCTTGTTGAGAGGCTGATGTTTGAGTAGGAGGACGACGCATTCGGTAGCGTTTCAGATCCTCTTGGTTCCCAAGGAATTGGAGTTGGCCCGCATGGTTAAGATGCCGAGAGAGTTGTGCTGTTCGAGCGGTTGGGCTGTTAGCTTCGTTTGTCGGCGGTGTGTGTTGAGGGTTGCCGAAGAACCCTAGGTTGTGGAGAGCCTCTCCAAAGCTCAGTCAGGCCCAGGTAGTGAGTTTCAGTTGGCAAGCTGGAGCCATGTAGTTTGTAGCCTCGGTTGAGTTGCTAGCAGTCTTGGTAGACTAGCAAGCTAGTGTTTGTTTGGAGTAAAGTCCGGATTGGTTCCGGTGAGGTGGCAAGTTGATGCTTGGTGTTGACCAAGGTGTGGTTTGGAGTTTGCTAGTGATTTGCTTTGCTCGTGGGACCGAATGGTTCGTGCCCGGTTGGTTGTTTTCTGTTCGGGATGTTGAGTTGCCCCTGTTGTTGCCCCGTGAGATTTAGATGTTGTTGCTCTAGTGGAGCATGATAGTGAGCGTATGTGGAGCTCTCTGTCCTTTGGTTGTCTGTTTGTAAGAGCCGTTTCCTTCGGGGATTTGTCAGGTTCTCCTTTGGGCTTGGAATTGATGGTAGTGGTGCTAGCAAGAGGGAAAATTTTGTTGGCTACTTGGAAGTAGTCGTTTGTTCAGTTAAGCGGATTCTTGGTTGGTGTTTTAGAGGCTGCAGTAAGGATTGTTTTGCCTCTTGTGAGTGTTTGGCCAAGATTTGGTTCTCTTGTTGTTTCGAGAGCTAGTTCGGTTCTAGCTGGAAGGCATTGCCCTGAGGTCGTGTTCTTAGTCAGTAAGTTGTGGGAGTTGACCCCTCCCTCGGCAGTTGAGCAAGTGCTGTTTGTTTCGGATTGGAGATTCGATTGGTTGAGATATTCCTTGGGTGTTGCTTCCAAGAGAGTTGGTTGCTGTTGCCTTGGGTTTGAGCAAGTCAGCGAGCTTGTGTGAAGTCCGTTGCCCTTCAGAGTTGCTTGCTGGGAAATTCGTTTCTGTTTTTGTAGGAGTCGGCTTAGCTCGAGTTGTGTAGTTGGTCGGAGTAGCGCGATGTCACCACGAGAGGGTCCCTGCATTGTGTTGTTAGCAAGCAAGAGTTGTTTGTTCCCGCAAGGGCGGTGGCCAGCCAGTAAGAGTTGTTTCTGGCAAGTTGTTGGTTTTTTTTTGGGGATTGAAGATTTCCCTTCCCCCTAGTCTCTGTGGTGGTTGAGTTGCTCCATGGATGTCAGCCTCGAGTGTTAGCTTCTGAGGTAGTCTTGCGGAATCGTGTGGCTTAGGATTAAGCTTTGAGGTCGTCGTTATCCGTTTTCCTTGTGAGGTTTCGGGAGTGGAGCTTCTGGTTGGAAGTTGAGTTAGGCCTAAGCTTAAAGGAGAAGTCTTTTGAGTAGCCAGTTGGATTTTAAGAGTTGAGAGGTAGCTTGGAGGCGAGTGTCGCTCGTTATAAGTTTGGGTTGAGTTCTGCTGAGCAAGCCCTTCTCGGGCTTTGTTCCTTGTTGTTGTGCGCTCGCAGTTGGAGTAGCAGAGCCGTTTGAGTGAGTTGGCACAGAGGTGCCGTGGCTTTGGTTGGTAAAGCCGTTGAGTATTTTCCTCAAGGTGTTGTGCGCAGAGAGCTACGTGATGGTTTAGTCCTTGCAGTCCGAGTTTTCCTTGAGAGGAATTTTGGTGGTTTCCTTGCCTGGCAGTGTTTTCTTTGGCCAGTTGCTAGTAGATTTGCATGGAAAAGTTGCTTTCGGCCGTTTGGTTTCTGGAATCTGGAAGGTTCAGTTGTTTGGCCAGTTTGTTGAAGGGTTGAGTTTGTTTGTTGTTAGTTGTGAGTTCCAGAGGAGTTTCGCCAGTGCGTGGTGTAGAGCTTCATAGCTTGTGGCCAGTCCTCGAGATTGCTGAGAGTAGCACCGTTTTAGAGTTGGTGCGAGTTGAGGACGTGGTTTGCCGTCTGTTCCCTTGGAGTTCAGTGTATGCCCAGTATGGATGGCATTGTGGCCTTGAGTTTTTGAGAACCCAAGAGAGTTTTGGTTCTCGAAGAGGGCTAGTGTTGTTGGCCGAGAAGTTCAGTTGGCTGGATCAGTGGAGTTTTCCTGGAGCTGTTTCGTCTTAGGACTTTCGAGGACGAAAGTCTTATAAGGAGGGAGTATTGTAACAGCCCAGTTTCCTATTCCAGTTTTCGAGGTGCCTTCGGGTCAAGATTCAGTTGTTTGGTTGGGTTTTAGAGCCGTTTAGCCCCTTGGGGGTATTTTGGTCTTTTGGCTCTCCGGGCAGGATTTGTGGTTTTCAGGGCTTCGAGGTAGCTCCTGCCTTTGTCGAGGCTTGTTTGTTGGTGGCTGCGAGTCCCGAGATGTTTGGGCTAGTCGTTTGGAAATTCGGTTGTGGTTTTGGGTTTTGGCAAAGTGATGGTTGTTTGGGTGTTTCCTTTGGGTTTCGAGCCCGAGCCTTTAGTGTTGCTTTGGGAGTTGGATTTAAGTGAGTTTGATTGATTGGAAAAGATTTCTTTGATCGGGTCTCGAAGGAGGAAGCCGGGAAATGGGATTTTGAGGTTTTAAAGTGGATAAGGATGGAAAATGGATTTAAAAATCCCATTTTTCCCTTTTTTCCCATTTTCCTTTTTATTTCTCTTTTTCTTTTCTTTTTTCCCCAAAATGCATTTTTCTCTCTCCTTCTCTCTCTCTCTCCCCGAGCACCCCCACCTAGCCCAGCCCCTAGCCATGGCTCGCCCAGCCCCAGCCCGTGCAGCCTTGGCTCGCCCACGCCCAGCTAGCCCGAGCCCAGCGTCGCCAGAGCCAGCCCGAGCTCGCCCAGCGCCCGCGCGCCCCTGCCTCGCCCAGCCCGAGCATCGCGCGCCCTCGCCTAGCGTCGCCCAGCTCGCGCGCCCTCGCCTGCGCCTGGTCGTGTCGCCCGGTGCGCCTTTGTCAGGCCGCGCCGCCTGATGTCGCGTCGCGTCGCGAAAGCCTCGCGCCGCTCGTCGCGCGTCCCAGCGCGAATCGCGCGCCCCGCGTCGTGTCGCTCGCGCGCCGCCCGTCTCTGCCTCTCATCTTGCGCCGCCGCGCCGCGCCAGCTCAAGCCGAGCAAGCTCCGCGCGCCGCGCCCAGCGCTGTCGCGTGCGGCCAGCGCTGTCGCGTCGCGGCCAGCGCCCCTCCGCGCGCGGCTCGCGCCCAGCGTTCGTGCAGTAGCGCCCAGTAACGCCCCTGCGGCCCAGCCCGCGCCCGCCCGGCCACTTTTCTTTTGGCTGCCTAGCCCGTCTGGCCGGCTCGTTCGAGTGTCGGCCGCGCCTCGTGAGTTGCTCCGGCCGAGCCTGTTTATTTTAGTGTATTTAGGGCTATTTTATGATTATTGATGTTTTTGCTTGGCTCGATATAGGTTGCTCGGGTTCGATCGCGATTAATTTATTGTGTGTTGTTGCCTTCCACGTGTAAGGATTTCTTACCGGAGTTGTGTGGGCCTGCGATATTGTCATGATTTTGCCTTGCTTGTTTGGTTGATTTGTTATGAGCATGATAATAATAGAGCGACTTTGATTGATTTTACGCTAGCATGTTTGCTTGATATTACATGTTAGTGCCATGCTAGGTTTGTTCTGCGGCATGCTTATGATTCTGCTTAAGCTCGTAGTATCATGCTAGGTAGTGTGATTGATGTCGGTTTTTGCTTGCTAGCCGGGAATCATTGCTTTTTCCCTGTACTCTTAGATAGAGTTGTAGGGTTTGTCATCATCCGTAGTGAGCGGACATAACGTACTTTGTCCCCAGCGATCGGGAGTAGTGTGCGACGCATAACGTATCTTGCTTCCCCGGTCACTAAGGTGGATTTAGCTCGGTCGGGAATAAAGTGTGCGCGACATAACGTATCTTGCTACCCCGCCCGACCAGTAGGTTGTGGAATTAGCTACCCACTTCTGCATAGCCTAGTTTGTAGCTTTGCTAGAGCGGAACCACGCCCGCGGTGTAAGCTGCCTTGGCCGGTTCTTAGCTTCGTGTCGGTGGACCGTAGCCGCACGATGAGCGCCGAGGGCCTCGCGCTCTCGTGATCGGTGACACCGCTTCGAGTCTTAGGCATGCGTGCACTCGCCCGCGTAGTTTGCCCTTAGGCCCCGCATTTACGCCGGTTGCGAGAAGAGCATGCGGTGTGCGCGCACGCAGCGTTAGATGCCGGATCGGAGAGCTCCTTCCGGCTAATGTTCGTGAGTACACCATTCCTTCCGTTAGAGCTCGACTTGGGTACTCTCCCGTAAGTCCAGTTAGCAAGGGTAAGAGGCCCTTGAGAACATCCTTGGGATCGGTTTTTGAGTGATCGGTTTAGGTGAGGAGAAAGACCCTCGGAGATGTCCCGAGATTGGTTAGGATAACCAATCATTAGGCCTAAAGTAGGAGACTTCCGATGATTCCGGAAGTAGGAGACTTCCGATGGCTCCAGATCTTTCTTTGTAAGCTCGTTGAGCTATGATCTGTGTTGGTAGCTGTTTGCTTGCATGCTTTGGTTCTAGATGATTGATTATATCGTATTGTACCCCGGTTGGGGATTCTTACTGAGTAATTCGTTACTCACCCTTACTTATCTTTCAGAAACCATGGCGCGAGGCGGGATGGTGGAGAGGAGGAGCTGTGATCATGGAAACCCGTTGTTCAACTCTGAGATTTATGTTTATGTTTTAAATGTCCTCTGAATGCATGTAGTTGGGCACGGAGCCCTAGGTTGTTTTATGAATGTATTTCCGGATTCTAGCATTGTTGTAAATGTTGTAAAGTTGTATGTTTTTAAATAAATCTCTGATCAGAGTAAGTTTTGGAAATGTATTTGTCTTGGAACAGGTGCTTGGAAACAGGGACAGGTTTCAAGAATTTTGTATTGACTTTTTAAATGAACTCTTGCCGGTTTTTGGTTTTTACTTAGAATCCGAAACAACCCTATTGCAAATTCTAGTGTTGATTTGTATGCATGCATTGAGGTAAGGGCCCATTTAGAGCCCCATTCGGGTCGGGTCCTTACAGTTAGAGCTTTTTAACCTTTAAGGGTATTTTGGTCTTTTGCTCCCCTGTCAGAGGTTGAGGATTTTCAAGGCTTCAGGGTCATTTCGGCCTTCGTTGAGACTTGATTGATGTTGGTTGCAAGACCCAAGGAGTTTGGGTTAGTTGATTAGAAGTTCGGAGACATTCCGGTTAATAGCAAAATTAATTGGAAATTAGTTGGTCCATTGGGGTTTGAACCCTTGCCCTAAAATGGTGAATTTGGAGTTTTAGAAAAGAGTTTTAGTTAAAAAGAAAAGAATTTCTTTAGCCGGGACCCGCAAGAGAAAGCCTTGGGAAGGGAATTTTAGGTCTCCTAACCCTTTTAAAATAGGAAAAAGAAGGAAATTAGGGAAAACCCTATTTGTTCCCTTGGTAGCCGCACTCTCTCTCTCTCTCTCTCTCTCTTAAAAACCGAGCCACCCAGCCGAGCCACCCTAACCCAGCCGCACCACCAAGCCGAGCCACCACCACACACACCACCACACCGCCACGGCACCGACCAACTGCGCGCACGAACCGCACTGGGCGCTCACCCCTTTGCTCGCCCGCCCACCGCGCTGTCTCTGATCCGTGACACCCCGCCGTAGCATGCCCAGCACCGCCCGACGTCGCTCGCGGCCGCCCAGCGCCGCATCGCACCGAGCCTCGCCCACCAGACCCGACGCTTGCCTGCGCGCCGTCCCAGCGAGTTCGCTCGCTCGCGCGTCGCCTCTGCAGCTTGATCGCCCGCACACTGCCCCGACATCCAGACGTCGTGCCGCGCGCCCGCTCCAGTGTGTCCGCCTGCCTTGCTGTAACGGCCCAATTTTCTATTCCGGTTCTCGAGGTGCTTCGATTCGATTTGATGGTTCATTGGTTTGTTAGAGGCTGTTTTGTCCCTTAAGGGCATTTTGGTCTTTTTGCTCCCCGGGCAAGATTTGTGGATTTTTAGGGCTTCGAGGCAGCTCCTGCCTTTGTCGAGGCTTGTTTGTTGGTGGTTGCGAGTCTCGAGATGTTTGGGCTAGTCGTTTGGAAGTTCGGTTGTGATTTTGGGTTTTGGCAAAGTGATGGTTGGTTGTGTGCTTCCTTTGGGATTCGAGCCTGGGCCCTTGGTGTTGATTTTGGGAGTTGGATTTAGTGAGTTTTATTTATTGGGAGTGGTTGCTTCGATCGGGTCTCGAAGGAGGAAGCCGGGAAATGGGATTTTAAGGTTTTGATTTGGATAAGGATGGAAATTAGGATTAAAATCCTATTTTTCCTTTATTTTCCCATTTTCCCTTTTCTTTTCAAAATCACTTTCTCTCTCTCTCTCTCTCTCTCTCCCCCACCCAAGCCTAGGTATAATGACCAGTTTTTCTTCCCGGTCTTCCAGTATGCCCTAGGGGTAATTTGGTAATTTGGTCGGGCCGTCGAGTCGCTTGTGTCCTTTCGATTACTAAAATTATTGGATGGTTTTATGTAGGTTTTTGGAGGGGTTTGTGGTTTGGTTTGAGCAAGGTTTGATGCAAAAGTAAAAATAAAGGAATTTGTCTTTGCAGTGGGGTTTGAACCCGGGTCTCTGGGAAGCTTGTAGAGATGTGTGCCAATTGAGCCATTAGGTGCTCTTGTTACTCTTTCTCGCATCACATCTTAGTTAACCTTGGATTTTGGAGTTTTGGTGCATTTGGTTAAATGAAATAGAATTAGGTTATTCCATCTTCTTCTCCAAAACTCCTCTTGGCCGCACAAGCTCTCCTCTCCATTGCCTTGCCGAATTCTTCTTCCCTTGCATCTCCTTGGGTTCGATCATCATCATTCCGGTAAGTCTTCATCCTCTTCATCTCCTCATTTGGTTTTGATCTTTGGCGAAGGTAAGATGTAGTGTGTGTGTGTGTTTGTGTTGGTTGCGGCCCGGTAGAGAGGAGACGACCATCATCGCCACCCAGCTCGCCGCCCGATCTGTCGAACCAGCCTGCCGCGCCGCGCGAGATCCGCTTAGCGACCTTGCCGTTCGTCAAAGAAGACGGCCGCTTCGCCCGCGCGACGCGCCGTCCGGCCGGTCGAACCCGCGCGCGGATCGCGCCCGGCAACGGCGGCCAGTCGTCGTTCGTCCTCGCCCGTCGCTCGCCGCGCCGAGTGAGGCCTCGCCAGCGCGCCGCGCGTCCTGCCCGCGCTGCTCGCCGCGCCGTCGCCGCGCACGCCGCGCCCGCGCGCCGCGCCGCCGCCCGAGACGTTACGCGCGCGCGCCACCTGCCGAGCCGCTCGCCGTGTCCGCGCGCGCGCACACGCCAGCGCCGCGCCTTCGCCCGAGCGCTTCGCCGCCGCGCGCGCGCGTCGCTGTCGTGCGTGCAGTAGCGCGCGGCCAGTAGCGCCCGTCAGCGTCCCTCGCCGTCTTGCGTCGTGCGGTGCCAGCGCGCGGCAGCGCCAGCCAGCTGCAGGCTCCAAGCTCGTGTCGTCGTCGTGCGCGTGAGTTCCCCGAGCCGAGCTTGTCATGTCCTATTGTTGTTTAGACATTTTAGATGCTGATTATTGTTGGTTTGCTAGGTTCCGCTTCGCTAGCTCGGGATTGTTCATGACTTAGGATTTGTGTGTAGAAGCATCCCGACCAAGGTAAGGATTTCTTCTGGGAGTTGTGTGGGCCTGCGCGTATATTTGTGATTGTTGTTTTGTATGCTGTGTATGATTATTAGCATGTTTAGCCCTAGGTGCTCTGTTACAAATTCTGGTGGCATGAACTCTTGTATTGTTTCTCATGTTAGCCCATGCTAGGTTGTTCCATTCGGCATGTTCGATATCTCTGTTCTTGCTTCGTAGTATCATGCTAGGTTCCTTGTATCTGTTGAGCACGTATTGGGTGCATTGAATGAATTGTTATTATTGTTATGGTTTAGAGTTCAAGTAGGTAGCATCATCCGGGCCGGATGCATAACGTAACTTGCATCCCCAGCGAGCGGACGCGTGCGAGATGGTACTCGTCTCCACGATCCCGTTAGGGTTTAGCTAACCCTAACGGTGGCCTACCGCAATCTTGGGTGAGGGTGGCGGTCGTTAAATGCCCCAACGGTCGTGATGATGACTTGGCATTGCCTCGTCCCGGCGATCGGCACGCGTCTCGGCGTGTTGGCCGTAGCCCTTGATTGCCACTGTTAGGGCAAGGACCGCTTCTGGTGTAAGCCTACCACGGCCGGTTTCTTAGCCTCAAAGTGCGGTGGTACAGGTGACATAGTTCACGTGTCGAGTCTCACACCCCTATGTCGGTGACACCGATCCGAGAGATTTAGTTAGGCATGGTGGCCGAACACAGGCGACTTGCCACTGGACCCGACACACCCGAGTTTGCGGTAGCATGCGGTGCGCTTACGCTCATTACAGCCGGCCGATGGAGAGCTCCTCGGGATCTTGAGCCAGTGCACCTTTCGTGTCGACGATGAGAAAGTGAGGCGGGACTTGTTCCCCGTATAGCGCGTTTAGTGTGTTGTGGTATTTCCGGACTAAGACCACGAGTTGGCATCCGAGGTCCAAGTGTGGACTTAGCTATGTGCTCCGCTCTGTGTTTGTACTCATAGCTTGCATATATTCTTCTAGATGATCATGTATATCGTATTGTACCCGGTTGGGGATTCTTCTTTGGGTAATTCGTTACTCACCCTTATTCTGTGGCTTTCCACGGTAATCAAGCGGGAGACAGGATGGTGAAGAAGGAGGAGGCGTGATCATGGAATCTGCTTCATCATCATCTCGACTATTTTATTTTATCATGACTCTTCACTTTTTGTTATTTCCCACGAATGCATGTAGACGGACACAGAGCCTAGGATGTTTTCTTACGTTTTATGGATTCCAACATATTTGTACTTGTGGATTGTTTTAATGGTTTAAATAAATCTCCGATCGAGTATGCTTTTAGAAATGTATGTTTTGGTTCTTTGAATGTTTCTGTTTTTACTTGGGATCCGAAATGTATTTTTCATAATGTCTTTTATTTTCACTACATGCATTGGGGTAAAGGCCCATTTAGAGCCCCTTTTGGGTGGGTCTTTCTGATTGGTATCGAGCTCGAGTCATAGATTCTGTGGATCGACCTTTGTTGTAGGTCATCCTTCCATGATCACCAAGCACTCAAGGCGGTCATCAGTGCGCCTAGATTTATTGTTTTAGAAAGGAAAAGGGTTAAGAATTTACAATACCTATCATCTAGTGTATGCCTTGTGTGGTGTTGTGGAATGGTGACAGGCGAGTTTTGATTCGTTGTTGGTTTGGATGTAGATCGCGACATGCCGATCCCCGTCTCGGAGAGGAGGTTCGAGAGCGGTCGAGGTATCGGGGATCGGATCGATCTCGAGGACATCGTCCCAAGGCGACATCGATGGCATTCCACCAAAGAGCTCCTCTCGTTACGCCTAGAGCGGGCGTTGAGGCGATGGCCAGCGCCGTGAGGCTGCTCTGGAGCGAGAGTTTGCTTTGAGTCTATGAGGGCTTTTATGGTCGGCATGTTGAGTGACCGAGGCGAGAGACCAGAGCCTTGTTGCGCGCTGGCGGGAAAGAGTCCCGAGCCCGGTCGAGCGGTGACTCGATTGGTTCAAAGAGCTCGAGAGCTCCTCCCGGCTCCTCGAGAGCAAGTAGCCCAGAGGCGAGATATGGCGAGAGGGTGCCGAGGAATTGGGTAGGTGGTGAAGGATTTTGTGAAGTGGAAGCTCGAGAAGTTCGATGCCACCGGTGATGCGTTAGCGGCGGCCAGTGGATTGCCCATTTGGAGTACACCTTCCACGATCATGGTGTGCCCCGATATTCAAAGGCCGAGGTGTGCGGCTCATGTGCTAGGAGGCACAGCGAGATGGTGGTGGGAGTCCACTTTGAGCGAGAGACCACCTGGTCTCCACCCGCTACTTGGGAGTTCTTCAAGGTGAGTTCAAGGTAAAGTTCATCGGTGATGAGGCTCAAGAGAAGATGGTGGAGCTCTTCCAACTCAAGCGGGGTTACGATTCCATTGAGAATATGGCGCAAGTTCTCGAGTATGGATATTTTGCTCCTCGATTGATTGCCACCGGGTGAAGATTCGGAAGTTCATATCTGGATTGAGCGGGGTGTTTCCCGAGAAATCGAGGCTCGGGCCCCGACACTTATGCTAGAAATACATCGATTAGCCACGATCTATAATGGGAAGTATCCTGCTGAGCGGTTTGTTGCCGCTCTGTTCGGCGTCTGTCCCAGCACACTGTGGGGCGAGAAGAGAAGTTTGATTTTCGGGAGGCGGCGGTAGCCGCCAAGGGCGATTCGAAGCAGATCTGCGGAGAGCTCGGTCCGTTTCCACCCGGCGGCGAGGAGGGCCGAGCGGGTTCCCGCTTGTGCTACTTGTGGGAAAGTCCACGCCGGAGCTTGTCGGCTGGACCTAGATTGTGCTTCCGTTGTGGTAGAGAGGGCACATGGCCCGTTTTTGTGATCGGCCCGGCTATGGCGGCTCGGCCAGTAGCAGGCGGCGAGGTCGAGTGTTTGCTCACGACCGTCGAGGCCGAGCGTCACGGATGCCGCCGTGGCGGTGCGCTTCTTGTTTTAGATCATCTGCGCATTTTCTTGTTTGATTCTCGTTCTACGCATTCATTTGTATCCGTGTTGTTTCTTTGAGCATGCTAAGTTAAGACTAGAGCCTCTAGGTTTCGAGTTATCTGTTGCAACTCCTTCGGGAGTTGATATGTTAGCTAGAGATAAGATTAGGGATGGCCGGATCGAGATATCCCGGAGAGTTGCTAGTGGCTACGCTCATAGTTACGCCTATGAGCGGTTTTGATATGATTCTTGGTATGGAGTGGTTAGTTTGCTAACCACGCGTTGATTGGCCGCCACCGGAAAGAAGTAGTGTTCAGGCGCCGGTCGTACCGACTTTAAGTTTCGTGGAGTCGGGTGGAGTTTGCCCGCCGATGGTGTCACCGTGAAAGCTTGTCGTTTGCTAGCTCATGGGGCTTGGGGCTATCTAGCCAAGTTGTGCAGGAAGAGCCGCCCCTCGTTGTCTGTTGATCAGTGCAGGTCGTGCGAGAGTTTGCGGACTTGTTTCTGAGGAGTTACGGGTTGCCCCGAAGAGAGAGTTGACTTCACAATTGAGCTCGAGCCGGGGACCTCCCTATCTCGAAGGCTCCGTGTCGTATGGCGCCAGTGAGTTAAAGGCGAAAGATTCATTCACGGGAGATGTTAGATCGAGGGTTCATCCGTCCGAGTGTGTCCCGTGGGGAACACCGATTCTGTTTGTGAAAAAGAAGGATGGTTCTATGCGCTTATGTATTGATTACCGCGAGCTTAATAAGGTGATGAAGAAGAATAAGTATCCGTTGCCCGTATCGATGATTTGTTCGATCGGCTTCAGGGAGCTTAGTGTTCTCCAAGATAGATCGAGATCCGGTTACCATCGATTCTGGATCGGGGATGCCGACATTCCTAAGACGACTTTCGAGTCTAGATATGGTCACTATGAGTTTGTGGTGATGTCGTTTGGATTGACCAATGCCCCACCAAGCGTTCATGGACATGATGGATAGGGTGTTCAAATCATTTTTGGGCGGCTTCGTCATCGTGTTCATTGGCGATATTCCGATTTATTCGAGGTCTAAAGAAGACCATGCGAGCATTTGAGGCGAGTATTGGCGGCTTTGAGGAAAACCCGGCTTTATCGCGAAGTTTTCCAAATGTGATTCTGGTTGGAAGCGGTGGCCTTCCTAGGCCACGTGGTTTCGAAGATGGTATAGCCGTGGACCCGCGAAGATTGAGGCCGTGAGTTTATGGGCCAAGCCGACTTGATTCTGCGAGATTCGCGACTTTACAGGTTTGGCGAGTTACTACCGTCGGTTCGTCAAGAGACTTTTCTGCTATAGCCTCGCCCCTCACTCGTCGTCGGCGAGGAAGGGTGTCGATTTGTTTGGGACAAAGAGTGTGATGAGAGCTTTGCGGGCTCAAGCGCGATTTGACTTCACACGATGTTGGCGATCCGGAGGAGACAGTGGTTTCGTGGTCTCTGATGATGCTTCAAGTTTGGATTAGGTTGTGTGTTGATGCGGCCGCGGGAAGGTCATTGCCTATGCTTCCGTCGGTTTGAAGCCGTATGAGCGAAACTACCCGACTCATGATATGGAGTTGGCGTGATGGTGCTTGCCTTGAAGATTTGGAGGCATTACCAGTATGGTCCGATCACGAGCCTCAAGTATCTGTTTACTCGAAAGGAGTTGAATATGAGGCGAGAGGAGATGGTTAGAGTTGGTAAAGGATTATGGCTGCGAGATTTTGTACCATCCGGTAAAGCCAATGTAGTGGCCGATGCTTTGAGTAGAAAGACGTCGCACTCTACTGGCGTTGTTGAGTTCCCGGCCAGTTTGCGGAGAGAGTTCGAGCGGGCGAGGTTGCGATGTTGTTGGGTGAGGTTACCGCCGAGTAGCTCGATTGGACTGCTTCACCGCCGTCGATTAAGCGTGGATTATAGACGGCCAGTTGGGGACCCGCACTTAAGAGATTGGTTGACAGTCGATCTTGACTGGTGACTTTGACTTTGTATATTCACGGGCATGTGGGTTGACTTATAGAGGCGGTTGTGTGTTCCGGACATTGCGAGTTTGCGGCGAGTTGCTCGAGAGGCCTGATTCCCCTTTTGCTTGCACCGGGGGTACCAAGATGTATCAGACCTTAGCGGACCTTACGGTGGATGGGAATGAAGAGAGATGTGGCGAGTTTGTCGGTAGTGTCTCACTTGTCGGCAAGTGAAGGCACCCGAGCGAGAGGCCAGTACTGTTTGTTCAATGACCAGAGTGTACCCGATGGAAATGGGAAGAGATCTCCATGGACTTTATCTCTGGTTTGCCAAGGACTCAGGAAGTTCTCTCGATTTGGGTGATAGTCGACCGTTTGACCAAGCGCGCACACTTCATTCCCGGGCGAGACACTTATACCACGGAACGATGGGCGCGATTGTTTTTGGAGCGAGATCATCCGTTATCATGGTGTGCCGGTGAGGATTGTGTCCGATCGTGACTCGCGGTTCACTTCTCGTTTTAGAGAGCGCTCGAAGGGTTTGGGCACGAGTGCGCCAAGACTGACTTTTCACCCTCGGACGGATGGTCGGTGAGAGAGTGAATCGATTCTCGAGGATATGTTGAGAGCTTGTGTGTTGGATTTCCCGGAAGTTGGGACGATGATCTGTGCTTGATGGAGTTTGCCTATAACAACGATTACGATCGGCGATTCGGATGGCTCCATTCGAGGCATTGTATGGTAAGCGTTATCGGTCCCACGTGTTACAGGAAGAGGTTGGTGATAAACGCAGTTTTGGGTCCCGAGTTACTGCGATTGACCAATGGTGCGGTCACGAGAAGATTAGAGCTCGTATGTTGTGTTCTTTCGGAGCAGGCGAGAAGAGTTCTGCTGATGTTGGCGTCGAGATTTGGAGTTTGAGGTTGGTCACATGTGTTCCTTAAGGTTGCTCGATGCGCGAGGTGTTACGAGGTTTGGTAAGCGTGGGAAGTTGAGTCCCCGTTTTGTTGGTCCATCCGAGATCCTAGAGAGGATTGGCGAGTTGCTTACCTGTTAGCCCTACCTCGTCACTATCGGCGGTGCATAGCGTTTTTCATGTATCGATGTTGAGGCGGTATGTGCCTTGGACCCGTCGCACATTGTGGACTTTGAGCCTTTGCGGTGAATGAGGATTTGAACTTCGAGGAGAAGCGGTGAGGATCCTTGCCTTTGAGACCAAGGCGTTGCGTGTCGCGAGATTCGTTTAGTAAAGGTTCGATGGAAGAGTCGGGGTTCCGAGGAAGCCACTTGGGAGCGGGAAAGGCGAGATGAGATTGCATTACCCGAGCTATTTACTGTCTTAAGGACTTTCGAGGACGAAAGTCATAAAAAGGAGGAATATTGTAACGACCAGTGTTTTTCTTCCCTATGTCTTCGGTATGCCCTAGGGGGTAATTTGGTAATTTGGTCGGGCCGTCGAGTCGTTTGTGTCCTTTCCAGTTACTAAAATTATTGGATGGTTTTATGTAGGTTTTGGGAGGTTTGTGGTTTGGTTTGAGCAAGGTTTGATGCAAAAGTAAAAATAAAGGAATTTGTCTTTGCAGTGGGTTTGAACCTGGTCTCTCTGGGAAGCTTGTAGAGATGTGTGCCAATTGAGCCATTAGGTGCTCTTGTTACTCTTTACTGCATCACATCTTAGTTAACCTTGGATTTTGGAGTTTTGGTGCATTTGGTTAAATGAAATAGAATTAGGTTATTCCATCTTCTTCTCCAAAACTCCTCTTGGCCGCACAAGCTCTCCCTCTCCATTGCCTTGCCGAATTCTTCTTCCCTTGCATCTCCTTGGGTTCGATCATCATCATTCCGGGTAAGTCTTCATCTCCTCATTTGGTTTTTATCTTTGGCCGAAGGTAAGATGTAGTGTGTGTGTGTGTTTGTGTTGGTTGCGGCCCGGTAGAGGAGCGACCATCATCGCCAAACCAGCTTTCGCCGCGCCCGGTCTGTCGAACCAGCCTGCTTGCCGCGCCCGAATCCGCCTAGCGACCTTGCCGTTCGTGCGGCCGGCGAGATCGCCCACGCTTCGCGCACGTCGGCCCAGTCGGACCGCCACGACGCGGATCGCGCCCGGCAACGGCGGCCAGATCGTCGTTCATCCTCGCCCGATCGCTCGCCGCGCGAGAGGTCTCGCGCGCGCCAGCCGCGCGTCCTGCCGAAGCTTTCGCCGTGTCCGCGCGCCGCGCGCGCGCGCCAGCGGCGCCGCCCGAGCGTTACGTTCGCCGCGCGCGCGTCCTGCCGATCTGCTCGCGTGTGTGTCGCGCCGCGCGCGCCCGGCGCCAGCGCCGCCGCCCGAGCGCTTTCGCCAGCGCGCGCCGTCACCTGCCGTCTTGCCGTGCGGTAGCGCGGCCGGTAGCGTCCTGCCGTCTTGCGTGCCGGTAGCGCGGCCAGCGCCAGCCAGCTTGCGGCGGCTCAAGCTCGTGTCGTCGTGCGCGTGAGTTCCGGCCGCCGAGCTTGCTGTTCTATTGTTGTTTAGACATTTTAGATGCTGATTATTGTTGGTTTGCTAGGTTCCCGCTCGCTAGCTCGGGATTGTTCCGCAGCTTAGGATTTGTGTGTAGAAGCCTCCCGACCAAGGTAAGGATTTCTTACCGGAGTTGTGTGGGCCCTGCGGTATATTTGTGATTGTTGTTTTGTATGCACATGTATGATTATTAGCATGTTTAGCCCTAGGTGCTCTGTTGCAATTCTGATCGCATGAACTCTTGTATTGTTTCTCATGTTAGCCCATGCTAGGTTGTTCCATTCTGGCATGTTCGATATCTGTTCTTGCTTCGTAGTATCATGCTAGGTTCCTTGTATCTGTTGAGCACGTATTGGACTGCATTGAATGAATTGTTATTATTGTTATGGTTTAGAGTTCAAGTAGGTAGCATCATCCGGGCCGGATGCATAACGTAACTTGCATCCCCGACAGGGACGTACGAGATGGTACTCCGTCCCTGATCCCGTTAGGGTTTAGCTAACCCTAACGGCTGGCCCTGCAATCTTGGGTGAGGTGGCGGTCGTTAAATGCCCCAACGGTCGGGATGATGACTTGGCATTGCCTCGTCCCTGGCGGTCGGCACGTCCTCGGCGTGTTCGGCCGTAGCCCTTGATTGCCACTGTTAGAGCAAGGACCGCTTCTGGTGTAAGCCTACCACGACCGGTTCCTTAGCCTCAAAGTGCGGTGGTACGGTGACATAGTTCACGTGTCGGTCTCTCACACCCCTATGTCGGTGACACCGATCCGGAGATTTAGTTAGGCATGGTGATCGAACACAGGCGACTTGCCACTGGACCAGCACCCCGAGTTTGCGGTAGCATGCGGTGCGCGCTTACGCTCATTCTGGCGCGCCGATCGAGAGAGCTCCTCGGGATCTTGAGCGATGCACCTTTCGTGACGATGTGAGATGAAGCCGAGGCCGGGACTTGTTCCCGTATAGCGCGTTTAGTGTGTTGTGGTATTTCCGGACTAAGACCACGAGTTGGCATCCGAGGTCCAAGTGTGGACTTAGCTATGTGCTCCGCTCTCGTGTTTGTACTCATAGCTTGCATATATTCTTCTAGATGATCATGTATATCGTATTGTACCCCGGTTGGGATTCTTACTGGTAATAATCGTTACTCACCCTTATTCTGTGGCTTTCCACGGGTAATCAAGGCGGGAGACAGGATGGTCAAGGAGGAGCCGTGATCATGGAATCCTGCTTGTCATCTCTCGACTATTTTATTTTATCATGACTCTTCACTTTTTGTTATTTCCCAGATGAATGCATGTAGACGGGCACAGAGCCCCGGATGTTTTCTTACGTTTTATGGATTCCAAAGCATATTTGTACTTGTGGATTGTTTTAATGGTTTAAATAAATCTCTGATCGAGTATGCTTTTAGAAATGTATGTTTTGGTTCTTTGAATGTTTCTGCTTTTTACTTGGGATCCGAAATGTATTTTTCATAATGTCTTTTATTTTCACTACATGCATTGGGGTAAAGGCCCATTTAGAGCCCCTTTTGGGTCGGGTCTTTACACTAGCCCAGCCCGAGCCCCAGCTCGCCCAGGTCGCCGCCAGCCCGAGCCTGCTCGCCCAGCTCGCCCAGCCAGGTCGCCAGCTCGAGCTCGCAACCCAGATCGCGTCTCCGGCCAGAGCTCGCCCAGCCAGGTCTCGTCGCCCAGCCCGGCCGCGCAGTGCCGCTCGTCCCGTCCGCGCCCGTGCCCCCTAGATCCGAGCCGCCTCGTGTCAGATCGAGCGTCCCCTGTAGCTCGTCGTGCTAGATCGAGCGTCTTGAAGCAGTCGCATCGCGTCGCGTCGCGCCCGTGCGCCGTCCCTGTGCTGAGCCGCGCCGCATGCCCTCGCCCAGCCGAGCTCACGCCCGCGCGCCCTCCTCCTCAGCAGGCTTCGCCGCGCGTTAGCGTCGCGCCCGGCGCCACCGCTTCGCCTAGCGGTCTTGTCAGCCAGCGCCCGGCGGCCAGCCCCTGCGCCCATCTCGCGCTTCTCGGCGCCAGCAGCCTGCCCTCGCCTGCAATGGATCGTTACGCGTGTCGGTAGTGCCTCGTGAGTTGCTCCCGAGCCATGCCCTGTTATTTTATTATATTTAGGCCTATGGATTATGATTTTTGATGTGTTTGTTAGGTTCGCTTTAGGTTGCTCGGGTTCGATCGCAGCTTAAGTTTCTTGTGTGTTGTTGCCTTCCGGCCAGGTAAGGGTTTCTTACCGAGGTTGTGTGGACCCTGCGAATAATTGATAGTATGCCATATCTTGTGATTGTATGAAATTCTAGTGGATAGGTTACATGTTTTCTCTTGCTTCCAGGTTTGTGTTGTAGTGGTGTTTCTGTTATATTAGTACAGGCTAGGGTCTTTTATCTTGGCATATTCTTGTTCTTGTTATATTCTGACAGTTCCATGTTAGTGCTAGGCAGGTGATCCATAATGTAGGTAAGTCCCCGATGGGCACTACACTGTTCCCTAGTGTGTAAGCCCCCGATGGGCATTATGAGGCTGCTTAAGAGTGTAAGACCCCGATGGGCATCTCAGTGATCCTAGCTGGAGTAAGACCCCGATGGGCATCCTAGGTGTGTAAGACCCAGTTGGGCAGCATTGATAGCTAGAGGTGTCAGACCCCGATGGGCATCCGTATGTGTAAGACCCCGATGGGCATCATTGTTTAGCTGGTGTAAGACCCTGATGGGCATCCTAGATGTGTAAGACCCCGTTGGGCAGCATGGATAGCTAGAGGTGTAAGACCCCGATGGGCATCCTAGATGTGTAAGACCCGTTGGCGGCATTGATAGCTAGAGGTGTAAGACCCCGATGGGCACTACACTGTTCCACTCGGTGTGTAAGCCCCCGATGGGCATTATGAGGCTGCTTAAGAGTGTAAGACCCGATGGGCATCTCGGTGATCCTAGCCGAGTAAGACTCGATGGGCATCCTAGGTGTGTAAGACCCGGTTAGGCAACATTGATAGTTAGAGGTGTAAGACCCGATGGGCATCCGTATGTGTAAGACCCGATGGGCATCATTGTTTAGCCGGGTGTAAGACCACGATGGGCATCCTAGATGTGTAAGACCGTTTGGCGGCATGGATAGCTAGAGGTGTAAGACCCTCGATGGGCATCCTAGATGTGTAAGACCACGTTGGGGCGGCATTGATAGTTAGAGGTGTAAGACCCGATGGGCACCGCCTTTGTTCCACTCGGTGTGTAAGCCCCCAGATGGGCATTATGAGGTCGCTTAAGAGTGTAAGACCCGATGGGCATCTCAGTGATCCTAGCTGGAGTAAGACCCCGATGGGCATCCTAGGTGTGTAAGACCCAGTTGGGCAGCATTGATAGCTAGAGGTGTAAGACCCCGATGGGCATCCGTATGTGTAAGACCCCGATGGGCATCATTGTTTAGCTGGTGTAAGACCCTGATGGGCATCCTAGATGTGTAAGACCCCGTTGGGAAGCATGGATAGCTAGAGGTGTAAGACCCCGATGGGCATCCTAGATGTGTAAGACCCCGTTGGGCAGCATTGATAGCTAGAGGTGTAAGACCCCGATGGGCACTGCACTTTTCCCTGGTGTGTAAGCCCCCGATGGGCATTATGAGGCTGCTTAAGAGTGTAAGACCCCGATGGGCATCTCAGTGATCCTAGCTGGAGTAAGACCCCGATGGGCATCTCAGTGATCCTAGCTGGAGTAAGACCCCGATGGGCATCCTAGGTGTGTAAGACCCAGTTGGGCAGCATTGATAGCTAGAGGTGTAAGACCCCGATGGGCATCCGTATGTGTAAGACCCCGATGGGCATCATTGTTTAGCTGGTGTAAGACCCTGATGGGCATCCTAGATGTGTAAGACCCCGTTGGGCAGCATGGATAGCTAGAGGTGTAAGACCCCGATGGGCATCCTAGATGTGTAAGACCCCGTTGGGCAGCATTGATAGCTAGAGGTGTAAGACCCCGATGGGCACTGCACTGTTCCCTGGTGTGTAAGCCCCCGATGGGCATTATGAGGCTGCTTAAGAGTGTAAGACCCCGATGGGCATCTCAAGGATCCTAGCTGGAGTAAGACCCTGATGGGCATCCTAGGTGTGTAAGACCCAGTTGGGCAGCATTGATAGCTAGAGGTGTAAGACCCCGATGGGCATCCGTATGTGTAATTCCCCGATGGGCATCATTTTTTAGCTGGTGTAAGACCCTAATGGGCATCCTAGATGTGTAAGACCCCGTTGGGCAGCATGGATAGCTAGAGGTGTAAGACCCCAATGGGCATCCGTATGTGTAAGACCCCGATGGGCATCATTGTTTAGAGGTGTAAGACCCCGATGGGCATCCTTGTGTGTATGTAACGGCCCAGTTTTCTATTTCAGTTTCCCAGGAGTTTTCGGGAAATTATGCGGATGTTCGGATGGGCCGTTAGAGCTTTTTAACCTTTAAGGGTATTTTGGTATTTTGCTCCCCGATCAGAGGTTGAGGATTTTCAGGGCTTCAGGGTCATTTCGGCCTTCGTTGAGACTTGATTAATGTTGGTTGCAAGACCCAAGGAGTTTGGGTTGGTTGATTAGAAGTTCGGAGACATTCCGGTTGATAGCAAAATTAATTGGAATTTAATTGGTCCCATTGAGATTTGAACCCTTGCCCTAATGGTGAAATTGGAGTTTTTAGAAAAAGAAGATTTAGTTAAAAAGAAAAGAATTTCTTTAGCCGGGACCCGCAAGAGAGCCTTGGGAAGGGATTTTAGACCCATTTAAATTAGGAAAAGGAAAAGAAAATCCTATTCCCCTTGTTTTGGAAAAATCTCTCTCTCTCTCTCTCTCTCTCTCTCTCCTTGCCGAGCCCCTCACCAAGAATGTAAAGACCCAACCCGAAGATGGGACTAAATCTAGATCTTTACTCAGCATGCAAGTGAAAAGCTTAAAAGGACCCAGCTGGGGTCGGTTTGTAAAACTTTTCAAATATAAGAGTGGAAAACATTAAAAACAAAGTAAACATTCATTAAGCGAGAAACGAACCATTCAAATTAAAAACGATGGTGATCAAGACTTTCCTTAAAACATAAAATAGTTCAAATCATAGTTTTCCCTACGGACCTAAGTCCAACTACATGCTTTGAAATCCAAAAGCAATAAAATAAGACACGGCAGAGTGTCGCGAAAGATCCATGATCTCCCGCTCTCTCCGCTAGCCACCTCGGTGCTTTGTCCCAAGTTACTGTGGAAGAAACCACGATAAGGGTGAGTATAAACATACTCGGTAAGAACCCCGACCAGGAGTGCGATCACGATGCAATCTATCATCTAGCAACCTAGTACACATGCCACAAATATCAACACGGATCTTAGCTCAACGAGCTCACAAGGCAAATCCGGAATCCTCGGAAGTCTCCTACTTCCGGCTAATGATTGGCTCTCAAACCAATCCCGGGACATCTCCGAGGTCTTTCTCCCTCGGCCAATTGATCAGCTCAAAAACCCGATCCCAAGGATGTCAGAGCACACCCTCGAGGGTCTTTCTCCTCGACCAATTGATTAACTTTAAAGTCAATCCCAATGGGTGTCCTCAAGGGCCTCTTTACCCTCGCTATAAATCTGGACTATCGGAGAGTACCCAAGTCCGGCTCTAAACAAGAAGGAACTGGTGTACTCACGAACATTAGCCCGGGGAGCTCTCCGAACCGGCTACTAACGCAGCAGTGTCTTGCGCACACCGCATGCTCTTCTGCAACCGGCGTAAATGCGGGGGCCTAAGGGCAAACTACGCGGGCAGTGCGCATGCCTAAGACTCGGAAAGCGGTGTCATCGATCACGATGAGTGCGACCCCTCGGCACTCATCTGTGCGGCTGTACCACCGACCAGAAGCTAAGAACCGGCCAAGGTAGGCTTGCACCGTTGGCGGGGTTCCGCTCTAGCAGCTACAAACTAGGCTTATGCCAATGAGGTAGCTAATCCTCACCGGGTCGCGGGAAAGCAAGGTGCGTTATGCTTCGCTCTACTCCCGACCGGTGGGGACAAGGTGCGTTATGTCCGCTCTCGGCCTCTAGATGAAGACAAACCCTATCATACTAGCTTAGACTACCAAGTCGTGATTCTGGCTAACATCCACAAAGACATCTCATCATACATAGCCTAGCATGATACTACGAGCTTAAAGCGGGAATCTCAAGCATCTTTGGAAGAACAAACCTAGCATGGCACTAACATGTACAAAAAGGCAAAACATGCTAGCAAGAATTCAATCACTAGCTATCCTATCCACTAACATGCTCATAAAGGTAAACAAGCATACAAGGCACAATTAAGAAAGCATAGCGGGGTCCACACAACCACGGTAGGAAGTCCTTACACAGAAACAAGTGGAGAATAGCTATCACAACCAAAAAGACCCTCGAGCTTAATACTGAACTCGAGCAACCTAGGCATAAATAAAGCATCCTAAGTAAATACATACAAAGCAACGAAGCTTAGAAAACACAAAGGGATTGGTTCGGGAATTACCACCGAGAAGACACGGGCCTCGCGGCAGGAGGGTGGCTTGGCGGCGCTTTGCAGTGGCCAGGCGCGCTGTGGCTGGCGCTGGGCGCTGGCGCGCGTAACACGTCGAAGCGAAGCCGGGCAGGCGCGGCGGCGCTGGCGTCTGAGGCTGCGTTGCGACACCTTGGCGACCACGAGGGACGTCGGGCGGGTCTTTGCTGGCGCCACGCGCGGCGTCGGCGGCGATGGGTGTCGCGGCGATGGGGCTTCGTCGGCGGCGTCGCGGTGGCGGCGGCGGCTAGGCCGGCGTGGTGGTCAGTGCAAAAGCGCGCGGCCGAGCGCGCGCAGCGTGGCGCGCGCGGGCTGTGGCGGCGCGGTGGTGCGATGGACCAGGTGGTGCGTCTGGCTAGAAATGGGTGGCTCGGGGTGGTTCGATGGTGTGGCTAGAGGGTTTTGCTCGGCTAGGGTTTTAGGAGAGAGAGAGAGAGACGGCCAACAAAGGGAAAAATAGGGGTTTCTTGATTTTCCTTCTCTTCCTTATTTTAAATAGGGTTAGGAAACCTAAAATTCCCTTCCCAAGGATTTTTCTCTTGCGGGTCCCGCTAAAGAAATTCTTTTCTCTTTTTAGTTCAAATTCTTATTTAAAACTCCAATTCCACCATCTAGGGCAAGGGTTCAAATCCCAAAGGATCCAATTAATTCCCAATTAAGTTTGCTATTAATCGGGAAGGAAAACAGGGCTGTTACAATACTCCCCCTTAAAGACTTTCGTCCCCGAAAGTCCTAAGAGCTGGAACAACTCCGGGTAATGAGTCCTCATCTCATCCTCTAGCTCCCACGTCGCTTCCTCTGCGCCTCGATGCCTCCAAAGAACCTTTACTAAACTTATCTCTCGGTTGCGCAATACCTTGCGCTCATAAGCCAAAATGCACGGGCTTCTCCTCGAAGGATAAATCTTTACTCAACTCTAAGGGCTCATGCTCTAGCACATGCGACGGATCCGCCACGTGCTTTCTCAACATCGAAACGTGGAACACATTATGCACCGCCGACAAAGACGAGGTAAAGCTAACCGATAGGCCACTTTGCTCCGATCCGCTCAAGGATCTCAAAAGGCCCTACAAACACAGGGCTCGACTTGCCTCGCTTTCCAAACCTTAACACCCCGCGCATAGGTGCTACCTTCAGAAAACATGTTGACCCACCTCAAACTCCAAGTCTCTACGCCTCACATCGGCGTAACTTTTTGCCTACTCAGTCTTTGTCAACATGCGAGCCCTTATCTTACGCAGCTGCGTCGTTCGTCATCTGCGATAACTTCGGGTCCCCGTAACACGCCTATCCCCAACCTCCTCCCGAGAACACCGGGGATCTGCAGCGCTTACCATACAACGCCTCGAATGGGGCCATCTCGAATAGTCGCTTTGATAGCTGTTGTTGTAAGCGAACTCCATCAAAATCACAGTCTGGTCCCAAGCGCTGGGAAGTCCAAGACACGAGCTCTCAACATGTCTTCCGAGAATATGATTCACCCTCTCGATCGACCATCGGTTTGAGGGTGGAAGGCGATCTTGAAGCGCACTCGATTCCCAAACCCTTACGGGCGCTCTCTGGAGGCGAGATGTGAACCGAGAATCCCGATCGACACTATCTTCACGGGTACTCCGTGGTACCGCACAATTTGCTCTAGAAATAATCGTGCCCACCGCTCCATCAGTATAACTAATCCTACCGGGTATAAAGTGTGCACTCTTAGTCACCGGGTCCACTACTACCCGGATCTCGAGTAAACCCTCTCGGTGTCCTTGCAACCCGGAGATGTAGTCCATCGAAATCTCGTCCCACTTCCATTGTGGAACACTTAATGGCCGCAATAAACTGCAGGCTTACGCGCACGAGCCTTCACTTGCCGACAAGTGAGACACCGGCTAACAAACTCCGCTATATCCCGCTTCATGCCCATCCACCAAAATGTCCGCTTGAGATCTGGTACATCTTGGTACCTCACGGGTGCCAAGTGAATGGGAAACTATGTGCCTCGGCGAGCAACTCTGCTCGAATCTCTGCGTCATCCGGGACGCACAACCGACCTCTGTACCTTAAGCCTCCGTGCTCGTGCCACAACAAAGTCGAAATCGCCATCGGCCTCAACTCTCTCGAGCAATCTCTTTAACTTGGGATCACTCGGTGATCGCCGATGATCCTCTCGCTAAGTGATGGTGAGGCGATAGTTGGGCTACCTCAGCGGTAACCTCTCTCCAACAAGATCGCGATCTGGTTTCGCTCAAACTCATTCATAACTCAACTTGGGAGCTCGGCAGAAGGCTGCTTTGAATGCGACGTCTTCCTACTCAATATCATCGCCCACAACATTGGCTTTTCCGGATGGTACAAAATCTCACGATCGTAGTCCTTTACTAACTCGAGCCACCTCCTCTGCCTCATGTTCAACTCCTTCCGAGTGAAGAAATATTTGAGGCTCGGTGATCCGTGAACAATGAATCCTCTCACCATATAAGTAATGCCTCCAAATCTTTAGAGCAAAAACAATCTGCAGACCAACTCCATATCATGAGTTGGATAGTTTTTCTCATAAGGCTTTAATCTGTAGGAAGCATAAGCTATCCCCTTCCCATCTTTGCATCAACACACACCCTAAACCATATTTGGAAGCATCACTATAAACTACGAAACCTCCTATTCCTTCCGAATCGCCAACACAGTCTTTGTCGTCAAAGTGAGCTTAAGCCGGGCAAAACTTTCCTCACATCTAGCATCCCAAACAAAGTCAACACCCTTCTTGGTCGACGGGTTAGGGTGATGCCTTAGCGGAAAAGTCTTTCACGAAACGCCGGTAATAACTCGCGCACCAGAAAGTCGCGTATCTCGGCCGACCGTCGTCGGCACGGCCCACGAGCTAATCGCCTCTATCTTCGCGGGGTCCACCGCTATACCATCTGCCGACACGATATGTCCAAGGAAGGCTACTCTCTCTAGCCAAAACTCACGCTTAGAGAACTTTGCGAGCAATGGTTCTCACGCAATCTTGTCAAAACTTGCCTCAAATGCGAAGCATGGTCCTCCTTTGTCCTCGAATAAATCAAAATGTCGTCTATGAATACGATAACGAAGTTATCCAAGAATGCCTTGAACACTCATGTCCATCATGTCCATAAACGTCTGCGGGGGCGTTCGTGAGTCCGAAAGACATGACCACGAACTCATAATGACCATACCTCGATCTGAACGCGGTCTTCGGGATATCGCATCTCGAATCTCACGGTGATGGTACCACGACCTCAAATCAATCTTAGAAAACACCGAGGCTCCTCGAAGTTGATCAAACATCATCTATACGCGGCGGGGATACTTAATCTTCACCGTGACTTTATTCATTTCTCTATAGTCTATACACAAGCGCATGGATCCATCCTTCTTCTTAACAAACAGATGTGCTCCCCACGAGACACACTCGGACGGATGAAACCTCGATTCAAAGATCTCTTGCAATCGCACTTTGAGTTCTCTCAACTCACCCGCGCCCATACGATACGGGGCTTTGGAAATGGGAAGAGTCCCCGGCTCCACTCAATGGTGAAGTCCAACTCCCGCTTGAGGGTAAACCCAGCAACTCTTCGTGGAAAACATCGCAAACTCTTGCACCACGGGGACCATGTCAACAGATCAACGCAGATACTACTATCTCCCCGACTTTGCCAAGAAGCCCCAAGCTCCTCGAGCCAACAATCTATGGGCTTTATTCTTGAGATCAATGACGGGCAAGTTCCGCCTGACACCGCGAAACTTGAAGCTCCGGCTTCGAGGGGCGGCCTAAACACCACTTCTTTCCGTGGCGCATCTATCAATGCATGGTTCTCTCGCCAACCAATCCATGCCAAGGATCACATCGAAACCGCTCATAGACGGCACTATGAGGGTAGCCTCTAAAATCTCATCGGATATCTCAGATCGCCCATGCTTAACTCTCATCGCTAGCTAACATACTCACACCCGAAGGAGTGGCAACACACACAGCTCAAACCCTAGAGGTTCGAGCTCCACACAAGCTTGTCTAACGAATGCATCGAAACAAAGGAATGGGTCGAACCCGAATCAAACAATACAAATGCATAGTCTTTGTAAGACAAGCAACGTACCGCAATCGCATCATCGATGCGCTCGCCTCCTCTGGCGAGTAGTGGCAAACACCCGCCTCATTGTTGGGCCGGTCCCGCCTTTGCTAAATCCCGAGTGCGAAATCGGCCAAATGCCCCTCCTTGCCACATTTGTAGCAAGCACGGGCGATGCTCCACATACCATAATGTGCCTTTCCGCACTTGTTGCAATGAGTGTTGCTGTCCCGCCTCACTTTGGCGATCCTGGGCTCTACCACGAGGTCGGCGCGATCTCGACCATCGGATCGCCTGCTGGCGAGTCTGTGACTTGATTGAGCGGAAACCACTAGAAGTCCTGCACTTCCTCTTACGCCTGAGTATCTGCTGGCGGTGAAATCGACCGAGCCGGGCGCAGCAGTGGTCTGCTGACCGCGGATACTTCGGGTTATAAATCGTGGCCAACTCTCTTTGCTCGATCATAACTCTCGGGAGCGAGTGCTCGAACATCTGAGCAACCTCCTTCCTCACCCACAAATGAACTTCTTAGTCTTGAGCTCCTCGGTGGCAATGAGCTCCGGTGCGAAATAGCTATACTCGAGAGAACTTCTTCTCATAGGCGTGAATACTATCTCGATCCTGTTTCAGATTTGAGAAGGCCTCTGCCATCTCCTGCTGAGCCTCGTCATTAACATACTTAGCTCTGAACTTCGTTCTAAAGAACTCCCAGTGGGTGGAGAAGACCCACCGGTCTAGCTCTATCTGTGGACTCCCCCACCACTCACCAGTGTCGAGAGAACATGGGCCGCACATCTCGGCCTCTGTACATCCGGGCATCCCATAACTCTAAAGATGTACTCCATTCTTGCCAACCACCGACCGCCACAAGTGGGTTCTCTCAAGCGTCAAATTCTCTTGGCTTCCACTTGGTGAAATCTTTCAACCACTTGCCAAACTCAGCGCAGCTCCTCTCTGACTATCAAGTGAGTCCGATCGTCTCTGATGACCCTGCCCCTCCCGGTTGAGCTACAGGAGCTCACCGGGAACTCTTTGGAGTCTGCTGAGGGTGCTCTTTGCATGAGCTGTGTCAATCCCAGGCTATCTGTGCCCTAGACTCCTCTCTGCTGCGCCAGCTGCTAGCTGCGCTGAGTCTCAGCTCTGCTCGCCATTAGGCCCATCATCATGTCTCTCATAGCGAAATATCTCCTCCTCGAGTTGTACCTTGAGGCATAGTAGCCTCCACCCTTCTCTGGGCAAGTTAGCCTCGGTGCCACGGCGCCTACGAGCTCGATATACCACTCGGCTGGGCTCTGCGGCATCTCTATTTGCGCCTTCAGACGAACTGCTCCACACTACGTGTAACCGGCATCTTGGCGATCTACACGAAACCACAACGGGTTAGTCCACGCTCGGACTCTCTCTCGCCAACAAAGATAACACTTGTGTATCGCATATAGTATCGTAAACAAAACCCTTAGCTTAATGAACTTAGACAAACTCGCGGCCTTGGAGTCTTTGGAGATCATGGGAACACAACCTACAAACAGGTTAGTCTACGAATCTATGACTCGTGCTCGATACCAAATCAGAAAGACCCAACCCGAAGATGGGACTAAATCTAGATCTTTACTCAAAGATGCAAGTGAAAAGCTTAAAAGGACCCACTGGGTCGGTTTGTAAAACTTTTCAAATATAAGAGTGGAAAACATTAAAAACAAAGTAAACATTCATTAAGCGAAACGAACCATTCAAATTAAAAAAAAATGATGATCAAGATTTCTTTCCTTAAAACATAAAATAGTTCAAATCATAGTTTTCCCTACGGACCTAAGTCCAACTACATGCTTGAAATCCAAAAAGCAGATAAAATAAGACACACGGCAGAGTGTCAAGACATCCATGATCTCCCAGCTCTCTCCGCTAGCCACCTCGGTGCCGTCCCAAGTTACTCATGGAAGAAACCACGATAAGGGTGAGTATAAACATACTCGGTGAGAACCCCCGACTAGGTGCGATGCGATGCAATCTATCATCTAGCAACCTAGTACACATGCCACAAATATCAACACGGATCTTAGCTCAACGAGCTCACAAGGCAAATCCGGAATCCTCGGAAGTCTCCTACTTCCGGCCTAATGATTGGCTCTCAAACCAATCCCGGACATCTCCGAGGGTCTTTCTCCTCGGCCAATTGATCACCTCAAAAACCGATCCCAAGGATGTCCGACACCCTCGAGGGTCTTTCTCCTCGACCAATTGATTAACTTTAAAGTCAATCCCAATGGGTGTCCAAGGGCCTCTTTACCCTCGCTATAAATCTGGACTATCGGAGAGTACCCAAGTCCGGCTCTAAACAAGAAGGAACCGTACTCACGAACATTAGCCCGGGAGCTCTCCGAACCGGCTACTAACGCGCGTGTCTTGCGCGACACCGCATGCTCTTCTCGCAACCGGCGTAAATGCGGGGGCCTAAGGGCAAACTCACGCGGGCGTGTGCGCATGCCTAAGACTCGGAAACGGTGTCACCGATCACGAGAGTCGCGAGGCCCTCGGCACTCATCTGTGCGGCTGTGTACCACCACCGACACTGAGCTAAGAACCGGCCAAGGTAGGCTTGCACCGTTAAGGGGGTTCCGCTCTAGCAGCTACAAACTAGGCTTATGCCAATGAGGTAGCTAATCCTCACCGGTGCCGGGGAAGCAAGGTACGTTATGCTTCGCTCTACTCCCGACCAAATTGGGGACAAGGTGCGTTATGTCCGCTCTCGACCTCTAGATGAAGACAAACCCTATCATACTAGCTTAGACTACCAAGTCACGTGATTCCCGGCTAACATCCACAAAGACATCTCATCATACATAGCCTAGCATGATACTACGAGCTTAAAGCAGGAATCTCAAGCATGCCGGAAGAACAAACCTAGCATGGCACTAACATGTACAAAAAGGCAAAACATGCTAGCAAGAATTCAATCACTAGCTATCCTATCCACTAACATGCTCATAAAGGTAAACAAGCATACAAGGCACAATTAAGAAAGCATAGCAGGTCCACACAACCACGGTAGGAAGTCCTTACACGAAACAAGTGGAGAATAGCTATCACAACCAAAAAGACCCTCGAGCTTAATACTGAACTCGAGCAACCTAGGCATAAATAAAGCATCCTAAGTAAATACATACAAAGACGGTAAGCTTAGAAAACACAAAGGGATTGGTTCGGGAATTACCACCGAAGACACGGGCCTCGGCGGCAAGGAGGGTGGCTTGGGCGCTTCTTTGCAGCGGCTGGGCAAGGCTGCGCCACGCTGGCCATGCAGGCGCAACACGTCGACACGGGCCGCGAGGCGCAGCGCGGCGGGCGGCGCGTCTGAGGCTGCGTTGCGGCACTTTGTCGCGACCACGAGGGACGTCGGGCGGTCTTTGGCGGCCACGAGGCGACGTCGCGCGGCGATGGGTGTGCGGCGATGGGGCTTCCAGTACTGCGAGCGTCACGGCCGCCGGGCGGCGCGAGGTCAGGCGGCGTGGTCCAGTGCGCGCAGGGCGAGCGCGCAGGTGTAAAGACCCAACCCAAAATGGAACTAAATCTAGGTCTTTACTCGGCATGCAAATTTAAAACATAAAAGGACCCACTCGGTCGGATTAAAAGCTTTTCAAACACATGAACGGAAAACAATCAAAACAAAGTAAACATTCATTAGGCAAAAACGAACCATTCAAATTAAAATGTTGATCGATCAAGATTTTACTTAAAAACATAAAATAGTTCAAATCATAGTTTTCCCTACGGATCTAAGTCCAACTACATGCTCAAATCCAAAAAAAGATAAAATAAGACACGGCAGAGTGTCGTGACATCCATGATCTCCCACTCTCTCCGCTAGCCACCTCGGTCTTTGTCCCAAGTTACACCGTGGAAGAAACCACGATAAGGGTGAGTATAAACATACTCGGTAAGAACCCCGACCGGGAGTGCGATCACGATGCAATCTATCATCTAGCGACCTAGTACACATGCCACAAATATCAACACGGATCTTAGCTCAATGAGCTCACAAGGCAAATCCGGAATCCACGGAAGTCTCCTACTTCCGGCCTAATGATTGGCTCTCAAACCAATCCCGGGACATCTCCAAGGGTCTTTCTCCCTTGGCCAATTGATCACTCAAAAACCGATCCCAAGATGTCCGACACCCTCGAGGTCTTTCTCCTCGACCAATTGATTAACTCTAAAGTCAATCCCAATGGGTGTCCTCAAGGGTCTCTTACCCTCGCTATAAATCTGGACTATCGGGAGAGTACCCAAGTCCGCTCTAAATAAGAAGGAACTGGTGTACTCACGAACATTAGCCCGGGAGCTCTCAGAGCAGGCTACTAACGCGCGTGTCTTGCGCACACCGCATGCTCTTCTTCGCAACCGGCGTAAATGCGGGGCCTAAGGGCAAACTACGCGGGCCGAGTGCACGCATGCCTAAGACTTCGGAAACGGTGTCACCGATCACGATGGTGCGAGGCCCTCGGCACTCATCTGTGCGGCTGTACCACCGACTGAAGCTAAGAACCGGCCAAGGTAGGCTTGCACCGTTGGCGGGGTTCCGCTCTAGCAAAGCTACAAACTAGGCTTATGCCAATGAGGTAGCTAATCCTCACCGGTCACGGGGAAGCAAGGTACGTTATGCTTCGCTCTACTCCCGACCGGTGGGGACAAGGTGCGTTATGTCCGCTCTCAACCTCTAGATGAAGACAAACCCTATCATACTAGCTTAGACTACCAAGTACGTGATTCTGGCTAACATCCACAAAGACATCTCATCATACATAGCCTAGCATGATACTACGAGCTTAAAGCGGGAATCTCAAGCATCTTTGGAAGAACAAACCTAGCATGGCACTAACATGTACAAAAAGGCAAAACATGCTAGCAAGAATTCAATCACTAGTTATCCTATCCACTAACATGCTCATAAAGGTAAACAAGCATACAAGGCACAATTAAGAAAGCATAGCGGGGTCCACACAACCACGGTAGGAAGTCCTTACACAGAAACAAGTGGAGAATAGCTATCACAACCAAAAAGACCCTCGAGCTTAATACTGAACTCGAGCAACCTAGGCATAAATAAAGCATCCTAAGTAAATACATACAGCACGAAGCTTAGAAAACACAAAGGGATTGGTTCGGAATTACCACCGAGAAGACACGGGCCTCGCAGCAAGGAGAGGGTGGCTTGGCGCCGCCAGTGCAGGCTGAAGGCCAGCGCTGGCGCTGGCGCTGGCGGCGCCATGCGACACGTCAGGCGGGCCAGCGACGTAGCGTGCGGGTGTCTGGCTGCAAAGCGCGCGCGAAGCGGCTCCGCTCAGCTGGGCGCGCGGCGTAGGGTCGCTACCGCTGGAGTGGGCGCTGCGTCGGGTCGCGCTGAGCGGGGGGCGCGCGCGGCGGGCGCGCGCGCGTCTGAGGCTGCGTTGCGGCATTTGTCGCGACCACGAGCGACGTCCGGGCGGTCTTTGGCGGCCACGGCGACGTCGGCGGCGATGGGGTGCGACGGTGGGGCTTTCTTGAGCGCAGCGATGTCGTGGCGGCTGTGGGGTCAAGGCGATGCAATGGTCCAGTGCGGTCTGGGGTATCTGCGAGCGGGCCGCTTGGCAGGGGGTGGTGCGTCACGGCTAGGTGGGTGGCTCGGGGTGGCTCGATGGTGTGGCTAGGGCTTTGCTCGGCTAGGGTTTTAGGAGAGAGAGAGAGAGAGAGAGAGAGAGAATGCGCTCTAAGGGGAAAAATTAGGAGTTTCTTGATTTTCCTTCTTTTCCTTATTTTTAAATAGGTTAGGAGCCCTAAATTCCTTTCCCAAGGCTTTTCTCTTACGGGTCCCGCCAAAGAAATTCTTTTCTCTTTTTCTTTTTAATTAAGACTCTTTTCTTAAAACTCCACATTCACCATTTAGGGCAAGGCTCAAATCCCAAAAGATTAAATTAATTTTCCAATTAATTTTGTTATTAACCGGAAAGGAAAACGGGGCCGTTACACGTGGGTCAAGCGCAGTGGGTGTGCGAGGCGAGGGTGGTGCGATGGACCGTGGTGGTGCGTGCGGCTAGGGGAGTGGCTCGGGGTGGTTCGATGGTGTGGCTAGGGGTCGCTCTCGGCTAGGGTTTTAGGAGAGAGAGAGAGAGAGAGAGAGAGAGAGAGAGAGAGAGACGGCCAACAAAGGGAAAAATAGGGGTTTCTTGATTTTTCCTTCTCTTCCTTATTTTAAATAGGGTTAGGAAACCTAAAATTCCCTTCCCAGGATTTTTCTCTTGCGGGTCCCTATAAAGAAATTCTTTTCTCTTTTTAGTTCAAATTCTTATTTAAAACTCCAATTCCACCATCTAGGGCAAGGGTTCAAATCCCAAAGGATCCAATTAATTCCCAATTAATTTTGCTATTAACTGGGAAGGAAAACAGGGCCGTTACAAAGAAACCAAACCCTAGCCGCTCAAATTTATCCCCACACCCGATCGCGCCCGGCCACTGCCACCACGCCGCCCGGATCGCACCAGCCCTACCTACCCACGCCGCACTGAGACGCAGCCAGATGCCCATGCCCAGGCGCGCCCAGACGCCCTGCATCGCCCATGCCAGGCGCGCCCAGTCGCCCTGAGTCACCCAGCCCAGACGCGTCGCCGACGCGCTGTCCTCGCAGACCCAACGTATCGCCTTGCCGCGCGCCCGAGCCAGCGCCAGCGCACAGGCGCCGCCAGCGCCAGCGCCCAGCCCACAGCAGCGGCGCCCGACCTTGCCCCCTTCCGCGCCGAGACCCGTGCCTTCTCGGTTGGTAATTCCCGAACCTATCCCTTGTAGATTTTTAAGGCTGCTGGCTGGCTGCTGTATATTTATTTAGGATGCTTTTAAAATGCTTAGGTTGCTCGGTTTCGCTTTAAAGCTCGAGGGTCATTATTTGATTGTGAAGGTTATTTCTGCTCGTTTCCAGGTAAGGATTCCTTACCGTGGTTGTGTGGACCCTGCGATGCTTTCTTGAATGTGCCTTATATGCATGTTTACTTTTATGGACATGATTAGTGGATAGGACTGACTTGTGATTGCATTCCTGCTAGCATGTTTGCTTGTTTGTACATGTTAGTGCCATGCTAGGATTGTTCTTCCAAAGATGCTTGAGATTCTGCTTTAAGTTCGTAGTATCATGCTAGGTTATGTATGATTGATGATGATTATGTATGTTTAGCCAGAATCGTTTACTCTATACTCTAGCTAGTGTGTTAGAAATTTGTCATCATCTAGAGGTGAGAGCGGACATAACGTGCTTGTCCCCACCGGTCGGGAGTAGAGCGAAGCATAACGTACATTGCTTTCCCCGGCGTGCGATGTGGATTTAGCTACCACATCGGCATAAGCCTAGTTTGTAGCTCAGCAAGAGCGGAACCACGCTTAGCGGTGCAAGCTGCGCTTGGCTTTGGTTCTTAGCTTGAGGTCGGTGGTACAGTCGCATGAGATGAGTGCCGAGGGCCTCGCACTCACCGTGTTCGGTGACACCGCTTCCGAGTCTTTAGGCATGCGTACACGCCCGCGTAGTTTGTACTTAGGCCCCACATTTACGCCGGTTCAAAGAAGATGCGGTGTGCACACACACGCGTTAGTCACCGGTTCGGAGAGCTCCCGGCTAATGTTCGTGAGTACACCGTTCCTTCCTCATTTAGAGCCGGACTTGGGTACACTCCCGATAGTCCAGATATAAGCGAGGGTAAGAGGCCCTTGAGGACACCCATTGGGATTGGCTTTTGAGTGATCATATGGTCGAGGAGAAAGACCCTCGAGGGTGTCGGACATCTTTGGGATCGGTTTTGAGTGATCAATTGGCCGAGAGAGAAAGACCCTCGGAGATGTCCCGGATTGGTTATGAGAGCCAATCATTAGGCCTAAAGAAGGAGACTTCCGAGGATTCCAGATCTGCCTTGTAAGCTCGTTGAGCTATGATGCATGTTAATGCTTTCGTTTGCATGTATACTAGGGTGCCGGATGATTGATGTATCGTATTGTACCATGGTTGGGGATTCTTCTTGAGTATGTTTATACTCACCCTTATTTCTGTGGTTTCCACGGGTAACTTGGGACAAAGACCGGGCGGCTAAGCGGAGGAGCTGATTGATCATGGGAGCTGCGCCACTCTCTGTCTTTATTGTTTGCATATTTGTTCAAGATGTAGATGGACAGGAGTCCTAGGGAAACATTATAAAAGTTGTTTGAACTGTTTTGAATATTTTTATATACTGGCCAGGCTTGTTTTACTTCGTTGGTTTTTCTTAAACAAAATTGTTGATTATGTTTTAAGCATTCCCCGTTTCTAAATGTTTGAAAGGCTTTAAATATGAGCACTAAACCGCTCGGTGAAATATTTAACTTGCATGCTGAGTGAGAACCTAGGTTTAGGACCGTATTTTGGGTCGGGTTCTTACAGTGTAAGTCCCCGATGGGCATCATTGTGTCATTGTATCCTAGGTTGTGTAAGACCCCGATGGGCATCCAGGTGTAGAACCTAGGATAGGCTGTAGTTGAAAGCCCTTGATAGGCTAGCTCTAGTGTTAGAATATAGCCTAAACCTACCGTTTTGCTCTAAGTCATTGTTTGGTTGCATGTCGGTGTGCTAAATGAGATGTTTTCGTATTGTACCCCGGTTGGGAATTCTTACTGAGTAATTCGTTACTCACCCTTATTTCTGCGGTTTTTCCACATGTAACCACGGAGCGAGACAGGATGGCTGGAGGAGGAGCTGTGATCATGGGAACCCGTTGTTCAACTCTGAGTCTTGTTTATGTTTATGTTTTAAATGTCCTCTGAATGCATGTAGTTGGGCACGGAGCCCTAGGGTGTTTGCTGACTGTATTTCCGGATTCTAGCATTGATGTAACTATTGCAAAGCATGTATGTTTTAAATAAATCTCTGATCAGAGCAAGTTTTGTAAATGTATTTGTCTTGGAACAGGTGCTTGGAAACAGGGACAGGTTTAGGAATTTTATGTTGACTTTTTAAATGGATGTTTTATGTTTTAGTTTTACTTAGAATCCGAACATCATATTGCAAATTTTCTATAGATTTGAATGCATGCATTGAGGTAACGGCCTATTTAAGAACCCCTTTCGGGTCGGGTCGTTACAGTTGGTATCAGAGCCCAGAGTCATAGATTCAGAGGTGACCTTTTGTTGTAGGTCATTTTTCCATGATCATCGACACTCAAGCGATACCATCAGTGCGCCTAAGTTCTCGCTTATGAAAAGGGTTAAGAATTTACAATACACATCATCTAGTGTATGCCTTGTGTAGTGTTGTGGAGCGGAGACGAGCGAGTTCGACTCGTTGTTGGTTTGGGTTTAGGCGCCATCATGCCAACTTCCCGCGATGTGTGATGTTTGTTGTGGCTTGTTGAGGTATCCGGATAGATTCGGATACCACAGGACATCGTCCCGTGGGAGGCGAGAGCTTGGACTCCCGTAGGCCAATTGTGGCTCAGTTGTTGGTTTTCCCCTAGTGAGAGGGTGGAGGTGCTTTGCCTTGGAGTGCCACTCCAAGAGAGGAGTTAGCTATGGCTGTGCTTAGGTGGATGTTTGTGGAGCAGGTCCCCGTGTGGACTAGCCTGGGTAGCTCAAGTGTTGATCTTGAGTCTTGTTAGATTAATTGGTTGCCCAGTGAGTAGCTGCAGAGTTGGCATCTTTTGAGGAGATTGTTGAGGCATCTTTATGCTCCTGTAAAGTGTTGTTTTTGTAGCCGATGGCGGAAACACTTGTGGTTAAGGAGTGCGATGGCGAGTGTTCCCTTGGATTGGATCCGTTGGTGTTTTCCTCAGATGTTTGGTAGAGTTGAGCACTCTTCCTTTGGTGAGCTCCTGGAGTGGAGCTAGCTGCTGCATGTTGAGAGAGCCGGCCAGAGTTTTGTCGAGCCTCATGTGGAGGTGCAAGAGTAGGCGGTGAGCCTTCGGTTTGATGAGATGCCATAGGCATGGTTTTTTGAGTTGGAGCCCTTGTATGCCTAGCCAGAGTCCTTGTCACTTGAGGTTGTGATCTTGTTGGCCCCATTGGTAGTAAGATGTGGTTTTGGTAGTAGTGGCACTTGAGGTGCATTGGTTGGTGTGCCGCTTTGGCACTAAGTCTGGTTCAGGCTTGAGTTTGGCTTGGGCATAGAAGATGGCTCTATGCCGTCCGGAGTTCAGCGCACTCCTTTAGCCTTGGATCCGTTTATGGCAGTTGCACCTGTTTATGTCGTGCTAGAGGGCTAGTTCAGTGGTAGTCGATGGACTACAAGCGAGAGGATGCTCGAGAGGAGCCGGAGCCGGAGCCTTTTCCCAGTGTTACTGGAGGTTGAGTAAGTCAGTAGGTTGGCGGTTGGTAAGTGTTGGTGCGCGTGAGTCTCGCGCTAGTGTTAAGGCCAAGAGTTTCCTTGTGGTTGGTAGTGTGGTCAACTACCTTCAAGGGCCTTATCTGAGGAGAGTTGAGCATCGTTGATGCGAGTTCGGTCCAGCTGAGGGACCATGAGTTGGATGCTTATGAGATGAGTTGGATGTCTATGAGGCGAGTTGGATGCCTATCAGGCGAGATGAGCTGATGCCTTGCGAGAGGATTTGGATGCCTTATGGGTAAGTACCCTTGGTAGAGGCTTGGTATAAAGTAAGTCGGTTTGGCATTGTTATGCTTTGGTAGAGCAAGGTTGCCTCAGCTTCGAGTATCGTGTGGAGATGGAAATTTTGGTGTTCCTTGGATTGTTTGTATCTCTGCCAGGAGTTAGCGTTGCTTTTTGGAAAAGCGCTTCTTAGTCTTGGATCTCTGAAGGAAGGTTGAGAGTTGTGCACACAAGTGTGTTTTGTGTGGTTCATTCGGTGGTGAAAGTTTCAGATCCATGTAGAGTTTGCTTTGGAGATCTAGTGCTCAATTCTTGGAGAAGTTGGACTCCAGGTGGATGTTGTAAGGCTTTAGCGAGGTGATAAGGATACCGTGTTCGTGATATCAGGTTATTGCTTAGGCAAGATTTGTTAAGTTGGACCTAAGCTTGATTGGCGGATCTTTTTGTTGATCATTGGTTGGAGTTCGATTGGAAACCCGAACAACAAGAGCGATATTAGCTAAGCCGCGTGGTTTCTGATCGTCATGGCTAAGAGAGTTGTTTAGATCCTTCCTTGGGTAGAAGTTATGTTGTGGCCGATGCTTTGAGTAGGAGGATGACGCATTCTGTAGCGTTTCGGGTCCTCTTGGTTCCCAAGGATTTGGAGTTGGCCTGCATGGTTGTGATGCTGGAAAATGGAGTTGTTTGTTCAGGCAGTTGTCTGTTAGATCGTTTGCCTAGCGGTGTGTGTCGTCGAGGTTGTGGAGAGCCTCTCCGAGCTTAGTCGAGCCCGTAGTGAGTTTAGTTGGCCACCGGGCGTGTGGGTTGTAGCCTTGGTTGAGTTGCTAGCAGTCTTGGTAGACTAGCAAGCTAGTGGTTGTTTGGAGTAAAGTCCGGATTGGTTCCGGTGTGGTAGCAAGTTGATGCTTGGTGTTGACCAAGGTGTGGATTGGAATTGCTAGAGATTAGTTTTGCTCGTGGGGCGAGTGGTTTGTGCCCTGTTGGTTGTGTTCCTGTTTTCAAGATGTTGAGTTGCCCCGTTTGGCATTTGGAGGTTCAGTCCGTGGTGGACCCCTGTTGTTGCCCCGCGAGATTTGATGTTGTTGCTCTAGTGGAGCGAGACAGTGAACGTATGTGGAGTTCTCTGTCCCTTGGTTGTCTGCTAGTAAGAGTCGTTCCTTTCGGGGAGTTGTCAGGTTCTTCCTTGGTCTTGGAATTGATGGTAGTGGTGCTAGCAAGAGGGAACAGTTTGTTGGTCGCTGGAAACAATCGTTTGTCGATTAAGCGGATTCTTGGATGGTGTTCTAGAGGCCGCGATAAAGGTTGTTCTCGCCTCTTGTGAGTGTTTGGCCAAGATTTGGTTCTTTTGTTGTTTCGAGAGCTAGTTCGGTTCTAGGCCGGAGGGCGTTATACGAGGTCTTGTTCCTAGTCAGGAAGTTTTGGGGAGTTGACCCCTCCCTCGGCAGTTGAGCAAGTGCTGTTAGTTTCGGATTGGTGGTCCGATTGGTTGAGTTTTCCCTTGGGTGTTGCTTCCAAGAGAGTTGGTTGCTGTTTCCTTGGGTTTGAGCAAGTCAACGAGCGTGTGTGTGGAGTTCATTTGCCCTTCTCGAGTTTTCTTCTTTGGGAAGTCGCTTTCCGTTTGGCGAGTCGCCTTAGCTTCCGTGTGGTGTAGTTGATCGAGTAGCGCAGCGGTCAGCCTAGCGAGAGGGTCCCTGCTTTGTGTTGCTAGCAAGCAAGAGTTGTTTGTTCCCGCAAGAGCGGAGGCGGCCAGATAAGAGTTGAGTTGTTCGGCAAGTGTTGGTTCTTTGGGGATTGAAGATTTCCTTTCCCCTAGCCTCTGTGGTGGTTGAGTTGCTCCTTGGATGCCACCTTCAGTGTTAGCTTCCGAGGTAGTCTTGCGGATTCGGGTGGCTCGGGATCCGTAAGCTTTGAGATTGTTGTTATCCGTTTTCCTTGTAAGGTTTCGGGAGTGGAGCTTACGGTTGGAAGATGTGTTAGGCTTAAGCTTAAAGGAGAAGTCCTTTAAGTAGCCGATTGGGTTTTAGAGTTGAGTGGTAGCTTGGAGGCGGCGTTGCTCGTTATAAGTTTGGGTTGAGTTCTCACGAGCAAGCCCTTCTCGGGCTTTGTTCCTAGTTGTTGTGCGTTCGCGATTGGCGTTAGCGAGCCGCGTTGAGTGAGTTGACACGCAGGTGCCGTGGCTTGGTTTGTAAAGTCATGTTGAACTGCTTTCCTCAAGGTGTTGTGCCGCGGTTAGTCACGTGATGGTTTAGTCCTTGCGGCCGAGATTTTCCTTGAAGGGAGTGTTGGTTGTCCCTTGCCTTGCGATGTTTTCTTTGGCCAATTGTTTGGTAGTTTTGCTCCGTAAGGTTTGCGTTCGGCCGGTGAGGAGTTCGAGTTTGTTGGTTTGGCCGAGTGGAGTCTGTGCTTGGCCCTTGTCTTTTAGATTTGGCCGTAGCTGAAGTTTCAGCTGGTGTGAGTGTTGTAGGCAGTTTGGTTTCTGGAACCTGGGAGGTTCAGTTGTTTGGCCAGCTTGTTGTCGGGTTGAGGTCGCTTGTTTAGCATGTTGTGAGCTTCGAGAGGAGTTTTTCGGTCAAAGCGTGGTGTAGAGTTTGAGCTTGTGGCGATCCTCGAGTTTCTTTGAGAGTAGCACCGCTTTGAGAGTTGGTGCGAGTTGAGGATGTGGTTTGCCGTCTGCTCCCTTGGAGTTCAGGTGTATGCCCGATCCATGATTGAGTTTGTTTGTGGCGGCTGGATGGCATAGTGCCTTTGAGTTTACGAGAACCCAAGAAGGTTTGGTTTTGAAGAAGGTTGGTGTTGTTTTAGCCGAGAAGTTCGGTTGGTTCTGGATTCATGCGCTTTTCTTGGAGCTATTTCATCTTAGGACTTTCGAGGACGAAAGTCTTAAAAGGAGGGAGTATTATAGCACGCCCGATTTTCTATTCCTGGTTCTCGAGGTGTGCTTGCCTCGATTTGATGGTTCGGTTGGGCCGTTAGAGCTGTTTTGTCCCTTAAGAGCATTTTGGTCTTTTTGCTCCCCGGGCAGGATTTGTGGATTTTTAGGGCTTCGAGGCATCTCCTGCCTTTGTCGAGGCTTGTTTGTTGGTGGCTGCGAGTCTCGAGATGTTTGGGCTAGTCGTTTGGAAGTTCGGTTGTTATTTTGGGTTTTGGCAAAGTGATGGTTGGTTGTGTGCTTCCTTTGGGATTCGAGCCCGGGCCCTTGGTGTTGATTTTGGGAGTTGGATTTAGTGAGTTTTATTTATTGGGAGTGGTTGCTTCGATCGGGTCTCGAAGGAGGAAGCTGGTGTAAGACCCTGATGGCCATCCTAGATGTGTAAGACCCCGTTGGGCAGCATGGATAGCTAGAGGTGTAAGACCCTAATGGGCATCCTAGATGTGTAAGACCCCGTTGGGCAGCATGGATAGCTAGAGGTGTAAGACCCTGATGGGCATCCTAGATGTGTAAGACCCCGTTGGGCAGCATTGATAGCTAGAGGTGTAAGACCCCGATGGGCACTACACTGTTCCCTGGTGTGTAAGCCCCCGATGGGCATTATGAGGCTGCTTCAGAGTGTAAGACCCCGATGGGCATCTCAGTGATCCTAGCTGGAGTAAGACCCTGATGGGCATCCTATGTGTGTAAGACCCAGTTGGGCAGCATTGATAGCTAGAGGTGTAAGACCCCGATGGGCATCCGTATGTGTAAGACCCCGATGGGCATCATTGTTTAGCTGGTGTAAGACCCTGATGGGCATCCTAGATGTGTAAGACCCCGTTGGGCAGCATGGATAGCTAGAGGTGTAAGACCCCGATGGGCATCCGTATGTGTAAGACCCCGATGGGCATCATTGTTTAGAGGTGTAAGACCCCGATGGGCATCCTTGTGTGTAAGTCCCCGATGGGCATCATTGTGTCATTGTATCCTAGGTTGTGTAAGACCCCGATGGGCATCCAGGTGTAGAACCTTGGATAGGCTGTAGTTGAAAGCCCTTGATAGGCTAGCTCTAGTGTTAGCATATAGCCTAAACCTACCGTTTTTCTCTAAGTCATTGTTTGGTTGCATGTCGGTGTGCTAAATGAGATGTTTTCGTATTGTACCCCGGTTGGGGATTCTTACTGAGTAATTCGTTACTCACCCTTATTTCTGTGGTTTTTCCACGAGTAACCACTTTGAGCGAGACAGGGATGGTGGAGGAGGAGGCTGTGATCATGGGAACCCGTTGTTCAACTCTGAGTCTTGTTTATGTTTATGTTTTAAATGTCCTCTGAATGCATGTAGTTGGGCACGGAGCCCTAGGGTGTTTGCTGACTGTATTTCCGGATTCTAGCATTGATGTAACTATTGCAAAGCTTGTATGTTTTAAATAAATCTCTTATCAGAGCAAGTTTTGTAAATGTATTTGTCTTGGAACAGGTGCTTGGAAACAGGGACAGGTTTCAGGAATTTTATGTTGACTTTTTAAATGGATGTTTTATGTTTTAGTTTTACTTAGAATCCGAACATCATATTGCAAATTTTCTGTAGATTTGAATGCATGCATTGAGGTAACGGCCTATTTAAGAACCACTTTCGGGTCGATTCGTTACACTTGCCGTGCGCCCAGCGCCCAGCGCCAGCGTCCCTGCCGCACTTGCAGCGCCCAAACCTGCCCCTTGCTGCCGAGAGCCCGTGTCCTCTCGGTTGGTAATTCTCGAGCCTTTTCCCTTTTAGATTTTTAAGCTGCTGGCTGCTGTATATTTATTTAGGATGCTTTTATTATGCCTAGGTTGCTCGGGTTTGTTATAAAGCTCGAGGGTCTTATTTGATTCGTGATAGCTATCTTCCACTTGTTTCCAGGTAAGGATTCCTTACCGTGGTTGTGTGGACCCTACGATGCTTTCTTGATTGTACCTCATATGCATGTTTACTTCTATGAACATGATTAGTGGATAGGACAGCTTGTGATTGCATTCTTGCTAGCATGTTTGCTTGTTTGTACATGTTAGTGCCATGCTAGGATTGTTCTTCCAAAGATGCTTGAGATTCCCGCTTTAAGTTCGTAGTTCCATGCTAGGTTAGGTATGATTGATGATTATTGTGTATGTTAGCCAGGAATCGTTTACTCAGTACTCTAGCTAGTGTAGTAGGGTTGTCATCATCCGTGAGAGCGGACATAACGTACCTTGTCCCCACCGGTCGGGAGTTGAGCGAAGCATAACGTACATTGCTTCTCCGGCGTGACCAATGAGGAATTAGCTACCTCATTGGCATAAGCCTAGTTTGTAGCTGCTAGAGCGGAACCACCGCCAACGGTGCAAGCCTACCTTGGCCTGTTCTTAGCTTCAGTCGGTGGTACAGCAGTTTGCCACAGAGATGAGTGCCGAGGGCCTCGCACTCTGTGTGTTCGATGACACCGCTCCGAGTCTTAGGCATGTATACCGCCCGCGTAGTTTGTACTTAGGCCCCACATTTGCGCCGGTTGCGTGACATGCGGTGTGCGCGCACACGCTTTAGTCGTCGGTTCGAGAGCTCCCGGGCTAATGTTCGTGAGTACACCAGCCGTTCCTTCCAGCTTAGAGCCGGACTTCAGATCTATGAACGACCAGTGTTTTTATCCTGGTCTTCCGTATGCCCTAGGGGTAATTTGGTAATTTGGTCGGGCCGTCAGGGCGTTTGTGTCTTTCCAGCTATTAAAATTATTGGATGGATTTATGTAGGTTTTGGAGGGATTTGTGGTTTGTTTTGAGCAAGGTTTGATGCAAAAGTAAAAATAAAGGAAATTGTCTTTGCAAATTGGGGTTTGAACCAGTGTCTCCCGGAAAGCTTGTGGGGATGTGTGCCAATTGAGCCATTAGTTGCTCTTGTTGCTCTTTCTGCATCACATCTTCGTTAACCTTGGATCTTTGGTGTTTGGTGCATTTGGTTAAATGAAATAGAAATTAGGTTTGTCCATCTTCTTCTCCAAAGTGTGTGGCCGCCCAAGCTTTGCTCTCCATTGCCTTGCCGAATTCTTCATCCTTGCAGCTCCTTTGGATCGATCATCATCATTTCGGGTAGGTATCGATCTTCCTCTTCTTCTTCTCATCCGTTTGGTGTCTTTGTTTGGCCAAGTGTGTTTGTGTTGATTGAAGCCACCGAGAGAAGCCCGGCCAGCGAAGAATCGTCGCGCGCCCGGCCCACCGCTTCCGCCGCGCGATCCGCCTAGCGGCCTTGCCGTTCATCCAAAGAGCCAAATAGCCTTGTCGTGGCGGCCAATCCCACTCCCGGATCTGCCGGCAGCTCGCCAGACGCCGATCGCGCCAAAGAAGAGCCGGATCGCCGTTCGTCCTCGCTCGATCACTCGCCGCCAGAGGCCCTCGCCCGGCGCTCGCGCGCCCGCCACGCGCGCGTCGCGCCGCCATCGCACGCCGCGCCGCCAGATTTCGCTTCGCTCGAGCCGCTGCGCGCCGCGCCCGAGACGCTTCGCCATACAAGCTGCCGTCCTGCGCCGTGCGTCCGTGCCGTGCCTTGCTTGCCGTGCGCGCAATGCGCCCAGCGCCCATCGCGCGCGCAGCGGCGCCGCCTGCCGCCAGGATGACTGCCAAAGAACTCCAAGTTCGTGTCGCCGTGCGCGTGAGTGCCCCTTGAGCCGAGCTTGTCATTTCTATTGTTTTTAGACGTTTTAGATGCTGATTATTATTGGTTTGCTAGGTTCCCGCCGCTAGCTCGGGATTGTTCCATGCGACTTAGGATTTGTGTGTAGAAGCCTCCCACTACCAAGGTAAGGATTTCTTACCGGAGTTGTGTGGGCCTGCGGTATATTTGTGATTGTTGTTTTGTATGCTCGTGTATGATTATTAGCATGTTTAGCCCTAGGTGCTCTGTTCTAAATTCTGATCGCATGAACTCTTGTATTGTTTCTCATGTTAGCCCATGATAGGTTGTTCCATTCTCGCATGTTCGATATCTGTTCTTGCTTCGTAGTATCATGCTAGGTTCCTTGTATCTGTTGAGCACGTATTGGGTGCATTGAATGAATTGTTATTATTGCTATGGTTTAGAGTTCGTAGGTAGCATCATCCGGCCGGATGCATAACGTAACTTGCATCCCCGACGGGGACGTGCGAGATGGTACTCGTCGTCCCCGATCCCGTTAGGGTTTATCTAACCCTAACGGTGGCCGCCCCGCAATCTTGGGTGAGGTGGCGGTCGTTAAATGCCCCAATGGTCGGGATGATGACTTGGCATTGCCTCGTCCCGGCGATCGGCACGTCCTCGGCGTGTTCGGCGTAGCCCTTGATTGCCACCTATTAGGGGCAAGGACCGCTTCGGTGTAAGCCTACCACGGCCGGTTCCTTAGCCTCGGTGCGGTGGTACAGTGACGATATAGTTCACGTGTGCGTCTCTCACACCCCTATGTCGCGTGACACCGATCCGAGAGATTTAGTTAGGCATGGTGGCTCGAACACAGGCGGCTTGCCACTAGACCCGGCACCCCGAGTTTGCGGTAGCATGCGGTGCGCGCTTACGCTCATTACTGGCGCCATTGAGAGCTCCTCGGGATCTTGAGCCAGTGCACCTTTCGTACGGCGCGAGACAGTGGGCCGGACTTGTTCCCGTATAGGCGTATAGTGTGTTGTGGTATTTCCGGACTAAGACCACGAGTTGGCATCCGAGGTCCAAGTGTGGACTTAGCTATGTGCTCCGCTCTGTGTTTGTACTCATAGCTTGCATACATTCTTCTAGATGATCATGTATATCGTATTGTACCCCGGTTGTGGATTCTTACCGAGTAATTCGTTACTCACCCTTATTCTCGTGGTTTTCCACAGTAACCAAGGCGCGAGACAGATGGTGAAGGAGGAGTTGTGATCATGGAATCCTGCTTTGTCATCTCCGACCATTTTATTATATCATGACTCTTGACTTTTGTTATTTCCCTGAATGCATGTAGACGGGCACGGAGCCCTAGGATGTTTTCTTACGTTTTATGGATTCCAAAGATATTTGTACTTTTGGAATGTTTAAATGGTTTAAATAAATCTCTCGATCGTAGTATGCTTTTAGAAATGTATGTTTTGATTGTTGAATGTTTCTGTTTTTACTTGGGATCCGAAATTTATTTTTCATAATGTCTTTTATTTTGAATACATGCATTGGGGTAAAGGCCCATTTAGAGCCCCTTTTGGGTCGGGTCTTTACAGTTGGTATCGAGCTCGTAGAGTCATAGATTATGTAGACTGACCTTTTTGTTGTAGGTCGTCCTTCCATGATCACCAGCACTCCGACAGTCATCAGGTACGCCTAGGTTTATTGTTTTAGAAAGAAAAAGGGTTAAGAATTTACAATACCTTTCATCTAGTGTATGCCTTGTTTGGTGTTGTGGAGTGGTGACAAAGCGAGTTTTATTCGTTGTTGGTTTGGATGTAGATCGCCAAACATGCTATCCACCCGCATCGAGAGAGAGAGTTCGAGAGCGGTCGAGGTGTCGGGATCGGATCCGATCTGCAGGGACATCGTCCCAAGCCGAGATCGATGGCATTCCACCAAAGAGCCTCCCGTTACGCCTAGAGCGGGCGTTGAGGCGATCGAGCGCCGTGAGTGAGGCGCTCCTGGAGCGGAATTTGCCGAGTCTATGAGGGCTTTTATGGTCGGCATGTTGAGTGACCAGAGGGCGAGACCTGTGCCTTGTTGGCGCCAAGTGAATGGAAGAGTCCCGAGCCCAGTTGAGCGGTGACTCGATTGGTTCAAAGAGAGCCGCAAGTAGCACCTCGGCTCCACGGAGGAGTAGCCCAGAGGCGGATATGGCGAGGTGCCGAGGAGTTGGGTAGGTGGTGAAGGATTTTGTGAAGTGGAAGCTCGAGAAGTTTGATGCCACCGGTGATGCGTTAGCTAGGCCAGTGTGGATTGCCCATTTGGAGTACACCTTCCCGATCATGGTGTGCCCCGATATTGAGGGCCGAGGTGTGCGGCTCATGTGGTAGGAGAGGCACGAGATGGTGGTGGGAGTCCACCTTGAGCGAGAGACCAGTGGGTCTCCACCCGCTACTTGGGAGTTCTTCAAGGCCGAGTTCAAGGTAAAGTTCATCGGTGATGAGGCTCAAGAGAAGATGGTGGAGCTCTTCCAGGAACTCAAGCGAGGTTACGATTCCATTGAGGAATATGAGAGGAAGTTCTCGGAGTATGGATATTTTGCTTCGCGATTGATAGCCACCCCAGAGTGAAGATTCGGAAGTTCATATCCTGGATTGAGGCGGTGTTTCTCGAGATGTCGGGGCTCGGCCCCGACACACTATGCTAGGGGCTGTCCGATTAGCCACGATCTATAATGGGAAGTATCTCACCGAGCGGGTTGTTGCCACTCCTGCTCAGCGTCCTATCCCAAAGCGGTATGTGGGGGCGAAGAGGAAGTTTGATTTTGGGGCGCGCCGGCGCCGCCAAGAGTAGTTTCAAGCAGAGATCGGCGGAGAGCTCCATCCGTTTCCACCCGACAGCGAGGAGGACCCGAGCGAGTTCCCGCATGTGCTACTTGTGGGAAAGTCCACGCTGAGCTTGTCGACCGACCTAGATTGTGCTTTCGTTGTGGTAGAGAGGGCACATGGCCCGTTTTTGTGATCACCCCGATTATGGCAGCTCAACCAGCCCAGAGCAAGGTCGTCGAGTGTTTGCTACGACCGTCAGAGGCCGAGCGTCACGGATGCCGCTATGGCGGTGCACGCTTCTTGTTTTAGATCATGCGCATTTGTCTTGTTTGATTCTGGTTCCTACGCATTCATTTGTATCCGTGTTGTTTGGTCGAGCATGCTAAGTTAAGACTAGAGCCTCTAGGTTTCGAGTTATCTGTTGCAACTCCTTCGGGAGTTAATATGTTGGCTAGAGATAAGATTAGGGATGGCCGGATCGAGATATCCAGAGAGTTTCTTGTGGCTACGCTCATAGTTACGCCTATGAGCGGTTTTGATGTGATTCTTGGTATGGAGTGGTTAGTTTGCTAACCACGCGTTGATTGATCGCCACCGGAAGAAGTAGTGTTCAGCCGCTGTGTCGGCCCATGTAAAGACCCACCCAAAAGGGGCTCTAAATAGGCCTTTACCCCAATGCATACATTCAAAGGAAAGGATAATATGCAAATAAGTTTTTAGATTCCCAATTAAAACAAAACAATCAAGGTTCAATCGAAATCAATATAGTTTGGTTTGAAACTGTTTCAAGGCAAATACATTTCCAAAACGTACACTCGATCGAGATTTATTAAAACATTTGAAACATCCTCAAATTCAATAAAGCGGGAATCCACAAAATCATTCAAAAACATCCTAGGGCTCGTGTCGTCCCATACATGCATTCGGGGGGAAAATGAAAGACAAGAGTCATAGAAATAAAAAGTCGAGACACAACGACGTTCCCATGATCATAGCTCCTCCTTCACCCATCCTCGCCTCGCGCCATGGTTACTGAAAGATAAGTAAGGGTGAGTAATGAATTACTCAAGAAGAATCCCGACCGGGGTACAATACGATGCACATGGTCATCTAGATGAGTGTATGCAAGCTATGAACATAAACACATAATAGAGCACATAGCTTAAGTCCACACTTGGACCTCGGATGCCAACTCGGGGTCTTAGTCCTAATAATCCACACCACACAATACGCCCTATACGAGAACCAAGTCTCGGCCTCGGCTGTCTCTTTCTCGTCGATACGAAAGGTGCACTAGCTCAAGATCCCGAGGAGCTCTCCCGGCCGTGCGCTGTAATGAGCGTAAGCATGCACCGCGCGTGCTCACTGCGCACTATGGGGTGCCGGGTCTAGTGGCAAGTCGCCCATGTCCAGCCACCACGCCTAACTAAATCTCGGATCGGTGTCACGACGACATAGGGTGTGAGACTGACACGTGAACTATGTCGGCTGAACCACCGCACTTTGAGGCTAAGGAACCGGCCGTGGTAGGCTTACACCGAAGCGGTCCTTGCCCTAACAGTGGCAATCAAGGGCTACGGCCAACACGCCGAGGACGTGCGATCGCTCGAGGGCGAGGCAATGCCAAGTCATCATCCCGACCGCTGGGGCATTTAATGATCGCCACCCTCACCCAAGATTGCGGGGCCTCACGGTCGGGTTAGCTAAACCCTAACGGGGTCCGAGGGCGGAGAACCTGTCTCGACGTCCACGCCATGGATGCAAGATACTTTATGCATCGGGCCCGGATGATGCTACCTACCTACACTTTAACCTATCATATCAATAACATACAATCCAATACAATCCAAAACGTGCTCAATGTGATACAACGAACCTAGCATGGTACTACGAAGCAAGAATAGATATGAGCATGCTAGAACGGAACAACCTAGCATGGGCTAACATGAGAGAACAACATATGAAGTCATGCTAGTCGAGAATTGAATGAGCACCTAAACTATACATGCGATAATCACAAACAAACATACAAACAACAATCACATAGAACATCGCGTGGTCCACACAACTCCGGTAAGAGATCCTTACCTTGGCCGGGCAACTACACACAAAATCCTACGCTGCGATCGATCCCGAGCTAGCTAACGAGAACCTAACAAACACAATAGAAATCACAATCATAGCCCTAAAAATATAATAAAACAAGCGTGCTCGGCTCAGGGCACTCACACACGCACGGCCCGACACGCGGGCGGCAGGCGGCAGACGGCGGCGAGCTGCTTTCGCCGCTGCGCGCGCGGCGGCGAGGCGATGGGCGGCGAGGACCGCACACTGGCGCCGACGGCGCAGCGAGGCGGCAGCGAGCCGCGCGCGCGCAGCGCGACGGCTGGCGCCTGCGCAGCGCAGGGCGCGGCAAGCGGACGAGACAGCGCGCCGCTGGCGCGAGCGAGCGCGACGCGCTGCGGCGCGCAGCGCGCGCAGCGGCGCGGCGCGCGCGCGCGATGAGGGCGCGCGCTGGCTGCCAGCAGTCGCGCGCGACGACCGCGACGCGGCGCCGGCGGTGCAGGGCGGCTCGTGCTCGCTGCTTTCTTCTGATCTGGCGGCCTGGCTTGCTTTGCTAGGCGATCTGGGCGGCTTTGGGCTTGCTCTTGGCAGATCTGGGCATCTTTGGGCGACTGCTACAAACACACACACACACAAGCTCTTCTCCTTACCTTCGGCCAACAAGAACACCCAATCGAGAAGATGAAGAGGATGAAGACTTACCCTAATGATGATGAACGATCCAAGGAGCTGCAAGGATGAAGAATCGGCAAGGAGAGCTTGGGAGAAAGCTTGGGCGGCCACAACTCTTTTGGAGAAAACACAAACAAACCTAATTTCTATTTCATTTAACCAAATGCACCAAACACCAAAGATCCAAGGTTAACTAAGATGTGATGCGAGAAAGAGCAACAAGAGCACCTAATGGCTCAATTGGCACACATCTCTACAAGCTTCCCAGAGACCTGGTTCAAACCCATTGCAGCAAAAAAATTCCTTTATTTTTACTTTTGCATCTACCCATGCTCAAACCAAACCACAAAGCCTCAAAACCTTCATAAATCCATCCAATAATTTTAGCAACTGGAAAAATATAAACGCGGCCACGACGGCCCGACCAAATTACTAAAATACCCCTAGGGCATACACTGAAGATCGGGGCGAAAACTCGGGCCGTTACAATATTCCCTCCTTTTATGACTTTCGTCCTCGAAAGTCCTTAAGATGAAACAAAGACAGATACTGCAATCTCATCCCGTTTTCCCGCTCACAAGCGGCCTCCTCTGAACTCTAACTCCTCCACCAACCTTTACCAAACGGATCTCACGATTATGCAACGTCTTCGCCTCTGCGACCGAGAATACTCACGGGCTTCCTCTCAAGCTCAAATCCTCAATCGGCTGCAAAGGCTCAAAGTCCACACTGAGCGATGGGTCCTACACATACTACCTCACACCGATACATGAGAATATTGCACACGGCTGACAATGACAGAAAAAGCTAACCAATATGCAACTCTGCCAATCCTCTCGAGAATCTCAAATGGTCCAACAACAGGAGACTCCACTTCTCCCGCTTACCAAAACTCAACACAACTCACAACGGCACAACCTTAAAAGCACGCGCCGTCCCAACCTCAAACTCTAAAACTCGACGCCGAACATCGACGAAACTTTCATGCCTGCTCTGAGCTAACCACAAACGAGCTCAACCTCTTGTACAACACCTCTGGTCAACTGCAGCAACACAGGACCCAAAACAACACTGACGGCCACCAACCTTTTCTCACAAAGACTAGAGACTCGCAACACTTACCATACAATGCCTCAATGGAACCACAAGAATCGATCACGAGAATCGCTACCCAAGGCAACCTCCTAAAACCACACCGGTCTCTCGCCGCCTAATCACGGAAACACCAACTCGCAACAAGCTCCGAAGGATCTGGCTCACTCCTCCCAAAAGACCATCGGACAAAAAGGGTGAAAACACTCACGAAAACGCACTCGGCTCATAAGCCTCTAAGAACACTCTCTCGAATCACGGTTCGCCACGCACTTGCCTAGAACAAACCTTTGTTGCCACACCCTAATGGCAACATTTCCAACTCCAAACCGACATGCCTCTACTCCATAGAAATGGCATCTCGCACACCAACCGAGTGCGAGCTCTAGCTCTCAAGTCAATACTCTAAAAATCCGAACTCACACAACAACCTCAACTAGCCGACAGCTCACACACGAAACTTACAATCCAACAACTTGAGTGCTACGAACTAGGAAGCTCAAACAACTACAAGCTGCATAGCTATGCCAATCCACTCATCTCTAGCTCGACTCAAATCACTAGTGGGCAAGACAACTTGCAAACAACCGGGCCCCTGAGGGCTCCATCCACTAAACTTACCTCCATGCAAACAACGGAACAAAGCTCGCCTCAAATATGAAACACATCTCACAAGTCCAAACGATAACACATACAGGCTTAACCCTCAAGCTTAGGCTTAATGCACCTTCCACCGAAACTTCATAACTGAACTCCACTACCTGTCAACACCAACTACCAAGAACAAGAATACCAACAATGGTGGCAGAGTGCAAGCTACACTAGCCAAACAAGGATCCTCGATAAGTCCGGACCTAATCCAAAATGGCCACAATGGTGCAACCTCAACCCACAATCGATACAAAGGAGATCTTCCACTACAAAGGTGCAACATCTTCCATGCCAACACACAAAATCTTAACCAACTAGGCCAAACACTCATAAGAGGCGGGACAACCTTTACTGCAGCCTCTAGAACACCCTCCAAGAATCCGCTTAATCGGACAAACGACTACTTCCAAGCAACCAACAAACTTCTCCTTCAAGCTAGCGCTTCCACCATTAACTCCAAGACCAAGGGAGTAACGACAACTCCCCAAGGAAACGGCTCCTACAAGCGGACAACCAACGGACAGAGAACTCCACATACGCTCACCGCCTTGCTCCACCAGAGCAACAACATCTAATCTCACGGGGCACAACAAGGGTCCATCTCGGTCAACCTCCAAATGCCAAACGGGGCAACTCAACATCCCGAAACAGAAAAAACAACCAACATGGCACAAACCACTCGCCCCCCCACGAGCAAAACTAAACTCTAGCAACTTCAATCCACACTTGGTCAACACCAAGCATCAACTTGCTTGCCACCACACCAAAACCACTCCGGACTTTACTCCAAATAAACACTAGCTTGCTAGTCTACCAAGATCGCTAGCAACTCCACCGAGGCTACAAACTACACGCCTCCAACTAGCCAACTGAAACTCACTAGCTGGGCCTGACTGAGCTCTGGAGAGGCTCTCCACAACCTAGGGTTCTTCGGCAACCCTCGACACACACTGCTGCAGGCATACGATCTAACAGACAAACCGCTGAACAAACAACTCCAATTTCCAAAGATCCCAACCATGCCCAACTCCAACTCCTTGGGAACCTAGAGGACCCGGCGCTACGAGAATCGTCATCCTCCTACTCAAAGCATCGGCCACAACATAACTTCTACCCAAGGAAGGATCCGAACAACTCTCTTAGCCATGCCGATCGTAAACCACGCGGCTTAGCTACCACCGCTCTTGTTCAGTTTCCAACTGAACTCCAACCAACGATCAACAAGAAGATCCGCCAACCAAGCTTAGGCCCAACCTAACAAATCTTGCCTAAGCAACAACTTGATACCACGAGCACTGTATCCTTACCACCTCAACCCAAGCCTTACAACAACCACCTGGAGTCCAACTTCTCAAGGCACTGAGCACGAGATCTCCAAAGCAAACCCTACATGGATCTGAAACTCTCGCCACGGAACGAACCACACAAAACACACTTGTGTGCACAACTCCCAACCTTCCTTTAGAGATCCAAGACTAACAAGCGCTTTTCCACAAAGCAACGATAACTCCTGGCAGCGATACAAACAATCCAAGGAACACCAAAAGTTCCATCTTCACACGATACTCGAAGCGCAACAACCTTGCTCTGCTAAAACATAACGACGCCAAACCGAACTTACTTTATACCAAGACTCTACCAAGTGCGCTTACACATAAGGCGTCCTACTCATCTCATAGGCATCCAACTCATCTCATAAGCATCCAACTCATCTCGAGAGCATCCAACTCATCTCACGGGCATCCAACTCATGGTTCCCTCTTTGGACCGAACTCGCATCTACAATGCTCACTCAACTCGAGTTTAGGCACCCGAAGGTAGTGGACCGCACTACCAACCACAAAGATCTCTTGGCCTTAGCACTAGCGTGAGACTCACACGCACTAACACTTGCCACCGCCAACCTCGCTGACTTACTCGACCCCCATAACACCGGGGAGAGGCTCCAGCTCCTCTCGAACATCCTTTCACTTGTGGTCCTTCAACTACCACCGAACTAGCCCTCTTGCACGACCTAAACAAGTGCATTTTCCATAAATGGATTCAATGGCTAAAGAAGTGTGCTTGAACTCCGGACGGCATAGAACCATCTGCTATGCCAAGCCAAACTCAAGCTCTGACCAGGACTTAGTGCCAAAGTGGCACACCAACCAATGCACCTCAAGTGCTACTACTACCAAATCCACATCCGAGGAAGCGGGTCATTAAACAACAACGGGGCTCGCAAGGGGGCAAAGATGACCCTTCATCCGCCTCAAGCCACTAACACGACAACTTGCCAAACAATCGGGCGATCGGTGGAGACTCGCTAGACCACCTCTCACAGGGATTTCCACCACCATCCGATGAACCAAACAACACGAGAACGACACACCTCGGCCTTTGAGCAAAGGGGCATCCCACACACGGATGCTAAACTCAAACACAGCCAACTACTTTACTACTATCGGTGGGACTTACTAAAACATCGAGCTCTCTGAGCATCCATTTGCCAACTCAGGCGTCTCCAACAACGCCAACAAACTCATCCGAATAAACTCACGATCATGCCCTCCCGAGAACCTCCGGGGCTACAAGAGCTCTTGGGGAAAAATGCTTGAAACAGACTCACACCGGGCTAATGTGCCGGGACTCCTCACTACGCGCTACAAATCTGCGCTGGGTCTCCGCTCTCACGATAGCTAAAGACACGCCATCGATCTCTCATGGTGGAGCACACTCTGCTCAAGGAGTCTCACTGAGGCGCCGCTAGCCTCTACCCCCTCCTCTAGGCAACTCAACTGCGCGGCCAAATCGGCATGCGAGCCTAACAACCACGGACGCGGCCTCAACATCAACACGATCTGTCCAACTCCTCGGTCGGACATGCCAAGCGCCTGCTACTGCAGGTGCGATCAACATACCGGCAATCTGCACGGCACCACCACCCTCTCACTAGGGAAAAGCGACAACTAGGCCACAAATGGCCAACGGAGAGTCTAAGCTCTGCCTCCCTCTCGAACGATGTCCCGGGCATCCGAATCTATCTGGATACCTCAACAAGCCGCTAAACAAATCGCTCAAGATCTGCGAAAAGTTGGCATGATGGCTCACTAAGCCCAAACCAACAACGAGTCGAAACACCCGCTTTCGTCTCCGCTCCACAACACTACACAAGGCATACACTAGATGAAAGGTATTGTAAATTCTTAACCCTTTTCAAAAAAATGTGAATTTAGCGTGCTCTGATGACCGCCTGAGTCTTTGTGATCATGGGAAAGACGACCTACAACAAAAGGTCGAGTCTACAAAGTCTATGACTCTGAGCTCGATACCAATCAGTAAAGACCCACCCCAAAGGGGCTCTAAATAGGCCTTTACCCCAATGCATACATTCAAAGGAAAGGATAATATGCAAATAAGTTTTTAGATTCCCAATTAAAACAAAACAATCAAGGTTCAATCAGAAATCAATATAGTTTGTCAAAACTCGTTTCAAGGCAAATACATTTCCAAAACGTACACTCTCGATCGAGATTTATTAAAACATTTGAAACATCCTCAAATTCAATAAAGCGGGAATCCACAAAATCATTCGTAGAAAACATCCTAGGGCTCTCGTCCGTCGCTACATGCATTCAGGGGGAAAATGAAAGACAAGAGTCATAGAAATAAAAAGTCGAGACGACAAAGACGTTCCCATGATCATAGCTCCTCCTTCACCATCCCGCCTCGCGCCATGGTTACACTCGAAGATAAGTAAGGGTGAGTAACGAATTACTCAAGAAAGAATCCCCGACCGGGTACAATACGATGCACATGGTCATCTAGATGAGTGTATGCAAGCTATGAACATAAACACATAATAGAGCACATAGCTTAAGTCCACACTTGGACCTCGGATGCCAACTCGGTGGTCTTAGTCCGGAATAATCCACACCACACAATACGCCCTATACGAGAAACCAAGTCTCGGCCTCGGCTGCCTCACTGTCGTCACGAAAGGTGCACTAGCTCAAGATCCCGAGGAGCTCTCGGTCGGCGCGCTGTAATGAGCGTAAGCATGCACCGCATGCTACTGCAGACTATATGGGGGTGCCGGGTCTAGTGGCAAGCCGCCCATGTCCGATCCACCACGCCTAACTAAATCTACGGATCGGTGTCACCGACATAGGGTGTGAGACTGGACACGTGAACTATGTCACCAACCACCGCACTTTGAGGCTAAGGAACCGGCCGTGGTAGGCTTACACCAGAAGCGGTCCTTGCCCTAACAGTGGCAATCAAGGGCTACGGCCGACACGCCGAGGACGTGCCGATCGTCGGGACGAGGCAATGCCAAGTCATCATCCCGACCGCTGGGGCATTTAACGATCCGCCACCCTCACCCAAGATTGCGGGGCCTACTGGTCGGGTTAGCTAAACCCTAACGGGGTCCGTGGACGGAGAAGCTGTCTCGACGTCCCCGCCATGGATGCAAGATACTTTATGCATCAAAGTGCCCGGATGATGCTACCTACCTACACTTTAACCTATCATATCAATAACATACAATCCAATACAATCCAAAACGTGCTCAATGGATACAACGAACCTAGCATGGTACTACGAAGCAAGAACAGATATGAGCATGCTAGAACGGAACAACCTAGCATGGGCTAACATGAGAGAACAACATATGAAGTTGTAACGGCCCAGTTTTCTATTCCAGTTCTCGAGGTGCTTCCGGTTCAGATTCGATGGTTCGGTTGGGCCGTTAAGAGTCTGCTTTGACCCTTAGGGTATTTTGGTCTTTTTGCTCCCGGCGGGATTTGTGGATTTTCGGGGCTTGAGGCAGCTCCGCCTTTGTTGAGGCTTGTATGTTGGTGGTGCGAGTCCCGAGATGTTTGGGCTATTCGTTTGGGAGTTCGGTTGTGATTTGGGTTTTGGGCAAAGTGATCTTTGTTTGGGTGTTTCCTTTGGGATTCGAGCCTGTGCCCTTAGAGTGATTTGGGAGTTTGTTTTAGTGAGAGTTATTGTTTGGAAAAGGTTGCTTCAATGGGTCTCGAAGGAGGAAGCTGGAAATGGGATTTAAGGACTTTAAGGCTTGTTTTAATTAGGAAAAAGGGAAGAAAAATCAAGAAAGTCCCTTTCCCCTTGTTTTGCAATCCCTCTCTCTATCTCTCTCTCTCTCTCTCTCTCTCTCTCTCCCCTAGCCGACCTCACCAAGAAGACCCAACCCTAGCCACCCAGCCATGCCCTAGCCGCACCACACCCTGGCCGCATCAGACCGCTCGGCTCCACCCAAAGATAGCCCTGCCTAGCCCGCCCGCACCAGACGCACTCCATCGCCCGGCCAGTGCGCCAGATGCGTTGCATCGTCCAGCCTAGCCGCGCCCTCGCCACCAGCCGCCCAGTCACCCATGCCGCGCCGTCGCCGAGCCACCCTGCGTCCGATCGCGTCGCCCTCGCCCTAGTTGCGCCGAGCCCGGATCTGCTTCGCCCAGGCCGTCTCCGTGTCGCCTAGGTCGCGCCGAGCCCAGATCGGCATCGCACTGGCCGTCTCCGTGTCGCCCAGGTCCGTGTCGAGTCGCCCGAGCCCTGGCCGCGACCGAAGTCGCTCGCCCTCAGAGGTCGCCGTGCCTTCCCGAGCGCCCCGAGCTCATCGCGCGCCGCCTCGCGCGCGCCCGCGTGCGCCGCTCTTCTCGCCAAGCCGCGCCGTGTGTCGCCGCCCGCCCGAGCTCGAGCCCGCGCCGTGCGCTTTAGCCGCCCCAGCGCGCGCGTGCGCTGCGCGCCGCTTCACCGCTGCGCGTCGTGCTGCGCGCCGCCGCCACGCCTGCGCCCCTGTGCCCAGCGCTGTGCCCAGCGCCACCACTGCTGATGTGTCTTTGGTTGGCCCGAGCCTTGTGGCTTCTCGGATGGTATTTTCCCAGTCTTTTCTTCGTTGGGCCCCGATTTTGTTGGCTCTTTGTTTAGGGATTTGATTTGGGCCGCTTTATTTTATGTTTAGGTTGTTTGGGTTCGATTAGAGGCTCGAGGATCGCTTGGTTGAGTTATGATTATTTTCTGCTTGTCCCGTAAGGATTTCTTACCGTGGTTGTGTGGACCTGCGATATGCCTCGATTGTGCCTTGTATGTTTGCTTTGATTGTTATGAGCATGATAGTGATAGGCGCTTTGTTTGATCTCTTGCTAGCATGTTTGTTGATTTTACATGTTAGTGCCATGCTAGGTTTGTTCTTCCAAAGATGCTTGTGATTCTCGCTAAGTTGTAGTATCATGCTAGGTAAACGTGATTGATGTCGGTCTTTGCTTGCTAGCCAGAATCATTGATTTACTCGGTATTCTTGGATAGAGTAGTAGGGTTTGTCATCATCCGGAGGCGTGAGAGCGGACATAACGTACTTTGTCCCCACCGGTCGGGAGTAGAGCGAAGCATAACGTACATTGCTTCCCCGGCACCGATGTGGATGTAGCTACTACATCGGCATAAAGCCTAGTTTGTAGCTGCTAGAGCGGAACCACGCCAACTGCAAGCCCGCTTTGGCGGTTCTTAGCTTCGTGTCGGTGGTACAGTCGCACAGATGAGTGCCGAGGGCCTCGCACCACCGTGTTCGGTGACACCGCTTTCGAAGTCTTAGGCATGCGTACTGCCCGCGCGTGGTTTGCCCTTAGGCCCCGCATTTACGCCGGTTGCGAGAAGAGCATGCGGTGTGCGCGCTGCACGCCGTTAGTAGCCGGTTCGGAGAGCTCCCCGGGCTAATGTTCGTGAGTACACCGCCTTCCAGCTTTAGAGCCGATCATGGTACTCTCCGATAGTCCAGTGATTGTTAGCAAGGGTAAGAGGCCCTTGAGGACACCCATTGGGATTGGCTTTTGAGTTAATCAATTGGTCGAGGAGAAAGACCCTCGAGGGTGTCGGACATCTTGGGATCGGTTTTGAGTGATCAATTGGCCGAGGGAGAAAGACCCTCGGAGATGTCCCGGATTGGTTATGAGAACCAATCATTAGGCCGAAGTAGGAGACTTCCGATGATTCCGAAGTAAGAGACTTCCGATGTTTCCGCATCTTGTGTTATGAGCTCGTTGAGCTATGATCTGTGTTGGTAGCCGTTTGCTTGCATATTGAGGTGCTAGATGACTGATGTATCGTATTGTACCCCGGTTGGGGATTCTACCTGAGTATGTTTATACTCACCCTTATTTATCTTTCTGTAACTCGAGACAACACCGGGAGGGCTAGCGGAGGGAGCCGATTGATCATGGGGAACCGCCAGCACTCTGTCTTTATTTATTGCATTGTTTATTCAAAGATGTAGATGGGCAGAGTCCTAGGGGAACATTGTTTAAAACGTTGCTTGAAATTGTATTGTACATTTTATTAAACACCGCCGATGTTTTAATTTGTTGGATTGTTTAAACTTAAATTGTTGGTTATGTTTTAAGGGCTCCCCCTTCTCATATGTTTGAAAGGTTTTTAAATGTAAGCTCTAAACCGCTTGTTATCATATTTAACTTGCATGCCGAGTAAGATCCCGTGTTTTAGGACCATGTTTTGGGTCGGGTTCTTACAGCTTGGTATCGAGCACGAGTCATAGATTCTGTAGACTAACTCCGCTTTGTAGGTTGTTGTTCCCATGATCATCGACTCCACGGCCGCTTGGTTTGTCTCGAGTTCAATTAAGTTAAGGGGTAAGAATTTACAATACTTTTCTTCTAGCTTTTATGCATGTGTAGAGTTGTGGAGCGGAGACGAGCGGGTGTTCCGACTCGTTGTTGGTTTGGGCTTAGAGAGCCATCATGCCAACTTTTTCCGCAATCGCAGTAGTTTGATGAGCGGTGAGAGCCCCCGTGTGGGCGCGTTTTGTTGCTTTGTGCGGATCGCCAGGTGTCGATCGCACTCGCAGGGAGGCGAGATTAGACTCCCATAGGCCATTTGTGGCCTAGTTGTTGGTTTCTCCCCTAGTGAGAGGGTGGAGGTGCCTTGTGCGGATCGCCCGATATGTTGATTGCACTCGAGGAGCAGGACGCTTGGCATGTCCGACCAAGGAGTTGGACCGATCTTGTTGATGTTGAGGCCGCGTCCCAGGTTGTTTAGCCCTTTGGCCAGAGTTGGCCCCGGCGCTTGAGTTGCCTAGAGGAGGGGTAGAGGCTAGCACGCCTCGAGTATGACTCCTTGAGCAGTGTGCTCCTCCACCATGTGAGATTTGTTGGCGTGTCTTTAGCTATAAGAGAGCAAAGACCTGTGCGCAGCTTGTAGCGCGTGAGCGAGGAGTCCTGGCATAGATAGCCCAAATGACAGAGTTTGTTTCAAATTTTCCCCAAGTAGCTCTCGTAGCCCGGAGGTTCCCGGGAGGGCTTGACCAAAGCAGTTTTATGCAGCTTGAGTTTGTTGGCGTTGATGGAGCCGCCCGGTTTGGCAAGTGGATGCCTGTAGAGCTTGATGTATTAGAAAGTCCTACCGCTAGTAGTAAAGCGGTTGGCTGTGTTTGAGTTTAGCATCCGTGTGTTGGGATGCCTGCTGCTCGTGAGGCCGAGGTGAGCCGTTCCCGTCTTTGTTTGATTCCGCAGCTGGTGGTGGTAGTCCCTTGAGAGAGGTGGACTAGCGAGTCTCCACCGATCGCCCGATTGATTGGCAAGTTGCCGTGTTAGTGGCTTGAGGCGTATGTAGAGACATCTGTGCCCTCTTGCAAGCCCTTTGTTGTTTTGCAAACGCTTCTCTTTGTACCCTCGTAGCGTGGTGTAGTGTGGAGTTTGCTTGTCGTGGTTTTATCCATCTGTGGATTTCAAGGGCTAGTAGAGTGGAACCCTCTTTTATTTGGATGTTCCGAGTGTGGAACTAGTTGTTGCCACCCGAGGAGTTGGCTCGAGCTTTTGTTGAGCATCGAGTGGGATGCGGGGAGTAGGTCAGGCAAGTCCGTTGGTCGAGATGCCGAGATTAGGCCGCTCGAGTGTTTGGACTCCTGTCTTTGAGTGCCATTGCCCCGTCACTTGGAGAGTGACTTTCCCTATTCTCGAGGGGCATAAAGCTCGCTTGAGGCTGATTCGTGTTGTAATGGATGTAGTGCTGTTGGCACCAAGCTTTGAGAGGAGGCCTAGTTTCAGCCGCTTGGCACTTTTGGTGCAGGTGGTTCCATGGTCGCCCAGCAGTATAGCATCCCCGTTTGTCTTGTACCCTTTTCCCGAGGTCGCACTGCTTGGGTTGCTTAAGAGATCTAGCTCTGGTGGTAGTAGTCGAGAGACTACAAGTTTGAGGTTTTCGAGGGAAAGTAGGAGCTGTTCGGGATCTCTCGAGAGTTGGGTGTAAAGGATGCTATAGGTCGTTAAGAGCTAGCGCGTTCGAGTTCTCGCGCCGTGTTGGGAGCCCGTGGAGCCACCTTGATGGTAGCATGATTCGGCTACCCTTTGAGTCGCCCTAGTATGGTTAGTGTTGGCATCGTGGATGCGTGGTTGATCCAGATGTTAGAGCCATGAGTTGGATGGCTGATCGGAGCGCGTTTAGTGAGCTCATTATTTCGAGGAATGTTAGCTTGGTGTGGTTTTGCGCTTGTAAGAGTAAGTTGGCCAATGTGGCTTTTCGTGGTGAGTTGGCCCCGAGTGGGTTTGAACTCTTGTTGCTCCCTTGTTTGTTGTGGCTCGCTTGGAGGCAAAAGTTGCCCTGTGTGAGAGCCCTTGTTGGCTTTGGATCTTAAGAGATCAAGTTGGAGCCGTGCACCCCGGTGCACTTTTGCGTAGCTTCGCCCGTGGTTTATGTCCGAAAACCACGAGAGGTTCGTGTTGAGGAGCCGCAGACTCACCTTTGAGGTGTCAAGGCTTTAGTTCTTGGCAAGTGCCCTAGCTTTGGCTATAAGGATGCCGTGCTCGTCGGGCCGTTGGGTAAGCAAGTTTTGCTAGTTGGTCCTTGCCTCGTTAGACTTCGCTTGGGACCGAGCAAGAGCAATGAGTGGCAAGCCGCGCAATTCTGATCGCTTTGGCTAAGAAAGTCTGTTCGGATCCTTACCTTGAGAAGAAGGTATGTTGAGGTTGTTGCTTTGAGTAGGAGGATGACGCCTCTCGTGAGCGCTTCCGTCCCCGTGGTTTCCAAGTTGGAGTTGGCCAATAGTTGAGATGCAGGAGAGGGTTGTGCCCGCGAGCCGGTTGTTTGTTAGATCGTTGTCGACCGTGTGTGTCTGGAGGGTGATCGAGAGGATCTCTAGTTGTGGAGAGCCTCTCGAGCTCGATTAGACCCGAGCGCAAAGTTCCTTGGGTGAGTTGCTTGCAGATTTGGCGGTGTAGCAAGCTAGTGCTTGTTTGGTTTTGGAGGCTAGTTGGTGCTTGGTGTTGACCAAGATTTGGTTCTCTTGATGTTTCAAGAGCTTGCTCGATTCGAGCCGCAGGGCGTTGCCCGAGGATTCGCTCCTAGTCCGGTTGTTTTGATAGTTGATTCCTCCCTGGTGGTTGAGTAAGTTCGGCTTGTTCCGGATTGGTGGTCCAATCGGTTGAGTTCCCTTGGGTGTTGCTTCCAAGAGAGTTGGTTGATGTTGCCCTTGGGTTTGAGCAAGTCAATGAGCGTGTGTGATGTTCGCGCCCTTTAGAGTTTTGCTTGCCGGGAAATCGTTCCGTTGAGGAGTCGCCAGTAGCTCCCGAGTTATGTAGTTGATCGTAGTAGCGCAGTGGTTAGTCCAAATGAGAGGGTCCCCGCATTGTGTTGTTAGCAAGCGAAAAGTTGTTTGTCCCCGCAAGAGCGGTGGCCACCAGTTTAAGAGTTGAGCTTGAGTTGAGTTTCTCACGAGCAAGGCCTTCTCGGGCTTTGTTTCTAGTTGTTGAGCTTTCAGCTTGGCGAATAGCCGAGCCTCGCTTGAGTGTGTTGGCACAGAGGTGCCGTGGCATTGGTTGGTTAGCCTTTGGGCCGCTTTCCTCAAGCCGCTGTGAGTTGCTTTGGTAGCCTTGTGAGGGTTTGGTCCTTGCCGCGCGAGATTTTCCATGAGAGGAATGTTGGGTGTTTCCTTGCTGGCAATGTTCTTTTTGGCGATTGCTAGTAGGTTTGCATGGAAAAGTTTGTGTTCGGCCGTTGTGAGGCTCCAGCTGTTGGCTTGGCCGAGTGGAGCTCAGGCTCTGTTTTTTGGCCATTTAGGGTTGGCCGTAGTCGAGAAGTTTCAAAACTTGTGCTAGTGGGAAAAAGTTTGCCTTTTGGATCAATCGCCACTTGGTGGTTCGATTGTTTTTCGTTAAGGCTTTAGGCAAGCCTTGTGGTTCATTGGTCTCTTGTGAAGAAAGAGTAGGCCGTTTGGTTTCGGGACCCGAGAGGTTCAGCTTGTTTGGCCACCTTGGCGTTGTGTTGAGGTAGTATGTTATCGCTTGTGGCATTCAGAGAAGTTACGCCAGTGGCGTGGCGTTGAGTTTTGGAGCTTGTGCCGAGTCCGCCAGCTTCTTTGAGAGTAACACCGCTGAGAGGTGTTCCGTGTTGGTCTAGCGGGGTTTTGGCTAAGCGCCAAGTTTGTAGGGCTTTTGAGATCCTTGAGCGGATTGGAGCAAAGGTTAGCTTTGCCCCGTCGTTGGTAGCAAAGGCAAGTTTTGTGTTCCTCGTCTCTTGGTTGAGATAGTTTGTGATGCATCGAGAGCATTGTGGCTTTGAGCCTTTGAGAACCCAAGAGGGTTTGGTTTTCAGAGAAGGGTTAGTGTTGTTTTGGTTGAGAAGTTCTGCATTGGCTAGGAAACATTGGAGTTTTCCTAGAGTCAAGTTTGTTTAGGACTTTCGAGGACGAAAGTCTTAAAAGGAGGGAGTATTGTAACGCCCAGCTTTTCTATTCCAGCTTCTCGAGGTGCTTCCTGCTTGTATTCGAAGGTTTCGGTTGGGCCGTTAGAGCTGCTTTTGACCCTTAGGGGTATTTTGGTCTTTTGCTCCCGGGCAGGATTTGTGGATTTTCGGGCTTCGAGGCAGCTCCCGCTTTGTTGAGGCTTGTATGTTGGTGGTCATGCGAGTCCCAGATGTTTGGGCTATTCGTTTGGGAGTTCGGTTGTGATTTGGGTTTTGGGCAAAGTGATCTTTGTTTGGGTGTTTCCTTTGGGATTCGAGCCTGTGCCCTTAGAGTGATTTGGGAGTTTGTTTTAGTGAGAGTTATTGTTTGGAAAAGGTTGCTTCAAATGGGTCTCAAGGAGGAAGCCGGAAATGGGATTTAAGGACTTTAAGGCTTGTTTTAATTAGGAAAAGGGAAGAAAAATCAAGAAAGTCCCTTTCCCCTTGTTTTGCAATCCCTCTCTCTCTCTCTCTCTCTCTCTCTCTCTCTCTCTCTCTCTCTCTCTCTCTCTAGCCGACCTCACCAAGAAGACCCAACCCTAGCCACCCACCCATGCCCTAGCCGCACCACACCCCGGCCGCATCGCATCGCTTCACCAAAGATAGCCCTCGCCTAGCCCGCCGCACCAAACGCACTCCATCGCCACCAGTGCGCCCAGATCGTTGCATCGTCCATCCCTAGCCGCGCCGCCGCACCAGCCGCCCAGTCACCCATGCCGCGCGTCGCCGAGCCACCCCTGCGTCCGATCGCGTCGCCGCTCGCCCTAGTTGCGCGCCGAGCCCGATCTGCCGCCCGTGCCGTCTCCGTGTCGCCTAGGTCGCGCCGAGCCCAGATCGCATCGCCGCCGCCGCCTCCGTGTCGCCTGTGTCCGTGTCGAGTCGCCCGAGCCCTGGTCGCACCGAAGTCGCTCGCCCTCAGTAGGTCGCCGTGCCTTCCCGAGCGCCCCGAGAGCTCATCGCGTCGCCTCGCGCGCGCGCGCGGCGCTGTCTTACGCTAAGCCGCGCGCCGTGTGTCGCCGCCCACCCGAGATCGAGCCCGCGCCCGTGCGCTTTGCCCGCCCAGCGCCGCGCCTGCGCTGCGCCACGCCACGCCGCAAGTGCTCCGTGCGCGCAGCGCTGCGCCGCCTGCGCCCACGTGTGCAAAGGCGCAGCTCCCGCCACCGCTGATGATGTGTGTTTGGTTGGCCCGAGCCTTGTGGCTTCTCGGATGGTATTTTCCCAGTCTTTTCTTCGTTGGGCCCCGATTTTGTTGGTCTTTGCTTAGGGATTTGATTTGGGCCGCTTTATTTTATGTTTAGGTTGTTTGGGTTCGATTAGAGGCTCGAGGATCGCTTGGTTGAGTTATGATTATTTTCTCGCTTGTCCTGTAAGGATTTCTTACCGTGGTTGTGTGGACCTCGCGATATGCCTCGATTGTGCCTTGTATGTTTGCTTGATTGTTATGAGCATGATAGTGATAGGCGGCTTTGTTTGATCTCTTGCTAGCATGTTTGTTGATTTTACATGTTAGTGCCATGCTAGGTTTGTTCTTCCAAAGATGCTTGTGATTCTGCTAAGTTGTAGTATCATGCTAGGTAAACGTGATTGATGTCGGTCTTTGCTTGCTAGCCAGAATCATTGATTTACCTCGGTATTCTTGGATAGAGTAGTAGGGTTTGTCATCATCCGGAGGCCGAGAGCGGACATAACGTACTTTGTCCCCACGGTCGGGAGTAGAGCGAAGCATAACGTACATTGCTTCCCCGGCAAATGATGTGGATGTAGCTACTACATCGGCATAAGCCTAGTTTGTAGCTCCGCTAGAGCGGAACCCCGCCAACGGTGCAAGCCCGCCTTGGCCGGTTCTTAGCTTCGTGTGTGTGGTGGCAGCCGCATGATGAGTGCCGAGGGCCTCGCACTACTGTGTTCAAAGTGACACCGCTTCCGAGTCTTAGGCATGCGTGCTGCCCGCGTGTGGTTTGCCCTTAGGCCCCGCATTTACGCCTGCTTGCGAAGAGCATGCGGTGTGCGCGCCTGCACGCGTTAGTAGCCTGGCCGAGAGCTCCCCGCTAATGTTCGTGAGTACACCATTCCTTCCAGCTTAGAGCCGATCAGCGGGTACTCTCCCGATAGTCCGCATTGTTAGCAAGGGTAAGAGGCCCTTGAGGACACCCATTGGGATTGGCTTTTGAGTTAATCAATTGGTCGAGGGAGAAAGACCCTCGAGGGTGCTCGGACATCTTGGGATCGGTTTTGAGAGTGATCAATTGGCCGAGGAGAAAAGACCCTGAGATGTCCCGGGATTGGTTATGAGAACCAATCATTAGGCCTAAGTAGGAGACTTCCGATGATTCCTAAGTAAGAGACTTCCGATGTTTCCAGATCTTGTGTTATGAGCTCGTTGAGCTATGATCCGTGTTGGTAGTCGCTTGCTTGCATATTGAGGTGCTAGATGACTCGATGTATCGTATTGTACCCCGGTTGGGATTCTTCTGAGTATGTTTATACTCACCCTTATTTATCTTTCTGTAACTCGAGACAACACCGGGAGGGCTAGCGGAGGGAGCCGATTGATCATGGGGAACCGCCAGGCACTCTGTCTTTATTTATTGCATTGTTTATTCAAAGATGTAGATGGACAGAGTCCTAGGGGAACATTGTTTAAAACGTTTTGAAATTGTATTGTACATTTTATTAAACACCGCCGTGATGTTTTAATTTGTTGGATTTTTAAACTTAAATTGTTGGTTATGTTTTAAGGGCCTCTTCTCATATGTTTGAAAGGTTTTTAAATGTAAGCTCTAAACCGCTTGTTATCATATTTAACTTGCATCTTGAGTAAGATCCTGTGTTTAGGACCATGTTTTGGGTCTGTTCTTACAGTCATGCTAGTCAGAATTGAACAGAGCACCTAAACTATACATGCCGATAATCACAAACAAACATACAAACAACAATCACATAGAACATCGCAGGGTCCACACAACTCCTGTAGAAGAGATCCTTACCTTGGCCGGGGCAACTACACACAAAATCCTACGCCGCGATCGATCCCGAGCTAGCTAACGAGAACCTAACAAACACAATAGAAATCACAATCATAGCCCTAAAAATATAATAAAACAAGCGTGCTCGGCTCGGGGCACTCACACGGCACGATCGACACGCTGGACGGCGGCAAAGACGGCGAAGCTTGCTGGCTGGGCGCCGACGCGCGCAGAGGGGCCGATGGCGCGGGGACCGCACACCGGGCGCCGACGGGGCGGCGCGAGGCGGCAGCAGCGCAGCGGCGCTGGCGACGGCCGGGCCGCGGGCGCAGCGCACGCGCGCAAGCGACGAGACGAGCGCGCCGCTGGCGCGAGGCGCGACGCGATCGGCGGCGCACGCGCAGCGCGAGCGCGCGCGCGCGGCGCGCGAGATGAGGGCGCGCGGCTGCCGCTCAGCAGTAGCGCGCGACGGCCGCGACGGCGGCTGGCGGTCTGGGCGGCTCGGTGCTCGCTTCTTGCAAGCGATCCGGCGCCTGGGCTTGCCGCTAGGCGATCTGGGCGGCTCGGGCTTGTCTTTGGGCGATCTGGGCATCTTTGCCGGCGACACTGCTACAAACACACACACACACAAGCTCTTCTCCTTACCTTCGCCAACAAGAACACCCAATCGAGAAGATGAAGAGGATGAAGACTTACCCGGAATGATGATGAACGATCCAAGGGAGCCGCAAGGATGAAGAATCGGCAAGGAGAGCTTGGGAGAAAGCTTGGGCGCCCACAACTCTTTTGGAGAAGAAAACACAACAAACCTAATTTCTATTTCATTTAACCAAATGCACCAAACACCAAAGATCCAAGGTTAACTAAGATGTGATGCGAGAAGAGCAACAAGAGCACCTAATGGCTCAATTGGCACACATCTCTACAAGCTTCCTCAGAGACCCGGTTCAAACCCCACGCAAAGACAAATTCCTTTATTTTTACTTTTGCATCTACCCATGCTCAAACCAAACCACAAAGCCTCAAAAACCTTCATAAATCCATCCAATAATTTTAGCAACCGAAAGAGATATAACGGCCCCCGACGGGCCCGACCAAATTACTAAAATACCCCTAGGGCATACCTGAAGATCGACGAAAACTCGGGCCATTCATGTTCACCTTTTTAAGTTTCGTGGGAGTCCAGGTGGAGTTTGCCCGTCGATGGTGTCACCGTGAAAGCTCGCTGCTTGCTAGCTCATGGAGCTTGGGGCTATCTAGCCAAGTTGTCCGGGAGAGCCGCCTCGCTTTGTCTGCTGATCGTGCACCGGCCGTGCAGAGTTTGCGACGTGTTTCCTGAGGAGTTACCGGGGTTGCCCCAAGAGAGGTTGACTTCACAATTGAGCTCGAGCCGTGACCCTCCCTATCTCGAAGGCTCCGTGATCGTATGGCGCCAGTGAGTTAAAGGAATCAAGATTCGATTCAGGAGATGTTAGATCGAGGGTTCATCCGTCCGAGTGTGTCCCCGTGGGGAGCACCGGGCCTGTTTGTGAAAAAGAAGGATGGTTCTATGCGCTTATGTATTGATTACCGCGAGCTTAATAAGGTGACAAAGAAGAATAAGTATCCGCTGCCCCGTATTGACGATTTGTTCGATCGGCTTCAGGGAGCTTCCATGTTCTCCAAGATAGATCCGAGATCCGGTTACCATCGATTGCGGATCGTGGATGCCGACATTCCTAAGACAACTTTCGTGTCTAGATATGGTCACTATGAGTTTGTGGTCATGTCGTTTGGATTGACCAATGCCCCAAATTGCGTTCATGGACATGATGGATAGGTGTTCAAATCATTTTTGGGCGCCTTCGTCAACGTGTTCATTGACGATATTCTGATTTTTCGAGGTCTAAAGAAGACCATGCGAGCATTTGAGGCGTAGTATTGGCAGCTTTGAGGAAAACCAACTTTATGCGAAGTTTTCCAAATGTGATTTCTGGTTGGAGCGGTGGCCTTCCTAGGCCACGTAGTTTCGAGAGATGGTATAGCCGTGGACCCCGCGCAAGATTGAGGCCGTGAGTTCATGGGCCAAGCCGACTTCATTCTGCCGAGATTCGCAACTTTGGGTTTGGCGTGTTACTACCGTCGGTTCGTCAGGACTTTTCTGCTATAGCCTCGCCTCACTCGTCCGACGAGGAAGGGTGTCGAGTTTGTTTGGGACGAGAGGTGTGATGAGAGCTTTGCAGTGCTCAAGCGCAGCTTTGACTTCAAAGACACTGTTGGCAAATCCCGAGGGACGGAGTGTGGTTTCGTGGTCTACAGAGATGCTTCCAAGTTTGGATTAGGTTGTGTGTTGATGCAAAGACGGGAAGGTCATTGCCTATGCTTCCCGTAAAGTCAAGTCAGATGAGCGTAACTACCCGACTCATGATATGGAGTTGGCGCAGTGGTGTTTGTAATCAAGATTTGGAGGCATTACACCGTATGGTGAGCGGATTCGAGATGTTTACCGATCACCGCAGCCTCAAGTATCTGCTTACTCAAAAGGAGTTGAATATGAGGCGAGGAGATGGTTGGAGTTGGTAAAGGATTATGATCATGAGATTTTGTACCATCCGGTAAAGCCAATGTAGTGGCCGATGCTTTGAGTAGAAAGACGTCGCACTCGCGCGTTGTTTGAGTTCCCACCAGCTTGCGGAGAGAGTTCGAGCGGGCGAGGTTCTGCGTGTTGTTGGGTGAGGTTACCTCGGTAGCTCGATTGACCGCTCAAATTGCCGTCGATTAGGCGTGGATTTTAGACGCCCAGTTAGGTGACCCCGCACTTAAGAGATTGGTTGACAGAGTTAGTGCCGACGGAGACTTTGACTTTGTATATTCACCGCATGCTGGGTTGACTTATAGAGGCCGGTTGTGTGTTCCGGACATTGCGGATTGCGAGCGAGTTGCTCTCGAGGCCCACAGCTTCCCCATTTGCTTGGCACCCCTGGTACCAAGATGTATCGAGACCTTAAGCGCACTTTTCCGTGGATGGGAATGAAGAGAGATGTGGCAGAGTTTGTCACCCAAGGTGTCTCACTTGTCGCCAAGTGAAGGCACCCCTAGAGAGGCCACCGTTTGTTGCAAATGCCACCGAGTGTGCCCTAGTGGAAATGGGAAGAGATCTCCATGGACTTTATCTCTCGGTTTGCCAAGGACTCCGAGGAAGTTCTCTCGATTTGGGTGATAGTCGATCGTTTGACCAAGAGCGCACACTTCATTCCCTGTAGAGACACTTATACCGTGGAAACAAAGGGCGCAGCTTGTTTTTGGAACAGATCATCCGTTATCATGGTGTGCGGTGAGGATTGTGTCCGATCGTGACTCGCGGTTCACTTCTCGCTTCTCGAGAGCGCCCGTAGGGTTTGGGCACGAGTGCGCTTTCAACACACACTTTTCACCCTCGGACGGATGGTCGACCGAGAGAGTGAATCGATTCTCGAGGATATGTTGAGGGCTTGTGTGTTGGATTTCCCGCAGCGATTGGGACCAGATGATCAGATTTCTGATGGAGTTTGCCTATAACAACGATTATCGATCGACGATCTCTGAGATGGCTCCATTCGAGGCTTTGTATGGTAAGCGTTGTCGGTCCCCTGTGTTCTGGGAAGAGGTTGGTGATAGACGTGTTTTGGGTCCCGAGTTCTGCAGCTGACCAATGGTGCGTGCAGCGTAAGATTAGAGCTCGTATGTTGACAAACTCGAGCGGCGCAGCAGAGAGAGTTACGCCGATGTTCGGCGTCGGGATTGGAGTTTGAGGTTGGTCGGCATGTGTTCCTTAAGGTTGCTCCGATGCGAGGTGTTTTGAGGTTTGGTAAGCGTGGGAAGTTGAGTCCCCGCTTTGTTGGTCCATTTGAGATCCTAGAGAGGATTGGCGAGTTGCTTACCTGTTAGCCCTACCTCCGTCACTATCGGTGGTGCATAGTGTTTTTCATGTATCGATGTTGAGGCAAAGATATGCTGCGGACCCGTCGCACATTGTGGACTTTGAGCCCTTGCACCGAATGAGGATTTGAACTTCGAGGAGAAGCGGTGATGATCCTTGCCTTTGAGACCAAGACGCTGCGTGTCGCGAGATCGTTTAGGTAAAGGTTCGATGGAAGAATCGAGGGTTCTGAGGAAGCCACTTGGGAGCGGGAAGACGAGATGAGATTGCATTATCCCGAGTCAAGTTTCAGTTTTAAGGACTTTCGAGGACGAAAGTCATAAAAAGGAGGGAATATTGTAACGACCCAGGTTTTTCATCCCGGTCTTCCAGGTATGCCCTAGGGGTAATTTGGTAATTTGGTCGGGCCGTTAGGGCCGTTTGTGTCTTTTATAGTTATTAAAATTATTGGATGGATTTATGTAGGTTTTGGAGGATTTGTGGTTTGGTTTGAGCAAGGTTTGATGCAAAAGTAAAAATAAAGGAAATTGTGCCACACTGGGGTTGAACTCTGTCTCTGAAAGCTTGTGGGGATGTGTGCCAATTGAGCCATTAGTTGCTCTTGTTGTTCTTTCTGCATCACATCTTAGTTAACCTTGGATCTTTGGTGTTTGGTGCATTTGGTTAAATGAAATAGAAATTAGGTTTGTCCATCTTCTTCTCCAAAGTGTGTGGCCGCCCAAGCTTTGCTCTCCATTGCCTTGCCGAATTCTTTATCCTTGCAGCTCCTTTGGATAGATCATCATCATTCCGGTAGGTATCGAACTTCCTCTTCTTCTTCTCATCCGCTTTGGTGTCTTTGTTTGGCCAAGTGTGTTTGTGTTGATTGCAAACACCGAGAGAAGCCCGGCCAGCGGCAATCGTCGCTGCGCACCGGCCACGGCTCGCCACGCCGCCAGATCCACCTAGCGACCTTGCCGTTCGTCCAAGAACAAATTAGCCTTGTCGTCGGCAAATGCCGGTCCCACGCCCAGATCTGCCGGCAGCCTGCACGCGCTGCCAGATCGCGCCAAAGAAGCAGCCTCAGATCGCCGTTCGTCCTCGCCTGATCGCTTGCACGCCAGGAGGCTCCCTCGCTGGCGCCAGCGCCCCAGCGCGTCCGCGTCGCCGCCGCACGCCAGCGCCAGCGCGCATTTTTGCTTCTGACCGCTCGCCGCGCACTCCCGACGCTGCGCCGCCATACTCGTCTGGTGTCGTGCGTCCGTGTCCGTGCTTTGCTTTGCCGTGCGCACACCGCGCGCCCCAGCCCATCCATGGCCCAGACGCAGCTTCCAGCCATTGCCCGTTGCCGTAGCAGCCAGCGCCAGCCACTGCCATGGCGACTGCCGCCAAAGAACTCCAAGTTCGTGTCGCCGTGCCGCTTGAGTGCCCCGCTAGCTCGGGATTGTTCCGCAGCTTAGGATTTGTGTGTAGAAGCCTCCCGACCAAGGTAAGGATTTCTTACCGGAGTTGTGTGGGCCCTGCGGTATATTTGTGATTCTTGTTTTGTATGTTGTGTATGATTATTAGCATGTTTAGCCCTAGGTGCTCTGTTCTAAATTCCTGACTGGCATGAACTCTTGTATTGTTTCTCATGTTAGCCCATGCTAGGTTGTTCCATTCTCGCATGTTCGATATCTGCTCTTGCTTCGTAGTATCATGCTAGGTTCCTTGTATCTCATTGAGCACGTATTGGACCGCATTGAATGAATTGTTATTATTGCTATGGTTTAGAGTTCGTAGGTAGCATCATCCGGCCGGATGCATAACGTAACTTGCTTCCCCGACAGGGACGCATTTGAGATGGTACTCAGTCTTCGATCCCGTTAGGGTTTAGCTAACCCTAACGGTACCGCCCTACAATCTTGGGTGAGGGTGGCGGTCGTTAAATGCCCCAATGGTCGGGATGATGACTTGGCATTGCCTCGTCCCCGGCATCAGACGCGTCCTCGCCGTGTTCGGCCGTAGCCCTTGATTGCCACCTATTAGGCAAGGACCGCTTCTCGGTGTAAGCCTACCACGACCGGTTCCTTAGCCTCAAAGTGCGTGGTACAGCCGACATAGTTCACGTGTCGAGTCTCACACCCTATGTCGCTGACACCGATCCGGAGATTTAGTTAGGCATGGTGGATCGAACTCGGGCAACTTGCCACTAGACCCAAAGACCATTACAAATACAGCAGATCGGAGAGCTCCTCGGGATCTTGAGTTTGCGGTAGCATGCGGTGCGCGCTTACGCTCATTACAAATACAGATCGAGAGCTCCTCGGGATCTTGAGCTAGTGCACCTTTCGTATCGACAGAGATGGCCGAGGCCGGACTTGTTCCCGTATATGGCGTATAGTGTGTTTGTGGTATTTCCGGACTAAGACCACGAGTTGGCATCCGAGGTCCAAGTGTGGACTTAGCTATGTGCTCGCTCTGTGTTTGTACTCATAGCTTGCATACATTCTTCTAGATGATCATGTATATCGTATTGTACCCTGGTTGGGGATTCTTCTTGAGTAATTCGTTACTCACCCTTATTCCGTGGTTTTCCACGGGTAACCAAGCGCGAGACGATGGTCAAGGAGGAGGCGTGATCATGGAATCCTGCTTCATCATCTCGACCATTTTATTATATCATGACTCTTGACTTTTGTTATTTCCCCGAATGCATGTAGACGGCAGCACGAGCCCTAGGATGTTTTCTTACGTTTTATGGATTCCAAAGATATTTGTACTTGTGGAATGTTTAAATGGTTTAAATAAATCTCTGATCAGAGTATGCTTTTAGAAATGTATGTTTTGATTGTTGAATGTTTCTGTTTTTACTTGGGATCCGAAATTTATTTTTCATAATGTCTTTTATTTTGAATACATGCATTGGGGTAAAGGCCCATTTAAAGCCCCTTTTGGGTCGGGTCTTTACAGGTACTCTCCCGATAGTCCAGATTTATAGCGAGGGTAAGAGGCCTTTGAGGATACCCATTGGGAATTGCTCTTGAGCTAATCAATTGGTCGAGGGAGAAAGACCCTCGGGGGTGTCGGACATCTTTGGGATCGGTTTTTGAGCTGATCAATTGGCCGAGGGAGAAAGACCCTGGAAGATGTCCCGGGATTGGTTATGAGAACCAATCATTTGGTCAGAGGTAGGAGACTTCCGAGGACTCCGGGTTTGCCTTGTGAGCTCGTTGAGCTGAGATCCTTGTTGATAACTCTTTGCATGTGTACTAGGTTGCTAGATGATTGATTGCATCGTATCGTACCCCGGTCGGGGATTCTTACTGAGTATTTTTATACTCACCCTTATTGTGGTTTCTTCCACAGGTAACTTGGGACAGCACCGAGGTGGCTAGCGGAGGGCTCTGGGAGATCATGGATGCTGCTGACACTCTGTCGTGTCTTATTTTACTGTTTTTGATTTCAGCATGTAGTTGGACTTGGGTCCGTAGGGAAAACTTATGATTTGAACTATTTTATGTTTTTAAGGAAAGTCTTGATCGATCCAATGCTTTTAATTTGAATGGTTCGTTTTGCCTAATGAATGTTTACTTTGTTTTTAATGTTTTCCACTCTTATATTTGAAAAGTTTTACAAACCGACCCTGGCTGGGTCCTTTTATGCTTTTCACTTGCATGCTGAGTAAAGATCTAGGTTTAGCACCGTTTTCGAGTTGGGTCTTTACAGGACCCGACCCGAATGGGGTTCTAAAATAGGCCTTTACCTCAATGCATGTGTTCAAAACATGAAGACAATATGCAAGAATGGTTTCCATGATCACAGCTCCTCCTTCAGCCATCCTGTCTCGCACCATGGTTACCTGTGGAAAACCACAAAATAAGGGTGAGCAACGAGTTACTCAGTAAGAATCCTCAACCGGGGTACAATACGAAAACATCTCATTTAACACACTGACATGCAACCATACAATGACTTAGAGGAAAACGGTTGGTTTGGGCTATGAGCTACTCCTATAGCGAGCCTATTCGAGGGCTTACATCTACAGCCTATCCGAGGTTCTACACCTGGATGCCCTTCGGGGTCTTACACAACCTAGGACTCAGTGATGCCCATCGGGGACTTATACACCAGAATGCCCATCGGGGTCTTACATCTGCAATCAATGAAGCCCATCGGGGTCTTACACATCTAGGATGCCCATCGGGGTCTTACTCCTCCAAATCAATGATGCCCATCGGGGTCTTACACATCTAGAATGCCCATCGGGGTCTTACACCTCCAAATCAATGATGTCCATCGGGGTCTTACACATCTAGGATGCCCATCGGGGTCTTACACCTCCAAATCAATGATGCCCATCGGGGTCTTACACATCTAGGATGCCCATCGGGGTCTTACACCTCCAAATCAATGATGCCCATCGGGGTCTTACACATCTAGGATGCCCATCGGGGTCTTACACCTCCAAATCAATGATGCCCATCGGGGTCTTACACATACGGATGTCCATCGGGGTCTTACCCGAGTGGGACCTAAAATAGTTATCCCTACAGTCTTCTACACTATACATCACCTGCCTATCCCTAGCATGGAACTAACAGATTAAAACAGGACAAGGTTTTGCCAAGATAATGAAACCCTTAGCATGGACCTAATATAATATAACAGGAAAACAAGCCCAACACAATCTGGAAGCAAGAGAGCATGTAACCTATCCACTAGAAATTTCATACAGTCACAAGATATGGCATGCTATCAAGTATTCGCAGGGTCCACACAACCCCGGTAAGAAATCCTTACCTTGTTGGAAGGCAACTACACACAAGAATCCTAAGCTGCGATCGATCCCGAGCTAGCTAATGAGAACCTACCAAGAACAATAATAATCACAATCCATAGTCCTAAATATAATAAAATAAATAGGGCTCGGCTCGAGAGCAACTCACGTGGCACGGCTGACGCGCAGACGGACAGGCTGCACGACACTAGGCGCTCTCGGGCGTCTTTGGCGCGCGCCGCACACGACGATGGCGGCGAGGCAAAGACGCGCGCCGCATCGACCCGGCTGGCGCGCATGCGCACGGGCGCGGACAAGCAGACGTGATGGCAGGACGCGGGCGGGCGAGCGACACGGCACGGGCACACAGGCGCTAGGCGCGAACAGGGCGCACGGGCGGCAGGCGATGCGTAAGCGCTGGGATGGCGACGGGCGCGCGGATGCTGGGACTGCGACGTGGACGCGGACGAGCAAGCGTGCAGACGCGAGCTCGGCTGGGCGATCTGGGCATCTGCGACGGGGTCTGGTGCGTGCGACAGCATGGCTGGTCGCTGCTCGGCTGCTAGCGCAACAAGGCTGTGCTGTGGGTTGGCGATGGGTAGGGGCTGGCTGGCGCTGCTGCTGTCTGGGGCTGCTGCTCGGCTTGCCGGGATGACGAACGAAGAAGGAGCTGCTTGGGGAGAGAGCTTGGGCGGCTATGGTGATTTTGGAGAAGAAAACACAAAACCCTATTTTCCCATTTTAATCAAATGCACCAAAACCCAAAGGACTCAAGGTTAACCAATATATGTCGCGGAAAGAGTAACAAGATCACCTTGTGGCTCTGTAAAGACCCGACCCGAAAAACGGTACTAAACCTAGGTCTTTACTCAACATGCAAGTGAAAAGCATAAAAGGACTCGGCCAAGGTCGGATTGAAAAACTTTTCAAACATAAGAGCGGAAAAAACATTAAAAACAAAGTAAACATTCTTTCAAATTAAAAACAGTGACTGATCAGTACTTTCCTTAAAAACAATAAAATAGTTCAAATCATAAGTTTTTCCCTACGGACCAAAGTCCAACTACATGCTGAATTCAAAAAAACAGAAAATAAGACACGGCAGTGTGTCAAGAAGATCCATGATCCCCCAACTCCCTCCGCTAGCCGCCTCGGTGCTGTCCCAAGTTACCTGTGGAAGAAACCACAATAAGGGTGAGTATAGACATACTCAGTAAGAACCCCCGACCGGGGTACGATACGATGCAATCAATCATCTAGCAACCAAGTACACATGCAAACAGTTATCAACACGGATCTTATCTCAACGAGCTCACAAGGCAAATCTGAAGTCCTCGGAAGTCTCCTACTTCCGACCTAATGATTGGTTCTCATAACCAATCTCGGGACATCTCCGAGGGTCTTTCTCCCTCGGCCAATTGATCAGCTCAAAAACTGATCCCAAAGATGTCTGACACCCTCGAGGGTCTTTCTCCCTCGACCAATTGATTAGCTCAAGAGCCAATCCCATTGGGTGTCTTCAAGGGCCTCTTACCCTCGCTAATAAATCTGGACTATCGGGAGAGTACCCAAGTCCGCTCTAAATCGAAGGAACCGTGTACTCACGAACATTATCCCGGGGGAGCTCTCCGAACTGGCGACTAACGCGTGTGCGCGCACACCGCATGCTGCTGTAATCGGCGTAAATGTGGGGGCCTAAGTACAAACTACGCCGGCCAGGTACGCATGCCTAAGACTCGAGCGGTGTCACCAAAAATAAGATGTCAATGCGAGGCCCTCGCACTCATCATGCAATGCACTGTACCACCGACTGAAGCTAAGAACCGCCAAGGCGAGCTTGCACCACCGGGTGGGTTCCGCTCTAGCAGGCCACAAACTAGGCTTATGCCAATGAGGTAGCTAATCCTCATTGGCTACCGGGGGGAAGCAATGTACGTTATGCTTCACTCTACTCCCGACCGCTCTCAGCCTCTTGATGATGACAAACCCTACTACACTAGCTAAGAGTACAGAGTAAACGATTCCTGGCTAACATACACAATAATCATCAATCATACATAACCTAGCATGGAACTACGAACTTAAAGCAGGAATCTCAAACATGCTGGAAGAACAATCCTAGAATGCACTAACATGTACAAACAGGCAAACAAGCTAGCAAGAATGCAATCACAAGCTGTCCTATCCACTAATCATGTTCATAGAAGTAAACATGCATATAAGGCACAATCAAGAAAGCATCGCAGGGTGCACACAACCACGGTAAGAAATCCTTACCTGGAAACAAGTGGAAAATAGCTATCACAAATCAAATAAGACCCTCGAGCTTTAAAACGAACTCGAGCAACCTAGGCATAATAAAAGCATCCTAAATAAATATACAGCAGTCAGCAGCTTAAAATCTAAAAGAGAAAAAGGCTCAGGAATTACCAACCGAGAAGACACGGGCTCTCGGCAGCAAGGGGCAGGTTTGGGCGCTGCTGGTGCGGCAGGGACGCTGGCGCTAGGCGCTAGGCGCTGCTCGGCGCTCGAGCGAGCGCGCGCGGCACGACGCCGTCGATGGCCGGCAGCAACGGCGGTGATCGGCGCGTGCGGTGAAGACGCGCTAGTGAGCGAGCTCGGCTGGGGCGGCGCGTGGCGAGCATTCGGTCTCGGCTGGTGTGGCTTCGGTCTGTGCGGCTGGCGCAGGGGAGCGACGTCGGCGGTGGTAGAGGCGCGCGCGCCGAGCGAGCGCAAGGGGTTGCGCGCCAAAGTGCGGCGGCGGTCGGGCGGTGCAAAGGCGGGCAGTATGGGGCCGGTGTGGTGCGCGGTGTGGCTGAGGGTGGTTCAGATGTGTGGTGCGGCTGGGTGGCTCGGTTAGGGTGCTTGGCTCCGATTTTAGGAGAGAGAAAGAGAATGCTGCTACCAAGGGAAGCAAAGAGGGTTTTTCTTTATTTTCCTTCTTTTTCCTATTTTAAATAGGTTAGGAGGCCTAAATTCCCTTCCCAAGGCTTCCTCCTGCAGGTCACGGCTGAAGCAACCCTTTTCTTTTTAATTAAAACTCCTTTTCTAAAAACTCCAAATTCACCATTAGGGCAAGGGTTCAAATCCCAATGGAACCAATTAATTTTCAATTAATTTTGCCGTTAATCGGAATGCCTCCAAACTTCTAAGCAACTAACCCAAGCTCCTTGGGTCTTGCAATCAACATCAATTAAGTCTCAACGAAGGCAGAAATGACCCTGAAGTCCTGGAAATCCTCAACCTCTGAACGGGGAGAAAAAAGACCAAAATACCCCTAATGGTTAAAAAGCTCTAACGACCCAACCAATTGCCCCAATACTGAACCGAGAGTACCTGGGAAACCGGAATGGAAAACTGGGCCGTTACAATACTCCCTCCTTAAAAGACTTTCGTCCCCGAAAGTCCTAAGACTGGAACAGATTCGGGTAATGCGTCCTTATCTCATCCTCTCGCTCCCAAAGAACCTTCACTAAGCTTATCTCCCGGTTGCGCAAAACCTTGGGCTCACGAGCCAAAATCTGCACGGGCTTCTCCTCGAAGGATAAATCTTTACTCAACTCTAAGGGCTCATGCTCTAGCACATGCGTCGGGTCTGCCACGTATTGCCTCAGCATCGAAACGTGGAACACATTATGCACTGCTGCCAAAGACGGGGGCAAAGCCAACCGATAGGCCACTGCTCCGATCCGCTCAAGGATCTCAAAAGGCCCTACAAACCTAGGGCTCTACTTGCCTCGCTTTCCAAACCTTAACACCCCACGCATTGGTGCTACCTTTAGAAAAACATGCTGACCCACCTCGAACTCCAAATCTCTACGCCTCACATCGGCGTAACTTTTCTGTCTACTTTGTGTTGTCAACATGCGAGCTCTGATCTTCTACACTGCGTCGTTCGTGATCTGAAGCAACTCGGGTCCCAGAACCTGTCTATCACCAACCTCCTCCCAGAACACCGGGGATTTACAATGCTTACCATACAACGCCTCGAATGGGGCCATCTGAATAGTCGACTGATAGCTGTTGTTGTAAGCGAACTCCATCAAATACAGATACTGGTCCCAACTGCCTGGAAAGTCTAAAACACAGGCTCTCAACATATCTTCTAGAATCTGATTCACCCTCTCAGTCTGACCATCGGTTTGAGGGTGGAAGGCAGTGTTGAAGCTGCACACAGTTCCCAAACCCTTCTAGAGCGCTCTCCAGAAGAGAATGTGAAGCGAGAATCCCGATCTGACACTATCTTCACGGGTACCCCATGGTACCGCACAATCTGCTCCAGGAATAACTGTGCCCACTGTTCCACGGTATAACTAATCCTCCCGGAAATAAAGTGTGCACTCTTAGTCAGCCGATCCACTATTACCCAGATCTGAGTAAACCCTCTCGGTGTCCTCAGCAACCCAGAGATAAAATCCATCGAAATCTCGTCCCACTTCCACTGTGGAACACTTAATGGCTGCAATAAACTTGCAGGCTTCTGCCTGGGAGCCTTCACTTGCTGACAAATGAGACACCGGCTGACAAACTCAGCTATATCCTGTTTCATGCCCATCCACCAAAACGTCTGCTTGAGATCCTGATACATCTTGGTACCTCCTGGGTGCCAAGAGAATGGGGAACTATGTGCCTCAATGAGCAACTCGGCTCGAATCCCTGCGTCGTCTGGGACGCACAACTGACCTCTGTATCTCAAGCCTCCGTCAGGTGCCACAACAAAATCAAAATCGCCATCAGCCTTAACTCTCTCGAACAATCTCTTTAACTTGGGATCACTCAGCTGGCTGTCGATGATCCTCTGCTTAAGCCACGGCTGAACTGATAACTGGGCTACCCTGGCGGTAACCTCTCCCAACAAAATTGCGATACCGGCTCGCTCAAACTCTTTCCGCAGTTCAACCTGGGAGCTCAGCAAAGCTGTTGAATGCGACGTCTTCCTGCTCAGCGCATCAGCCACAACATTAGCTTTTCCGGGATGATACAAGATCTCACAGTCGTAGTCCTTTACCAACTCGAGCCACCTCTTCTGCCTCATGTTCAACTTCTTCTGAGTGAAGAAATACTTGAGGCTCTGGTGGTCTGTGAACAACTGAATCTTCTCACCATACAAGTAGTGCCTCCAAATCTTTAGGGCAAAAACAACAGCAGCCAACTCCATATCATGAGTTGGGTAATTCTTCTCATAAGGCTTCAACTGATGGGAAGCATAAGCTATCACCTTTCCATGCTGCATCAACACACAGCCTAAAGCGTACTTGGAAGCATCACTATAAACTACGAAACCTCCTGTTCCCTCAGGAACTGCCAACACTGGTGCTGGTGTCAAACTGAGCTTAAGCTGGGCAAAATTTTCCTCACACCTAGCATCCCAAACGAAGTCAACACCCTTCTTGGTCAAACGGGTTAGGGGTGCTACCTTAGCGGAAAAGTCTTTCACGAAATGCCGGTAATAACCTGTCAGTCCTAGAAATCTGCGAATCTCGGCGACCGTCGTCGGTCTAGCCCAAGAACTGACTGCCTCTATCTTTGCGGGGTCCACCGCTATGCCATCTTTCGGCAAGATATGTCCAAGGAAGTCTACTCTCTCTAGCCAGAATTCACACTTAGAGAACTTTGCGAACAACTGGTTCTCTCGCAATGCTGTCAAAACTTGCCTCAAATGCGAAGCATGGTCCTCCTTTGTCTTGGAATAAATCAAAATGTCGTCTATGAATACGATGACAAAGTTATCCAAGAATGCCTTGAACACTCTGTCCATCATGTCCATAAACGCTGCAGGGGCGTTCGTAAGTCCAAAAGACATCACCACGAACTCATAATGACCATACCTCGATCTGAACGCGGTCTTAGGGATATCTGCATCCCGAATCCGCAGCTGATGGTACCCTGACCTAAAATCAATCTTAGAAAACACTGAGGCTCCCTGAAGCTGATCAAACAGATCATCAATACGCGGCAAGGGATACTTATTCTTCACCATGACTTTATTCAGCTCTCTATAGTCTATACATAAGCGCATGGATCCATCCTTCTTCTTAACAAACAGGACAGGTGCTCCCCACGGGGACACACTCGGTCGAATGAAACCTCGATCCAACATCTCTTGCAGCTGCACTTTGAGTTCTTTCAACTCCGCTGGCGCCATACGATACGGGGCTTTAGAAATAGGAAGAGTCCCTGGCTCCAGCTCGATGGTGAAGTCTAACTCCCTCTTCGAGGTAAACCCAAGCAACTCTTCGTGGAATACGCCGCAAACTCTTGCACCACGGGGACCATGTCAATACCAACGCGCAGATCGCTATCTCCCCGACACTTTGCCAAGAAGCCCCAAGCTCCTCGAGCTAACAATCTACGGGCTTTCACTGCTGAGATCAATGGCGGGCAAATTCCGCCCTGGACACTGCGAAACTTGAAGCTCGGCTTCTAAGGCGGCCTAAAAACCACTTCTTTTCGGCGGCAGTCTATCAACGCATGGTTCTCTGCCAACCAATCCATACCAAGGATCACATCGAAACAGCTCATAGACAGAACTATGAGGGTAGCCTATAAAATCTCATCGATATATGTATCCGCCATGCTTAACTCTCTCATGCTAGCTAACATACTCACTCCCGAGGAGTGGCAACACACACTCAAACCCTAGAGGTTCGAGTTCCACACAAGCTTGTCTAACGAATGCATCGAAAACAAAGGAATGGGTCAAACCCAATCAAACAATACAAATGCATAATGTCAGAAGACAAGCGGCGTACAGCAATCGCATCATCAGTACGCTTCGCCTTCTAGTGAGTAGTGGCAAACACGCGACCCTGCTGCTGAGCCGGTCCAGCTGCTGCTAAATCCTAAGTGCAGAATCTGGCCAAATGCCCTTCCTTGCCACATCTGTAGCAAGCACGGGGCGATGCTCCACACAAACTAAAATGTGCCTTCCCACACTTGTTGCAATGAGTTTGTTGCTCGCCCCGCCTGCCGGGCGATCCCGGCCCTACCCCGGGTCGGCGCTGTTCTGACCTCTGAGATCGCCCCGACGACGAATCTGGCTTCACCACCGAAAGGGAACCACTAGAAGAACCAAACTTCCTCTTTTGTCCGAATCATCACGAGCAGTCGAATCGACCGAGCCGGTGCAATGAATCCTCCACCGCGATACTTCGGGTTATAAATTGTGGCCAACTCCAGTGCTCGATCATAACTCTCAGGAGCGAGTGCTCGGACATTCTGAGCAACCTCCTTCCTCAGCCCACTAATAAACTTCTTAGTCTTGAGCTCCTCAGTTGCAATGAGCTCCGGGGCAAAATAGCTATACTTAGAAAACTTCTTTTCATAGGCGGCAATACTATCTCGATCCTGCTTTCAGATTTGAGAAGGCCTCTCGCCATCTCTGCGCCGAGCCTCATCATTAACATACTTAGCTCTCAACTTCGTTCAAAGAACTCCAAGGTGGTGGAGAAGACCCACCGGGTCTAGCTCTATCTCAGGACTCCCACCACCACTCACCGTGTCGAGAGAGAACATGGGCGCACATCTCGGCCTCTGTACATCCTGGGCATCCCATAACTCAAGATGTACTCCATCCTTGCCAACCACCGATCGCCACAAGTGGGTTATCTCAAGCATCAAATTCCTTCGGCTTCCACTTGGTGAAATCTTTCAACCACTTGCCAAACTCAGCAGCTCTCTCTCTGCACTATCAAGTGAATCTGATCGGTCCCGATGATCCCGCCCCTCGGTTGAGCTACGAGAGCTCACGGGAGCTACTAGAGCAGCAGCTGGGGTGCTCTTTGCATGAGCTGTGTCAATTGGGCTATTTGTGCCCTAGACTCCTCTCTTTGCGCTGCTAGCTGCGCCTGAGTCTCAACTCTCTGCTCGGCCATTAGGCCCATCATCATATCTCTCATAGCGTAAATATCTCCTCCTGAGAGCTGCACCTTGAGGCATAGCGGCCTCCACCCCTTCTCTGGGCAAGTTAGCATCCGTGCCACAGGCGCCTACGAGCCTCGAGATATACTCCAGGCCGCTGGCTCAGCAACATCTCTATTTACAGTTCCAGACGGACCTGCTCCACTGCGTGTAACCGGCATACTGGGGATCTACACGGAAACCACAACGGGTTAGTCCACGCTCGGACTTTCTCTGCCAACAAAAATAACACATGTGTACTGCTTATAGTATCGTAAACAAAACCCTTAGCTTAATGAACTTAGACAAACCTGGCGGTCGTGGAGTGTTGGAGATCATGGGAACACAACCTACAAACAGGTTAGTCTACAGAATCTATGACTCTGTGCTCTGATACCAACTGTAAAGACCCGACCCGAAAAATGGTACTAAACCTAGGTCTTTACTCAACATGCAAGTGAAAAACATAAAAGGACCCGGCCAGGGTCAGATTGAAAAACTTTTCAAACATAAGAGCGGAAAAAATATTAAAAACAAAGTAAACATTCATTCAAATTAAAAACAGTGACTGATCAGTACTTTCCTTAAAAACAATAAAATAGTTCAAATCATAAGTTTTTCCCTACGGACCAAAGTCCAACTACATGCTGAATTCAAAAAAATAGTAAAAAAAGACACGGACAGTCAGTGTCATCCATGATCCATGATCCTCAGCCTCCTCTCGCTAGCCGCCTCTTTGTCCCCCAAGTTACCTGTGGAAGAAACCACAATAAGGGTGAGTATAAACATACTCAGTAAGAACCCCCGACCTGGGTATGATACGATGCAATCAATCAGCTAGCAACCAAGTACACATGCAAATATTTATCAACACGGATCTTAGCTCAACGAGCTCACAAGGCAAATCCGGAGTCCTCGGAAGTCTCCTACTTCCGACCTAATGATTGGTTCTCATAACCAATCCTGGGACATCTCCGAAGGTCTTTCTGCCTCGGCCAATTGATCAGCTCAAAAACCGATCCCAAAGATGTTCGACACCCTCGAGGGTCTTTCTCCCTCGACCAATTGATTATCTCAAGAGCCAATCCCATTGGGTGTCCTCAAGGGCCTCTTACCCTCGCTAATACATCTGGACTATCGGGAGAGTACCCGAAGTCTGGCTCTAAACTGGAAGGAACTGGTGTACTCACGAACATTAGCCCGGGGGAGCTCTCCGAACCGGCGACTAACGCGTGTCTTGCGCACACCTGCTTGCTCGCTGCAACCGCGTAAATGTGGGGGCCTAAGTACAAACTACGCGGGCCAGTGCACGCATGCCTAAGACTCAGAAGCGGTGTCACTGAACACAGTAGTGCGAGGCCCTCGGCACTCATCTGTGCAGCCTGTACCACCGACCAGAAGCTAAGAACCGGCCAAGGCAGGCTTGCACCATTGGCAGGGTTCCGCTCTAGGAGGCCACAAACTAGGCTTATGCCAATGAGGTAGCTAATCCTCATTGGCTACTGGGGGGAAGCAATGTACGTTATGCTTCACTCTACTCCCGACCGGTGGGGACAAGGTAAGTTATGTCCGCTCTCAGCCTCTGGATGATGACAAACCCTACTACACTAGCTAAGAATACAGAGTAAACGATTCCTGGCTAACATACACAATAATCATCAATCATACATAACCTAGCATGGAACTACGAACTTAAAACAGGAATCTCAAGCATGCTGGAAGAACAATCCTAGCATGGCACTAACATGTACAAACAGGCAAACATGCTAGCAAGAATGCAATCACAAGCTGTCCTATCCACTAATCATGTTCATAGAAGTAAACATTGATATAAGGCACAATCAAGAAAGCATCGCAGGGTCCACACAACCACGGTAAGAAATCCTTACCTGGAAACAAGTGGAAAATAGCTATCACGAATCAAATAAGACCCTCGAGCTTTAAAACGAACCCGAGCAACCTAGGCATAATAAAAGTATCCTAAATAAATATACAGCAGCCAGCAGCTTAAAATCTAAAAGGGAAAAAGGCTCGGGAATTACCTACCGAGAAGACACGGGCTCGGCGCAAAGAGCGGTATATGGCGCCTGGCCAGTGCGGCAGGGACGCTGGCGCTGGCTCGGGCGCGCAGCAAGGCGAGGGGATGCGCTGGAGCGGGCGCACGGCACGGCGTCTGGACGGCGGGGCACCGTGCGGGCAATCGGGCGGCGGTGACGACGCGCGAGCATGGGGGCTCGCTGGGACTACGAGCGGGCGAGCGTTCGGTCTGCTAGGTGTGGCTCGATGCGGTGCGGCGCTGGGCGGCAGTGGGCAGCGCAAGCGGCGGCCAATGACGCGTCGGCGGTGCGGAAGTGCGGCCGGTGGCGAGGCAAGAAATTTGAGCGGCCAGTCGCGGCGGTCTAGGCGGTGCGCGATGCAGTGCGGTGCAGATGGCCGGCCGTCGCGGCCGGTGTGGTGCGGTGTCGCTGGGGGTGGTTTGGCTGTGTGGTGCGGCTGGGCGGCTCGGTTAGGGTGCTTGGCTCGATTTTAGGAGAGAGAGAGAATGCGGCTACCAAAGGAAGCAAAGAGGGTTTTTCTTTATTTTTCCTTCTTTTTCCTATTTTAAATAGGTTATGAGACCGTAATTCCCTTCCCAAGGCTTCCTCCTGCGGGTCTCGGCTGAAGCAACCCTTTTCTTTTTAATTAAAACTCCTTTTCTAAAAACTCCAAATTCACCATTAGGGCAAGGGTTCAAATCCCAATGGAACCAATTAATTTTGCCGTTAACCGGAATGCCTCCGAACTTCTAAACAACTAACCCAAACTCCTTGGGTCTTGCAATCAACATCAATCAAGTCTCACCGAAGGCCGAAATGACCCTGAAGTCCTGGAAATCCTCAACCTCTGAACGAGGAGCAAAAAGACCAAAATACCCCTAAGGGTTAAAAAGCTCTAACGGCCCAACCAATTGCCCCAATACTGAATCGAGAGTTCCTGGGAAACCGGAATGGAAAACTGGGCCGTTACAGGCTCAACTGGCAAAAGGACACACAACTGACCTCCTAGACCACCTGTGTTCGAAACCCAACTGCTTCACTTTATTTCCCAATTTTTCTTTTGCATCTCACCATGCCCCAAACACATCCACAAAGCATCAAAATCCTACTTAAGACCAACCAATAATTTTAGCAACTGAAAAAGGACATAACGGCCCTGACGACCTGACCAAATTACCAAAATACCCCTAGGGCATACTTGGAAGACCAGGATGAAAACCTGGGCCGTTACAGACCTACCTTTGTTCTTGATCTTGATCTTGGAGAAACGACAAGAAGATAGAGGGGAAGAGGAGAAGAGTTGGAATTGGCAAGGTGGGAGGGGAATAGGTGCGACAAATTTTTAGGAGAAGAAAAATACGATTCCTTGCTTTTATCTTTTAGTCAATTGAAGTCCTGGGCTTTCCCCTTCGAGTCCCAGTTGAAGCAAGTATTTTTTTTTATTAAAACTTATTTATTCCAAGCCTCCAAACCACTTGCAGGTCAAGGGTTCGAAACCCACAAGCAACAATTTTTAATTTCTTAATTAATCAACAACAAACTTCAACTCCTAGCCACCTGGGTTCGAGTCCTGGCTCGAGCACTTTCTTTTAAATTTTCCTTAATTTTGCATTTAACTGGGATACCTCCAAAACCCTAACGAACATCATAACTCCCGGGAATCTGCAACAAACATAAAGGTAGGCCTCAACAAAAGATGGAAATAGCCCTGGAACCCTAAATATCCACCAGGTCAGCCCTGAGAGCAAAATGACCAAAATGCCCTTCAGGGTTAAAAAGCCCTAACGGCCCAACCGAACAACTGAAAACTGAATTGAACGTACCTGGGAACCCAGAACGGAAAACTAGGGCATTACACTTCAGGTCGGTGGTACATGCTGTTACAGATGAGTGCCGATGGCCACGCACTACTGTATTCAATGACACCTCTTTCGAGTCATAGGCATGCGTACCAGCCCTGCGTAGTTCGTCCCTAGGCCCCCACATTTACTCTAGTTACAGTAGCATGTGGTGTGCGCGTACACGCATTAGTCACCGGTTCTGTAACGACCCAAATTTCCATGCTAGTTTCCCAAGTGTTTTCGGTTCATGTTTTGGTTGTTCGATTGGGTCGTTAGAGCTATTTTGTAATGGCCCGAATTTTCATCCCGGTCTTCTCGGGTTGCCCAGGGGCATTTTGGTAATTTGGTCGGGCCGATAGGGCCGGTTATGTCTTTTCTAATTGCCGAAAAAATTATGAGATGATTTGAATGGGATCGGGAAGCTTTGTGAAGATATTTGGGCTTCGTAGAATGCAAAATGAAATAGGGGATTAAATAGCGCGTCGGGTGAGATTCGAGTCAGGGCCGCTTAGGAAGCTAGACGGGTGGCATTGCCACTTGAGCCACCAGGCGCTTTTGTTATTCTAAACGCGCCATCTTATTCTTATGCGTGTTTTCTCCTGCCTTTGGTTTAAAAGCCAGCCCGCCTGAGCTTTCCTTCTTCTTCCTCATTCTTCTTCGCGATTCTTCTCTGACCGACTGCGTTTTCTCCCTCGCGACTTCTCCCTCGCCGACCACCAATTCGCCAGCTCTTCTTCTTCAACTTCAAAGGCGTTCCATCCTCAAGCAGCCGGTAAGTCTTCTTCTTCCTCTTCTCCTTCTCTTTTCCGTCCATTTTCCCCTGTTTCTGGTTCGCCATTTCCGGCCGAGTCGAAGTGAGTTGCTGTGTGGATTTTGTGTAGCTGGTGTAGGGGAGTTCAACCAATAGCAAATCGTCCGTCAATTCTCGCCACTTCGTCTTATCCATCGCCAATTTGGATTTCTTCTCGATCGCGCCCAGACGCCGTGTTCGCCCCTTCGCTCACGCGCAGAAGCAGCCCAGCCCGTCGAGCCGTGTTGTCAAGCCGCGCCCCAGCGTCGTGTCGCGTGTCCTGCTGCAGAGCCGAGCCGAGCCGAGCCGCGGCGAGCCGAGCCGAGTGAGAGCCGAGCCGAGCCTAATTATTTTATTTTATTTTATTTTATTTAGATATTGTGTGTAATTGTGTTGTGCTTGTTAGGTTCCCGGTAGCTAGTTCGAGATCGTTCGCAGCTTACGTTTTCGTGTAATCGTCCCCGACCAAGGTAAGGATATCTTACTGGAGTTGTGTGGACCCTGCGATATATTATGTGATTGCTGATTGATTGCTTGTTTGTGTTTATTGACATGTGTAGCTAAGTGCTCTATTATGAATTCCCGATTGACATGATTTTCCTGGTTAATTCTCATGTTAATCCATGCTAGGTTGTTCCTTTCTGGCATGCTCGTATCTGTTCTTGCTTCGTAGTATCATGCTAGGTTCGTTGTATTCTTATTGAGCACGTATTGGATTTTATTGAATTGTTCGCTGATTGCTAAGGCAGGTTAGAGTGGCAGGTAGATAGCATCATCCGGGCCGGGTGCATAACGAACCTTGCATCCACGACAGGGACGTATGAGATGGTACTCCGCCCTGATCCCGTTAGGGAATAGCTAACCCTAACGGCTGGCCCCGCAATCTTGGGTGAGGGTGGCAGACTGTTAAATGCCCCAACCGTCGGGATGATGACTTGGCATTGCCTCGTCCCCGGCAGTCGGCACGTCCTCAGCGTGTACGGCCGTAGCCCTTGATTGCCACCTATTAAGGTAAGGACGGCTTCCTGGTGTAAGCCTACCACGACCCGTTCCTTAGCCCCAGGTGCGGTGGAGCAGGCTGACATAGTTTACGTGTCCAGGTCTCACACCCCTATGTTAGTGACACCGATCCAAAGATTTAGTTAGGCGTGGTGGCTGGACATGGGCAGCTTGCCTCTAGACCCGGCACCCCCCATAGTCGGAAGTAGCGCGCGGTGCATGCTTACGCTCATTATAGCGCCGACTGGAGAGCTCCTCGGGATCTTGAGCTAGTGTACCTTTCATTCGACAGTAGACAGGCTGAGGCCGGGACTTGTTTCTCGTATAGGGCGTATTGTGTGAAGGATTGTGTGGTGGATTATTCCGGACTAAGACCCTGAGTTGGCATCCGAGGTCCAAATATGGACTCAAGCTATGCGCTCTATTCTGTGTTTATATTCATTGCTTGCATACACTCAGCTAGATGACCATGTATATCGTATTGTACCCCGGTTGGGGATTCTTATTGAGTAATTCGTTACTCACCCTTATTATTGTGGTTTTCCACAGGTAACCGAGTTGCGAGATAAGATGGATGAAGGAGGAGCTGTGATCATGGGGCCCAGTCATCAAACTTTGATTTTGTGTTATGACTCTTTATGTTTTATTTTCCCCTGAATGCATGTAGCCGGGCACGGAGCCCTAGGATGTTTTCTAAATGTTTTGGGGATTCTAGCATTGTTGTATCTGGACAGGTTTTGAATGATTTTAAGAAATCTCTGATCAGAGTAAACTTTGGAAATGTATTTATCTTGGAACAAGTGCTTGGAAACAGGGACAGGTTTTAGGAAAATTGTCCGGGCTTTGAACTGAATGTTTGAATGTTTTGTTTTTAATGGGAATCTGAAATCATGTTTGTATAATGTCCTTTATTTTGAATGCATGCATTGGGGTAAGGGCCCATTTAGAGCCCCATTCGGGTCGGGTCCTTAAAGTTGGTATCAGAGCTCAGAGTCATAGATTCTGTAGATTGACCTTTTGTTGTAGGTCATTTTCCCATGATCACCAGCACTTCGACAGTCATCAGGTACGCCTAAGTTTACTATTTGTTGTAGAAAAAGGGTTAAGAATTTACAATACCTGTCATCTAGTGTATGCCTTGTGTAGTGTTGTGGAGCGGAGACGAGTAGGTTCTGACTCGTTATTGGTTTGGGTTTAGAGCGCCATCATGCCAACTTCGCGCAGTGTGTGATGTATGTTGTGGCTTGTTGAGGTATCCAGATAGATTCGGATGCCCCCGGACGTCGTTCGCAGGGAAGGCGCAGAGTTAGACTCCCGTAGGCCACTTGTGGCCCAGTTGTTGGTTTTCCCCTAGAGAGAGGGTGGAGGTGCTTTGCCTGGGAGTACTACTCCAAGAGAGGAGTTAGCTATGGCTGTGCTTATGTGGATGCTTGTGGAGCAGGTCCCCATGTGGACTAGCATGGGTAGCTCAAGTGTTGATCTTGAGTCTTAGCCGATTGTTTGATTGCCCAGAGAGTGGCTGCAGAGTTGGTAGCCTTCGAGGAGGTTGATGAGGCATCTTTGTGCTCCTGTAAAGTGTTGTTGTTTGCAGCCAGTAAGCCGGAACCCTGTGGTTAAGGGTGCAGCAAGCAGTGTTCCCTTCGGACTGGATCCGTTGGTGGTTTCCTCAGTTGTTTGATAGAGACGAACACTCTTCTTTTGGTAAGCCTCTAGAGTAGGGCTAGCTGCTGCATGTTGAGAGAGTCGGCCAAAGTTTTGTTGAGCATCATGTGGAGATACAAGAGTAGGTTGTGAGCCTTCAGTTTGATGAGATGCCTTAGGCATGGTTGTTGGAGTTGAGCCCTTGTATGCCTAGCCAGAGTTCGTGTCACTTGAGGTTGTGACCTTGTTGGCCCCGTTTTTAGTAAGATGTGGATTTGGTAGTAGTGGCACTTAAGGTTCATTGGTTGGTGTGCCGCTTTGGCACTAAGTCTGGTTCAGGCCTGAGTTTGGCATGGGCATAGCCGATGGTTCTATGCCGTCCGGAGTTCAGCGCACTCCTTTAGCCTTGGATTCGTTTATGGCAGTTGCACCTGTTTTGGTGGTGCAAAAAGGGCTAGTTCAGTGGTAGTCGTAGGACTACAAGAGAAAGGATGTTCGAGAGGAGTCGGAGCCTCTTCCCAGAGTTACCGGGGGGTGAGTAACTCAGCAGGTGGACGGTTGGTAAGTGTTAGTGCGCGTGAATCTCACGCTAGTGTTAAGGCCAAGAGATCTTTGTGGTTGGTAGTGCGGTCAACTACCTTCGAGTGCCTAAATCTGAGGAGAGTTGAGCATCGTAGAAGCAAGTTTGGGTCCAGCTGAGGGACCATGAGTTGGATGCCTATGAGGTGAGTAGGATGCCTTGTGAGAGGAGTTGGATGCCTTATGGGTAAGCACCCTTGGTAGAGGCATGGTATAAAGTAAGTTCGGTTTGGCATGGTTATGCTTTGGTAGAGCAAGGTTGCCACAGCTTCGAGCATCGTGTGGAGATGGAACTTTGGGTGTTCCGTTGATTGATTGTATCTCTGCCAGGAGCTAGTGTTGCTTTTTGGGAAAAGCGCTTGTTCGTCTTGGATCTCTAAATGAAGGTTGGGAGTTGTGCACACAAGTGTGTTTTGTGTGGTTCATTCAGTGGCAGGAGTTTCAGATCCATGTAGGGTTTGCTTTGGGGATCTGGTGCTCAGTTCTTGGAAAAGTTGGACTCCAGGTGGATGTTATAAGGCTTTAGTGAGGTGGTAAGGATACCATGCTCGTGGTATCAGGTTGTTGCTTAGGTAAGATTTGTTAAGTTGGACCTAAGCTTGGTTGGTGGATCTTCTTGTTGATCGTCATGACTGAGAGAGTTGTTTGGATCCTTCCTTGGGTAGAAGTTATGTTGTGGTTGATGTCTGAGTAGGAGGATGACGCATTCTGTAGCGTTTCGGGTCCTCTTGGTTCCCAAGGAGTTGGAGTTGGCCAGCATGGTTGTGTTCCTGGAAAATGGAGTTGTTTGTTCAGGCAGTTGTCTGTTAGATCGTTTCCCGGCAGTTGGTGTCGAGGGTTGTCGGAGAACCGTAGGTTGTGGAGAGCCTCTGTAAAGACCCGACCCAAAAAGGGGCTCTAAATGGGCCTTTACCCCAATGCATGTAGTGAACATAAAAGATATTAAGAAAAATACATTTCGGATCCCAAGTAAAAACAGAAACATTCAACAACCAAAACATACATTTCTAAAAGCATACTCGATCGTAGATTTATTTAAACCATTAAAACAATCCACAAGTATAAATATGTTGGAATCCATAAAACGTAAGAAAACATCCCGGGCTCTGTGCCCGCCTACATGCATTCGGGGAAATAACAAAAGTCAAGAGTCATGATAAATAAAATAGAATAATCGAGATGACAAAGAGGGATTCCATGATCACGCCTCCTCCATCGACCATCCTGTCTCCCGCTTGATTACCCGTGGAAAACCACGTAATAAGGGTGAGTAACGAATTACCCAGTAAGAATCCCCAACCGGGGTACAATACGATATACATGATCATCTAGAAGAATGTATGCAAGCTATGAGTACAAACACAGAGCGGAGCACATAGCTAAGTCCACACTTGGACCTCGGATGCCAACTCGTGGTCTTAGTCCGGGAAATACCACAACACACTAAACGCGCTATCACGGAACAAGTCCCGCCTCACCGTCTCACTGTCGATACGAAAGGTGCACTGCTCAAGATCCCGAGGAGCTCTCGATCGGCATGCGTAATGAGCGTAAGCGCGCACCGCATGCTACCGCAAACTTTGGGGTGTGCGGTCTAGTGGCAAGCCGCCCCGTGTTCGACCACCATGCCTAACTAAATCTCCGGATCGGTGTCATCGACATAGGGTGTGAGACTCGGACACGTGAACTATGTCACCGTACCACCGCACTGAGGCTAAGGAACCGGCCGTGGTAGGCTTACACCGAGAAGCGGTCCTTGCCCTAACAGTGGCAATCAAGGGCTACGCCGAACACGCCGAGGACGTGCCGATCGCCGGACGAGGCAATGCCAAGTCATCATCCCGGACCGTTGGGGCATTTAACAGATCGCCACCCTCACCCAAGATTGCGGGGCCTACCGGTTGGGATAGCTAATCCCTCACGGGGTCCAAGGACGGAGAATCGCTCTCGAACGCCCTGCCATAGATGCAAGATACTTTATGCATCGGGCCCTGATGATTCTATCTACCTCAATTCTAAACCTTAACAATAATAACGATTCAATCAATGCACCCAATACGTGCTCATCGGATACAAAGAACCTAGCATGATACTACGAAGCAAGAACAGATATCGAACATGCTAGAATAGAACAACCTAGCATGGGCTAACATGAGAAACAATACAAGAGTTCATGCCATCGAGAATTCGAGCAGAGCACCTAGAGATAAACATGCTAGTAATCATACACAGCATACAAAACAACAATCACAAATATACCGCGAGGTCCACACAACCCCTGTAAGAAATCCTTACCTTGGTCGGAAGACTTCTACACACAAATCCTAAGGCTGCGGAACAATCCCGGAGCTAGCGAGGGAACCTAGCAAACCAACAATAATCAGCATCTAAAATATCTAAACAACAATAGAAACGACAAGCTCGGCTCGGGGAACTCACGCGTAGCGCGACGACACGAGCTTGGGGTGCCTGGCGAGCCCGGCACGGCAGCAGGACGCTGCCATACTGCCGCGCGTGGCACGGCACGCAGCAGTGGACGCCAGCGACCGCCTGCTTGTGCGCACGCAGGACGCAGCGCGGACGCGCGCGCGCCGCCGCTACCGGGCACGCGCGACGGGCAGGACGCGCTGAGCGCTGGCGAAAGGCGCGTCAGGGCGGCGCTGGGCGCCGCGTCGCGATCGATACAACAAGCGGCTTCAGCGAGGGACGCGATAGCGCGCGCGAACGTCTGGGCGAAAGCGCGCGGCGGCAGCTTCGGCAAGCGGACACGGCGAGGGCGCGCGAGTGCTAGCGAGGACCTCTGGCGCGAGCGATCGGGCGATCTGTCTTCTTGGCGAACGCAGCAAAGGCAAGGCCGACGGATCTGGGCGTCACGAGCGATCGGTGTTGGACGTGGCGAGCGATCGGCGATGGGCGTCTGTCTTCTTCTGGGCGAACAACAAGGCGGCTGGGACGAATCGGGCGTCGACGCGATGCGATGGGCGTCGAGCGAGCGTCGGTGCGACGCGCGAGCGATCGCGAGCGGGCGATGTCAGGCTGCTGGCTCGGCTACACTCGCTGGCCGGAAGATGATGATCGAACCCCAAGGAGATGCAAGGATGAGGAATCGGCAAGGCTATGGAGATGGAGAGCTTGGGCGGCCAAGAGATGTTTTGGAGAAGAAGATGAAATAACCTAATTCTATTTCATTTAACCAAATGCACCAAAACTCCAAAATCCAAGGTTAACTAAGATGTGATGCGAAAGAGCAACAAGAGCACCTAATGGCTCAAATGGCACACCTCTCTACAAGCTTCCCGGGAGACCGGGTTCAAACCCCTACACAAAGCACAATTTCCTTTATTTTTACTTTTGCATCAAACCTTGCTCAAAACCAAACCACAAACCCCTCCAAAACCTACAAAAACCATCCAATAATTTTAGTAATGGAAAGACACAAACGACTGACGGCCCTGACCAAATTACTAAATTACCCCTAGGGCATACACGAAGACCGGAAGAAAAACACAGGTCGTTACAATATTCCTCCTTTTTATGACTTTCGTCCTCGAAAGTCCTTAAAACAAATTTCTCGGGGTAATGCAATCTCATCTCGTCTTCCCGCTCCCAAGTGGCTTCCTCGAGAACCCCGACTCTTCCATCAACCTTTACCAAACGAATCTCGCGATTACGCAACGTCTTGGTCTCAAAGGCAAGGATCCTCACCGGCTTCTCCTCGAAGTTCAAATCCTCATTCACCGCAAAGGCTCAAAGTCCACAATGTGCGACGGGTCCGGCACATCTTGCCTCAACATCGATACATGAAAAACACTATGCACCGTGATAGTGACGAGGTAGGGCTAACCGGTAAGCAACTCGCCAATCCTCTCTAGGATCTCAAACGGACCAACAAATCGGGGACTCAACTTCCCACGCTTACCAAACCTCGAACACCTCGCATCGGAGCAACCTTAAGGAACACATGCGACCAACCTCAAACTCCAAATCTCGGCGCGAACATCGGCGTAACTCTTCTCGCTGCTCTCGCCTGGTCAACATACGAGCTCTAATCTTCTCGCATCGCACCATTGGTCAATCTACGAGAATTTCAGGACCCAAACACATCTATCACCAACCTCTTCCTGAACACGGGGGGACGAAAACGCTTACCATACAATGCCTCGAATGGAGCCATCCGGATCGTCGATCGTAAGCTGTTGTTATAGGCAAACTCCATCAAGTACTGAATCTTTGGTCCCAATTTGCTGGAAATCCAACACACAAGCCCTCAACATATCCTCGAGAATCTGATTCACTCTCTCGATCGACCATCCGTGCGAGGGTGAAAAAATTCATCTTTGAAATTGCACTCTGTGCCCAAACCCATCTGGAGCGCTCTCGAAAGAGAGAGGTGAACCATGAGTCACGATCGGACACAATCCTCACCGCACACCATGATAACGGATGATCTCGCTCCAAAAACAAGCTGCGCCATTGTTCCACGGTATAAGTGTCTCTCACGGAATGAAGTGTGCGCTCTTGGTCAAGCAGTCGACTATCACCCAAATCGAGAGAACTTCCTCGAGTCCTTGGCAAACCAGAGAGATAAAGTCCATAGAGATCTCTTCCCATTTCCACCAGGGTACACTCGGTGTGGTCGCAACAAACCACTGGCCTCTGCACAGGTGCCTTCACTTGCTGACAAGTGAGACACCTACCGACAAACTCTGCCACATCTCTCTTCATTCCCATCCACGGAAAGTGCGCTTAAGGTCTCGATACATCTTGGTACCCCCAGGTGCCAAGCAAAGGGGAATCTGTGGGCCTCAGAGCAACTCGCTCATGAACCTGCAATGCCCGAACACACAACCGGCCTCTATAAGTCAACCTTTCGTGCGTGAATACACAAAGTCAAAGTCACCGTCGTATCGACTCTGTCAACCAATCTCTTAAGTGCGGGGTCACCCAATGGCACGTCTATAATCCGGCTGCCGAATCGGCGGTGAGCAGTCCAATCGAGCTACCACAGCGGTAACCTCTCCCAACAACACTGCAACCTCGGCCCGCTCGAACTCTCTCACGCAAACAGGTGAGAACTCAACAACGCCGCGAGTGCGGCGTCTTTCTGCTCAAAGCATCGGCCACTACATTGGCTTTACCGGGTGGTACAAAATCTCGCGATCATAATCCTTTACCACTCTAACCATCTCCTCTGCCTCATATTCAACTCCTTACGAGTAAACAGATACTTGAGGCTCGGTGATCGGTAAACATCTGAATCCGCTCACCGTCATGCAGTAATGCCTCCAAATCTTCGGTGCAAACACCACTGCTTTGCCAACTCCATATCATGAGTCGGGTAGTTACTGCTCATACGGCTTGGTGACGGGAAGCATAGGCAATGACCTTCCGTCTTTGCATCAACACACAACCCAATCCAAACTTGGAAGCATCATCAGAGACCACGAAACCACTGTCCCCTCCGGGATCGCCAACACCAGTTTTGAAGTCAAAGCTGCGCTTGAGCTCGGCAAAGCTCTCATCACACTCTGTCCCAAACAAACTCGACACCCTTCCTCGTCGTGACGAGTGAGGGGCGAGGCTATAGCGAAAAAAGTCCTTGACGAACCGACGGTAGTAACCTGCCAAACCAGTAAAATCTGCGAATCTCGGCAAGCCCAAAGTCGGCTTGGCCCATGAACTCACGGCCTCAATCTTCGCGGGGTCCACGGCTATACCATCTCTCGAAACTCGTGGCCTAGGAAGGCCACCGCTCCAACCAGAAATCACATTTGGAAAACTTCGCATAAAGCTGGTTTTCCCTCAAAGTACCAATACTCGCCTCAAATGCTCTGCATGGTCTTCTTTAGACCTCGAATAAATCGGAATATCGTCAATGAACACGATGACGAAGCCGTCCAAAAATGATTTGAACACCCTATCCATCATGTCCATGAACGCGGTACAGGCATTGGTCAATCCAAACGACATGACCACAAACTCATAGTGACCATATCTGAACTGAAAGTCGTCTTAGGAATGTCGGCATCCCCGATCCGCAGCCCGATGGTAACCGGATCTCGGATCTATCTTGGAGAACACCGAAGCTCCACGAAGGCGATCGAACAAATCATCGATCACGGGGCAACGGATACTTATTCTTCACTTTCATCACCTTATTAAGCTCGCGTAATCAATACATAAGCGCATAGAACCATCCTTCTTTTTCACAAATGTGACTCGGTGCTCCCCTACGAGGACACACTTGGACCGGATGAACCCTCGGTCTAACATCTCCCAGCTGGCGAATCTTGAGTTCCTTTAACTCACTGGCGCCATGCGTCACGGAGCCTTCGAGATAGGGAGGGTCCTGCTCGAGCTCAATAATGAAGTCAACCTCTCTCTTTTGAGGCAACCCCGGTAACTCCTCGAGAAACACATCCGAACTCCTGCCGGCCAAGCACCGATCCGTCATCAGCGGCGAGGGCGGCTCTTCCCGAACAACTTGGCTAGATAGCCCCAAGCTCCATGAGCTAGCAAGCGACGAGCTTTCACGGTGACACCATCGGCGGGCAAACTCCACCTGGACTCCACGAAACTTAAAAGCTGGGCCGACCTGGCGCGCTGAACACTACTTCTTTCGGTGGCGGTCAATCAACGCGTGGTTAGCGACTAACCACTCCATACCAAGAATCACATCAAAACCACTCATAGGCGAGAACTATGAGTGTGGCTACAAGCAACTCTCCTGGATATCTCGATCCGGCCATCCTAATTTTATCTCTAGCTAACATATCAACTCCCCGAAGGAGTTTGCAGCAGATAACTCAAAACCTAGAGGCTCTAGCCTCAACTTAGCATGCTCGACCAAACAACACGAGATACAAATGAATGCGTGGAACGCGAATCAAACAAGACAAATGCGCGGTGATCTAAAACAAGAAGCGTACACCACGCAGTGGCATTCAAATGCGCTCGGCCTCTGACGGTCGTAGCAAACACTCGACCTCTGCTGCTATTGGCCGAGTGCCATAGTTGGTACGATCACAAAAACGGGCCATGTGACCCTCTCTACCACAACGGAAGCACAATCTAGGTCGGTGACGAGCTCGGCGTGGACTTTCCCAATAAGTGGCACAAGCGGGAACCTCGCTGGTCCTCCACTGTTTGTCGGAAGTGGAAAGCGGTTTGGAGCTCTCCATTCGATCTACGATGCGAATCGCCCTTGGCGCGGCTGCCGCCTCCGAAAGTCAAACTTTCTCTTACGCCCCACAATTTCTTTGGGACGGGGCGGCTGAGCAGGAGGCGGCAACAACCCGCTCAATGAGGATACTTCCATTATAGATCGTGGCTAAGCGGGCCCGACCCCTAGCATAAGTGTCGGGGCACGAGCCACGACATCTGGAACACCTCGCCTCAATCCGGATATGAACTTCCGAATCTTGACTCTGGGGTGGCAATCAAGCGAGAGCAAAATATCCATACTCGAACTTGCGCTCATATTCCTCAATGGAATCGAGACCGCTTCTTGAGTTGGAAGAGCTCCACCATCTTCTCCCGAGCCTCATCACCGATGAACTTTACCTTGAACTTCGGCCTTGAAGAACTCCCAAGTAGCGGGTGGAGACCCAGTGGTCTCTCGCTCAAGGTGGACTCCACCACCATCTCATTGTGCCTCCTAGCACATGAGCCGCACATCTCGGCCTCTGAATATCGGGGCACACCATGATCGGGAAGGTGTACTCCAAATGGGCAATCCACACAGGCTGCCGAGATAACGCATCACCGGTGGCATCAAACTTCTCGGGCTTCCACTTCACAAAATCCTTGACCACCTACCCAATTCCTCGGCACCCTCTGCCATATCTGCCTCTGGGGCTACTTGCTCTGAGGAGGCCGGAGGAGCTACTGAGCTCTGCTTTGAACCAATCAGTCACCGCTCGATCTGGGCTCGGGACTCTTCCCATTTGCCGCTGCCAACAAGGCACAGGTCTCTGCCCTCGGTCACTCAACATGCTGACCATAAAAGCCCTCATAGACTCGGCAAACTCTGCTCCGGGGAAGCGATCTCACGGCGCTTTCGATCGCCTCAGCGCCCGCTCTAGGCGTAGCGGGAGGCTGCTTTGGTGGAATGCCATCGATGTCGGCTTGGGGCGATGTCCCTGCGATGTCGAGATCCGATCGATACCTCGACACGCTCTCGAACCTCCTCTCGATGCGGGTGGTAGCATCTTTGGCGATCTACATCCAAACCAACAACGAATCAAAACACACTGTCACCATTCCACAACACCAAACAAGGCATACACTAGATGATAGGTATTGTAAATTCTTAACCCTTTTCCTTTCTAAAACAATAAATCTAGGCGTACACGATGGTATTCGAGTCTTGATGATCATGGAAAGCGACCTACAACAAAGGTCGGAGTCTGAATCTATGACTACGAGCTCGATACCAAGCTGTAAAGAGGCAGGCCAAAAGGGGGCTCTAAATGGGCCTTTACCCCAATGCATGTAGTGAAAATAAAAGATATTAAGAAAAATACATTTCGGATCCCAAGTAAAGCGAAACATTCAACAACCAAAACATACATTTCTAAAAGCATACTCACGATCGAGATTTATTTAAACCATTAAAACAATCCACAAGTATAAATATCTTTGGAATCCATAAAGCGTAAAGAAAACATCACGGGGCTCTGTGCGTCTACATGCATTCGGGAAATAACAAAAGTCAAGAGTCATGATAAATAAAATAGAATAATCGGAGATGACAGCGAGGATTCCATGATCACGGCTCCTCCATCGACCATCCACGTCTCGCCTTGATTACTGTGGAAAACCACGAGAATAAGGGTGAGTAACGAATTACCAGTAAGAATCCCCAACAGGGGTACAATACGATATACATGATCATCTAGAAGAATGTATGCAAGCTATGAGTACAAACACGGAGCGGAGCACATAGCTAAGTCCACACTTGGACCTCGGATGCCAACTCGGGGTCTTAGTCGGAAATACCACAACACACTAAGCGCGCTATCACGGGAACAAGTCGGCCTCGGCTGTCTTCGTCGTGCACGAAAGGTGCACTAGCTCAAGATCCCGAGAGCTCTCGATCGTGGCTGTAATGGCGTAGCGCGCGCACCGCATGCTCTGCAAACTGCGGGGAAGTCTGGGTCTAGTGGCAAAGCGCCCGAGTTCGATCACCATGCCTAACTAAATCTCTGGATCGGTGTCAGCGACATAGGGGTGTGAGACACGGACCGTGAACTATGTCGGCGTACCACCGCACTTTGAGGCTAAAGGCCGTCGTGGTAGGCTTACACGAGAAGCGGTCCTTGCCCTAACAGTGGCAATCAAGACTCGGCCGAACTGGCGAGGCGTGCCGGCCTCGCCGGGGGCGAGGCAATGCCAAGTCATCATCCCGACCGTTGGGGCATTTAACGATCTGCCACCCTCACCCAAGATTGCGGGGCCTCTGGGTTGGGATAGCTAATCCCTCACGGGGTCCAGGGCGGAGAATGTCTCGAGCGTCCTTGCCATAGATACAAGATACTTTATGCATCGGGCCGGATGATTCTATCTACCTCAATTCTAAACCTTAACAATAATAACGATTCAATCAATGCGGTCCAATACGTGCTCATCGGATACAAAGAACCTAGCATGATACTCTGAAGCAGAAACGGATATCGAACATGCTAGAATAGAACAACCTAGCATGGGCTAACATGAGAAACAATACAAGAGTTCATGCGATCGAGAATTCGAGCAGAGCACCTAGAGATAAACATGCTAGTAATCATACACGAGCATACAAAACAACAATCACAAATATACGCTGAGGTCCACACAACCAGGTAAGAAATCCTTTACCTTGGTGGAAGACTTCTACACACAAATCCTAAGGCTGGAACAATCCCGAGCTAGCGGCGGGAACCTAGCAAACCAACAATAATCAGCATCTAAAATATCTAAACAACAATAGAACAAACAAGCTCGGCTCGGGA